>CM042692.1:295091758-295661574 GCA_023614405.1 Avena insularis
TTTCAATAATACTGGTGGATCCATATGTGGGATGTGAAAATAAAACACATGCAATGACTCTGGTTGTTGTTAGTAAAAAGAGCACACATGCAATGGCACTGGTGGATCCATCTATGGTCTCTAAAGAGAACACACATTTCAATGACACTGGGGGATCCATATGTGGTATGTGTAAAGAACACACATGCAATGACTTCAGTTGTTGTTAGTAAAAAGAGCACACATGCAATGACACAGTTGGATCCATGTGTGGTCTCTGAAGAGAACACACATGCAATGACTCTTGCTGTGGTTAATGAGAAGAACACACATTTCAATGACATTGGTGGATCCATGTGTGGTCTTTGAAGAGAACACACATGCAATGACTATAGCTATGGTTAATGAGAAGAACACACATTTCAATGACACTGGTGGATCCATATGTGGTTTGTGAAAAGAACACACATGCAATGACTCCAGGCTTTGTTAGTAAAAAGTACACACATGCAATGACACTTGTGGATCCATGTGTGGTCTCTGAAGAGAACACACATTTCAATGACACTGTTGGATCCATATGTGGAATGTGAAAAGAACACACATTCAATGACTCAAGTTGTTGTTAGTAAAAAGAACACACATGCAATGACACTGGTGGATCCATGTGTGGTCTCTGAAGAGAACACACATGCAATAACTCTAGCTATGGTTAATGAGAAGAACACACATTTCAATGACACTGGTGTATCCATATGTGGTATGTGAAAAGAACACACATGAAATGACGCTGGTTGTTATTAGTAAAAAGAGCACACATGCAATGACACTGGTGGAACCATGTGTGGTCTCTTAAGAGAAGACACATTTCAATAATACTGGTGGATCCATATATGGGATGTGAAAATAAAACACATGCAATGACTCTGGTTGTTGTTAGTAAAAAGAGCACACATGCAATGGCACTGGTGGATCCATCTGTGGTCTCTAAAGAGAACACACATTTCAATGACACTGGGGGATCCAAATGTTGTATGTGTAAAGAACACACATGCAATGACTCCAGTTGTTGTTAGTAAAAAGAGCACACATGCAATGACACTAGTGGATCCACATGTGGTCTCTGACGAGAACACACATGCAATGACTCTAGCTGTGGTTAATGAGAAGAATTCCCATTTCAATGACTCTAGTGGATCCATATGTGGTATGTGAAAAGAACACATATGCAATGACTCCAGTTGTTGTTAGTAAAAAGAACACACATGCAATGACACTGGTGGATCCATGTGTGGTCTCTGAAGAGAACACACATTTCAATGACACTGGTGGATCCATATGTGGTATGTGAAAAGAACACACATACAATGACTCTAGTTGTTGTTAGTAAAAAGAACACACATGCAATGACACTGGTGGATCCATGTGTGGTCTCTAAAGAGAACACACATTTCAATGACACTAGTGGATCCATATGTGCTATGTGAAAAGAACACACATGCAATGACTCCAGTTGTTGTTAGTAAAAAGAACACACATGCAATGACACTGGTGGATCCACGTGTGGTCTCTGACGAGAACACACATGCAATGACTCTAGCTGTGGTTAATGAGAAGAACACACATTTCAATGACACTGGTGGATCCATATGTGGTATGTGAAAAGAATAGTCAATAAATGACTCCAGTTGTTGTTAGTAAAAAGAGCACACATGCAATTACACTAGTGGATCCATGTGTGGTCTCTGAAGAGAACATACATGCAATGACACTGGGGCATCCATATGTGGTATGTGAAAAGAACACACATGCAATGACTCTAGTTGTTTTTAGTAAAAAGAATACACATGCAATGACACTGGTGGATCCATGTGTGGTCTCTGAAGAGAACACACATGCAGTGACTCCAGCTGTGCTTAATGAGAAGAACACACATTTCAATGATACTGGTGGATCCATACGTGGTATGTCAAAAGAACACACATGAAATGACTCTGGTTGTTGTTAGTAAAAAGTGCACACATGGAATGACACTGGTGGATCCATGTGTGGTCTCTGAAGAGAACACACATTTCAATGACACTGGTGGATCCGTATGTGGTATGTGAAAATAACACGCATGTAATGACTCTGGTTGTTGTTAGTAAAAAAAGCACACATGCAATGGCACTGGTGGATCAATGTGTGGTCTCTTAAGAGAACACACATTTCAATGACACTAGTGGATCCATATGTGGTATATGAAAAGAACACACATGCAATGACTCCAGTTGTTGTTAGTAAAAAGATCACACATGCAATGACACTGGTGGATCCATGTGTGGTCTCACGAGAAAACAGACATTTCAATGAAACTCTCTGGATCCATATGTGGTGTGTGAAAAGAACACATATGCAATGACTCCAGTTGTTGTTAGTAAAAAGAACACACATGCAATGACACTGGTGAATCCATGTGTGGTCTCTAAAGAGAACACACATGCAATGACTCTAGCTGTGGTTAATGAGAAGAACATACATTTCAATGACACTGGTGGATCCATATATGGTATGTGAAAAGAACACACATGCAATGACTCCAGTTGTTGTTAGTAAAAAACACACATGCAAAGACACTGGTGGATCCATGTGTGGTCTCTGAAGAGAACACACATTTCAATGACTCTGGTGGATCCATATGTGGTATGTGAAAAGAACACACACGCAATGACTCTAGTTGTTGTTAGTAAAAAGAACACACATGCAATGACACTAGTGGATCCATGTGTGGTCTCTGAAGAGAACACACATGCAATGACTCTAGCTGTGGTTAATGAGAAGAACACACATTTCAAAGACACTGGTGGATCCATATGTGGTATGTGAAAAGAATAGTCATGAAAATACTCCAGTTGTTGTTAGTAAAAAGAGCACACATGCAATGACACTGGTGGATCCATGTGTGGTCTCTGAAGAGAACATTGATGCAATGACACTGGTGGATCCAGTTGTGGTATGTGAAAAGAACACACATACAATGAATCCAGTTGTTGTTAGTAAAAAGAACACACGTGCAAGGACACAGTTGGATCCATGTGTGGTCTCTGAAGAGAACACACATGCAATGACTCTTGCTGTGGTTAATGAGAAGAACACACATTTCAATGACATTGGTGGATCCATGTGTGGTCTTTGAAGAGAACACACATGCAATGACTATAGCTATGGTTAATTAGAAGAACACACATTTCAATGACACCTGTGGATCCATATGTGGTATGTGAAAAGAACACACATGCAATGACTCCAGGCTTTGTTCGTAAGAAGTACACACATGCAATGACACTTGTGGATCCATGTGTGGTCTCTGAAGAGAACACACATTTCAATGACATTGGTAGATCCATATGTTGTATGTGAAAAGAACACACATGCAATGACTCCAGTTGTTGTTAGTAAAAAGAACACACATGCAATGACACTGGTGGATCCATGTGTGGTCTCTGAAGAGAACACACATGCAATAACTCTAGCTGTGGTTAATGAGAAGAACACACATTTCAATGACACTGGTGTATCCATATGTGGTATGTGAAAAGAACACACATGAAATGACGCTGGTTGTTGTTAGTAAAAAGAGCACACATGCAATGACACTGGTGGAACCATGTGTGGTCTCTGAAGCGAACACACATTTCAATAATACTGGTGGATCCATATGTGGGATGTGAAAATAAAACACATGCAATGACTCTGGTTGTTGTTAGTAAAAAGAGCACACATGCAATGGCACTGGTGGATCCATCTGTGGTCTCTAAAGAGAACACACATTTCAAAGACACTGGGGGATCCATATGTGGTATGTGTAAAGAACACACATGCAATGACTCCAGTTGTTGTTAGTAAAAAGAGCACACATGCAATGACACTGGTGGATCCACGTGTGGTCTCTGATGAGAACACACATGCAATGACTCTAGCTGTGGTTAATGAGAAGAATTCACATTTCAATGACACTGGTGGATCCATATGTGGTATGTGAAAAGAATAGTCATGAAATGACTCCATTTGTTGTTAGTAAAAAGAACACACATGCAATGGCACTGGTGGATCCATGTGTGGTCTCTAAAGAGAACACACATTTCAATGACACTGGTGGATCCATATGTGGTATGTGAAAAGAACACACATGCAATGACTCTAGTTGTTGTTAGTAAAAAGAACACACATGCAATGACACTGGTGGATCCATGTGTGGTCTCTAAAGAGAACACACATTTCAATGACACTAGTGGATCCATATGTGGTGAAAAGAACACATATGCAATGACTCCAGTTGTTGTTAGTAAAAAGAACACACATGCAATGACACTGGTGGATCCATGTGTGGTCTCTGAAGAGAACACACATGCAATAACTATAGCGGTGGTTAATGAGAAGAACACACATTTCAATGACACTGCTGGATCCATATGTGGTATGTGAAAAGAACAAACATGCAATGACTCGAGTTGTTGTTAGTAAAAAGAACACACATGCAATGACACGAGTGGATCCATGTGTGGTCTTTGAAGAGAACACACATGCAATGACTATAGCTATGGTTAATGAGAAGAACACACATTTGAATGACACTGGTGGATCCATATGTGGTATGTGAAAATAACACACATGCAATGACTCCAGGCTTTGTTAGTAAAAAGTACACACATGCAATGACACTTGTGGATCCATGTGTGGTCTCTGAAGAGAACACACATTTCAATGACACTGGTGGATCCATATTTGGTATGTGAAAAGAACACACATGCAATGACTCCAGTTGTTGTTAGTAAAAAGAACACACATGCAATGACACTGGTGGATCCATGTGTGGTCTCTGAAGAGAACACACATTTCAATGACTCTGGTGGATCCATATGTGGTATGTGAAAAGAACACACACGCAATGACTCTAGTTGTTGTTAGTAAAAAGAACACACATGCAATGACACTGGTGGATCCATGTGTGGTCTCTGAAGAGAACACACATGCAATGACTCTAGCTGTGGTTAATGAGAAGAACACACATTTCAAAGACACTGGTGGATCCATATGTGGTATGTGAAAAGAATAGTCATGAAATGACTCCAGTTGTTGTTGTAAAAAGAACACACATGCAATGACACTGGTGGATCCATGTGTGGTCTCTGAAGAGAACACACATGCAATAACTCTAGCTGTGGTTAATGAGAAGAACACACATTTCAATGACACTGGTGTATCCATATGTGGTATGTGAAAAGAACACACATGAAATGACGCTGGTTGTTGTTAGTAAAAAGAGCACACATGCAATGACACTGGTGGAACCATGTGTGGTCTCTGAAGAGAACACACATTTCAATAATATTGGTGGATCCATATGTGGGATGTGAAAATAAAACACATGCAATGACTCTGGTTGTTGTTAGTAAAAAGAGCACACATGCAATGGCACTGGTGGATCCATCTGTGGTCTCTAAAGAGAACACACATTTTAATGACACTGGGGGATCCATATGTGGTATGTGTAAAGAACACACATGCAATGACTCCAGTTGTTGTTAGTAAAAAGAGCACACATGCAATGACACTGGTGGATCCACGTGTGG
Source organism: Avena insularis (assembly GCA_023614405.1). Lineage (NCBI taxonomy): Eukaryota > Viridiplantae > Streptophyta > Magnoliopsida > Poales > Poaceae > Avena > Avena insularis. The sequence goes on from CM042692.1 coordinate 295,097,350, forward strand.
TCTCTTACGAGAACACACATGCAATGACTCTAGCTGTGGTTAATGAGAAGAATTCACATTTCAATGACACTGGTGGATCCATATGTGGTATGTGAAAAGAATAGTCATGAAATGACTCTAGTTGTTGTTAGTAAAAAGAACACACATGCAATGACACTGGTGGATCCATGTGTGGTCTCTGAAGAGAACACACATTTCAATGACACTGGTGGATCCATATGTGGTATGTGAAAAGAACACACATGCAATGACTCCAGTTGTTGTTAGTGAAAAGAACACACATGCAATGGACTGGTGGATCCATGTGTGGTCTCTAAAGAGAACACACATTTCAATGACACTAGTGGATCCATATGTGGTATGTGAAAAGAACACATATGCAATGACTCCAGTTGTTGTTAGTAAAAAGAACACACATGCAATGACACTGGTGGATCCATGTGTGGTCTCTGAAGAGAACACACATGCAATAACTATAGCGGTGGTTAATGAGAAGAACACACATTTCAATGACACTGCTGGATCCATATGTGGTATGTGAAAAGAACAAACATGCAATGACTCGAGTTGTTGTTAGTAAAAAGAACACACATGCAATGACACTAGTGGATCCATGTGTGTTCTTTGAAGAGAACACACATGCAATGACTATAGCTATGGTTAATGAGAAGAACACACATTTGAATGACACTGGTGGATCCACATGTGGTATGTGAAAATAACACACATGCAATGACTCCAGGCTTTGTTAGTAAAAAGTACACACATGCAATGACACTGGTGGATCCATATGTGGTATGTGAAAAGAATAGTCAATAAATGACTCCAGTTGTTGTTAGTAAAAAAGAGCACACATGCAATTACACTAGTGGATCCATGTGTGGTCTCTGAAGAGAACATACATGCAATGACACTGGGGCATCCATATGTGGTATGTGAAAAGAACACACATGCAATGACTCTAGTTGTTGTTAGTAAAAAGAACACACATGCAATGACACTGGTGGATCCATGTGTGGTCTCTGAAGAGAACACACATGCAAAGGACTCAGTGGTTAATGAGAAGAACACACATTTCAATGATACTGGTGGATCCATATGTGGTATGTCAAAAGAACACACATGAAATGACTCTGGTTGTTGTTAGTAAAAAGAGCACACATGGAATGACACTGGTGGATCCATGTGTGGTCTCTGAAGAGAACACACATTTCAATGACATTGGTGGATCCATATGTGGTATGTGAAAATAACACGCATGTAATGACTCTGGTTGTTGTTAGTAAAAAAAGCACACATGCAATGGCACTCGTGGATCCATGTGTGGTATCTAAGGAGAACACACATTTCAATGACACTAGTGGATCCATATGTGGTATATGAAAAGAACACACATGCAATGACTCCAGTTGTTGTTAGTAAAAAGATCACACATGCAATGACACTGGTGGATCCATGTGTGGTCTCTGAAGAGAACGACATTTCAATGACACTAGTGGATCCATATGTGGTATGTGAAAAGAACACATATGCAATGACTCCAGTTGTTGTTAGTAAAAGAACACACATGCAATGACATCAGGATCCATGTGTGGTCTCTAAAGAGAACACACATGCAATGACTTTAGCTGTGGTTAATGAGAAGAACACACATTTCAATGACACTGGTGGATCCTTATATGGTATGTGAAAAGAACACACATGCAATGACTCCAGTTGTTGTTAGTAAAAAAACACACATGCAATGACATCTGGTGGATCCATGTGTGGTATCTTAAGAGAACACACATTTCAATGACTCTGGTGGATCCATATGTGGTATGTGAAAAGAACACACACGCAATGACTCTAGTTGTTGTTAGTAAAAAGAACACATATGCAACGACACTGGTGGATCCATGTGTGGTCTCTAAAGAGAACACACATGCAATGACTCTAGCTGTGGTTAATGAGAAGAACACACATTTCAAAGACACTGGTGGATCCATATGTGGTATGTGAAAAGAATAGTCATGAAATGACTCCAGTTGTTGTTAGTAAAAAGAGCACATATGCAATTATACTGGTGGATCCATATGTGGTCTCTGAAGAGAACACTCATGCAATGACACTGGTGGATCCATATGTGGTATGTGAAAAGAACACACATGCAATGAATCCAGTTGTTGTTAGTAAAAAGAACACATGTGCAATGACATAGTTGGATCCATGTGTGGTCTCTGAAGAGAACACACATGCAATGACTCTTGCTGTGGTTAATGAGAAGAACACACATTTCAATGACATTGGTGGATCCATGTGTGGTCTTTGAAGAGAACACACATGCAACGACTATAGCTATGGTTAATGAGAAGACATAGGTGGATCCATATGTGGTATGTGAAAAGAACACACATGCAATGACTCCGGGCTTTGTTAGTAAAAAGTACACACATGCAATGACACTTGTGGATCCATGTGTGGTCTCTAAAGAGAACACACATTTCAATGACACTGGTGGATCCATATGTGGTATGTGAAAAGAACACACATGCAATGACTCCAGTTGTTGTTAGTAAAAAGAACACACATGCAATGACACTGGTGGATCCATGTGTGGTGTCTGAAGAGAACACATGCAATAACTCTAGCTGTGGTTAATGAGAAGAACACACATTTCAATGACACTGGTGTATCCATATGTAGTATGTGAAAAGAACACACATGAAATGACGCTGGTTGTTGTTAGTAAAAAGAGCACACATGCAATGACACTGGTGGAACCATGTGTGGTCTCTGAAGAGAACACACATTTCAATAATACTGGTGGATCCATATGTGGGATGTGAAAATAAAACACATGCAATGACTCTGGTTGTTGTTAGTAAAAAGAGCACACATGCAATGGCACTGGTGGATCCATCTATGGTCTCTAAAGAGAACACACATTTCAATGACACTGGGGGATCCATATGTGGTATGTGTAAAGAACACACATGCAATGACTTCAGTTGTTGTTAGTAAAAAGAGCACACATGCAATGACACTGGTGGATCCACGTGTGGTCTCTGACGAGAACACACATGCAATGACTCTTGCTGTGGTTAATGAGAAGAATTCACATTTCAATGACACTGGTGGATCCATATGTGGTATGTGAAAAGTATAGTCATGAAATGACTCTAGTTGTTGTTAGTAAAAAGAACACACATGCAATGACACTGGTGGATCCATGTGTGGTCTCTGAAGAGAACGCACATTTCAATGACACTGGTGGATCCATATGTGGTATGTGAAAAGAACACACATGCAATGACTCTAGTTGTTGTTAGTAAAAAGAACACACATGTAATGACACTGGTGGATCCATGTGTGGTCTCTAAAGAGAACACACATTTCAATGACACTAGTGGATCCATATGTGGTATGTGAAAAGAACACATATGCAATGACTCCAGTTGTTGTTAGTAAAAAGAACACACATGCAATGACACTGGTGGATCCATGTGTGGTCTCTGAAGAGAACACACATGCAATTACTATAGCGGTGGTTAATGAGAAGAACACACATTTCAATGACACTGCTGGATCCATATGTGGTATGTGAAAAGAACAAACATGCAATGACTCGAGTTGTTGTTAGTAAAAAGAACACACATGCAATGACACTAGTGGATCCATGTGTGGTCTTTGAAGAGAACACACATGCAATGACTCTTGCTGTGGTTAATGAGAAGAACACACATTTCAATGACATTGGTGTATCCATGTATGGTCTTTGAAGAGAACACACATGCAACGACTATAGCTATGGTTAATGAGAAGAACACACATTTCAATGACACTGGTGGATCCATATGTGGTATGTGAAAAGAACACACATGCAATGACTCCAGGCTTTGTTAGTAAAAAGTACACACATGCAATGACACTTGTGGATCCATGTGTGGTCTCTGAAGAGAACACACATTTCAATGACACTAGTGGATCCATATGTGGTATGTGAAAAGAACACACATGCAATGACTCCAGTTGTTGTTAGTAAAAAGAACACACATGCAATGACACTGGTGGATCCATGTGTGGTCTCTGAAGAGAACACACATGCAATAACTCTAGCTGTGGTTAATGAGAAGAACACACATTTCAATGACACTGGTGTATCCATATGTGGTATGTGAAAAGAACACACATGAAATGACGCTGGTTGTTGTTAGTAAAAAGAGCACACATGCAATGACACTGGTGGAACCATGTGTGGTCTCTGAAGAGAACACACATATCAATAATACTGGTGGATCCATATGTGGGATGTGAAAATAAAACACATGCAATGACTCTGGTTGTTGTTAGTAAAAAGAGCACACATGCAATGGCACTGGTGGATCCATCTGTGGTCTCTAAAGAGAACACACATTTCAATGACACTGGGGGATCCATATGTGGTATGTGTAAAGAACACACATGCAATGACTTCAGTTGTTGTTAGTAAAAAGAGCACACATGCAATGACACTGGTGGATCCAGGTGTGGTCTCTGACGAGAACACACATGCAATGACTCTTGCTGTGGTTAATGAGAAGAATTCACATTTCAATGACACTAGTGGATGCATATGTGGTATGTCAAAAGAATAGTCATGAAATGACTCCAGTTGTTGTTAGTAAAAAGAACACACATGCGATCCATGTGTGGTCTCTGAAGAGAACGCACATTTCAATGACACTCGTGGATCCATATGTGGTATGTGAAAAGAACACACATGCAATGACTCTAGTTGTTGTTAGTAAAAAGAACACACATGCAATGACACTGGTGGATCCATGTATGGTCTCTAACGAGAACACACATTTCAATGACACTAGTGGATCCATATGTGGTATGTGAAAAGAACACATATGCAATGACTCCAGTTGTTGTTAGTAAAAAGAACACACATGAATGACACTGGTGGATCCATGTGTGGTCTCTGAAGAGAACACACATGCAATAACTATAGCGGTGGTTAATGAGAAGAACACACATTTCAATGACGCTGCTGGATCCATATGTGGTATGTGAAAAGAACAAACATGCAATGACTCGAGTTGTTGTTAGTAAAAAGAACACACATGCAATGACACTAGTGGATCCATGTGTGGTCTTTGAAGAGAACACACATGCAATGACTATAGCTATGGTTAATGAGAAGAACACACATTTGAATGGCACTGGTGGATCCATATGTGGTATGTGAAAATAACACACATGCAATGACTCCAGGCTTTGTTAGTAAAAAGTACACACATGCAATGACACTTGTGGATCCATGTGTGGTCTCTGAAGAGAACACACATTTCAATGACACTGGTGGATCCATATGTGGTATGTGAAAAGAACACACATGCAATGACTCCAGTTGTTGTTAGTAAAAAGAACACACATGCAATGACACTGGTGGATCCATGTGTGGTCTCTGAAGAGAACACACATGCAATGACTCTAGCTGTGGTTAATGAGAAGAACACACATTTCAATGACACTGGTGGATCCATATGTGGTATGTGAAAAGAATAGTCATGAAATGACTCCAGTTGTTGTTAGTAAAAAGAGCACACATGCAATTGCACTGGTAGATCCATGTGTGGTCTCTAAAGAAATCACACATGCAATGACACTGGTGGATCCATATGTGGTATGTGAAAAGAACACACATGCAATGAATCCTGGCTTTGTTAGTAAAAAGTACAAACATGCAATGACACTGGTGGATCCATGTGTGGTCTCTGAAGAGAACACACATTTCAATGACACTGGTGGATCCATATGTGGTATGTGAAAAGAACACACATGCAATGACTCCAGTTGTTGTTAGTAAAAAGAACACACATGCAATGACACAGGTGGATCCATGTGTGGTCTTTGAAGAGAACACACATGCAATGACTCTAGCTGTGGTTAATGAGAAGAACACACATTTCAATGACACTGGTGGATCCATATGTGGTATGTGAAAGAACACACAATGACTCCAGTTGTTGTTAGTAAAAATAACACACATGCAATGACACTGGTGGATCCATGTGTGGTCTCTGAAGAGAACACAGATGCAATGACTCTAGCTGTGGTTAATGAGAAGAACACACATTTCAATGACACTGGTGGATCCATATGTGGTATGTGAAAAGAATAGTCAATAAATGACTCCAGTTGTTGTTAGTAAAAAGAGCACACATGCAATTACACTAGTGGATCCATGTGTGGTCTCTGAAGAGAACATACATGCAATGACACTGGGGCATCCATATGTGGTATGTGAAAAGAACACACATGCAATGAATCTAGTTGTTGTTAGTAAAAAGAACACACATGCAATGACACTGGTGGATCCATGTGTGGTCTCTGAAGAGAACACACATGAAGTGACTCCAGCTGTGGTTAATGAGAAGAACACACATTTCAATGATACTGGTGGATCCATATGTGGTATGTCAAAAGAACACACATGAAATGACTCTGCTTGTTGTTAGTAAAAAGAGCACACATGGAATGACACTGGTGGATCCATGTGTGGTCTCTGAATAGAACACACATTTCAATGACACTGGTGGATCCATATGTGGTATGTGAAAATAACACGCATGTAATGACTCTGGTTGTTGTTAGTAAAAAAAGCACACATGCAATGGCACTGGTGGATCCATGTGTGGTCTCTGAAGAGAACACACATTTCAATGACACTAGTGGATCCATATGTGGTATATGAAAAGAACACACATGCAATGACTCCAGTTGTTGTTAGTAAAAAGAACACACATGCAATGACACTGGTGGATCCATGTGTGGTCTCTGAAGAGAACAGACATTTCAAAGACACTAGTGGATCCATATGTGGTATGTGAAAAGAACACATATGCAATGACTCCAGTTGTTGTTAGTTAAAAGAACACACATGCAATGACACTGGTGAATCCATGTGTGGTCTCTAAAGAGAACACACATGCAATGACTCTAGCTGTGGTTAATGAGAAGAACACACATTTCAATGACACTGGTGGATCCATATATGGTATGTGAAAAGAACACACATGCAATGACTCCAATTGTTGTTAGTAAAAAAACACACATGCAATGACACTGGTGGATCCATGTGTGGTCTCTGAAGAGAACACACATTTCAATGACACTGGTGGATCCATATGTGGTATGTGAAAAGAACACACATGCAATGACTCCAGTTGTTGTTAGTAAAAAGAACACACATGCAATGACACTGGTGGATCCATGTGTGGTCTCTGAAGAGAACACACATGCAATGACTCTAGCTGTGGTTAATGAGAAGAACACACATTTCAATGACACTGGTGGATCCATATGTGGTATGTGAAAAGAATAGTCATGAAATGACTCCAGTTGTTGTTAGTAAAAAGAGCACACATGCAATTGCACTGGTAGATCCATGTGTGGTCTCTAAAGAAATCACACATGCAATGACACTGGTGGATCCATATGTGGTATGTGAAAAGAACACACATGCAATGAATCCTGGCTTTGTTAGTAAAAAGTACACACATGCAATGACACTGGTGGATCCATGTGTGGTCTCTGAAGAGAACACACATTTCAATGACACTGGTGGATCCATATGTGGTATGTGAAAAGAACACACATGCAATGACTCCAGTTGTTGTTAGTAAAAAGAACACACATGCAATGACACAGGTGGATCCATGTGTGGTCTTTGAAGAGAACACACATGCAATGACTATAGCTGTGGTTAATGAGAAGAACACACATTTCAATGACACTGGTGGATCCATATGTGGTATGTGAAAAGAACACACATGCAATGACTCCAGTTGTTGTTAGTAAAAATAACACACATGCAATGACACTGGTGGATCCATGTGTGGTCTCTGAAGATAACACAGATGCAATGACTCTAGCTGTGGTTAATGAGAAGAACACACATTTCAATGACACTGGTGGATCCATATGTGGTATGTGAAAAGAATAGTCAATAAATGACTCCAGTTGTTGTTAGTAAAAAGAGCACACATGCAATTACACTAGTGGATCCATGTGTGGTCTCTGAAGAGAACATACATGCAATGACACTGGGGCATCCATATGTGGTATGTGAAAAGAACACACATGCAATGAATCTAGTTGTTGTTAGTAAAAAGAACACACATGCAATGACACTGGTGGATCCATGTGTGGTCTCTGAAGAGAACACACATGCAGTGACTCCAGCTGTGGTTAATGAGAAGAACACACATTTCAATGATACTGGTGGATCCATATGTGGTATGTCAAAAGAACACACATGAAATGACTCTGCTTGTTGTTAGTAAAAAGAGCACACATGGAATGACACTGGTGGATCCATGTGTGGTCTCTGAATAGAACACACATTTCAATGACACTGGTGGATCCATATGTGGTATGTGAAAATAACACCCATGTAATGACTCTGGTTGTTGTTAGTAAAAAAAGCACACATGCAATGGCACTGGTGGATCCAAGTGTGGTGTCGGAAGAGAACACACATTTCAATGACACTAGTGGATCCATATGTGGTATCTGAAAAGAACACACATGCAATGACTCCAGTTGTTGTTAGTAAAAGAACACACATGCAATGACACTGTGGATCCATGTGTGGTCTCTCAAGAGAATGAGACATTTCAAAGACACTAGTGGATCCATATGTGGTATGTGAAAAGAACACATATGCAATGACTCCAGTTGTTGTTAGTTAAAAGAACACACATGCAATGACACTGGTGAATCCATGTGTGGTCTCTAAAGAGAACACACATGCAATGACTCTAGCTGTGGTTAATGAGAAGAACACACATTTCAATGACACTGGTGGATCCATATATGGTATGTGAAAAGAACACACATGCAATGACTCCAATTGTTGTTAGTAAAAAAACACACATGCAATGACACTGGTGGATCCATGTGTGGTCTCTGAAGAGAACACACATTTCAATGACTCTGGTGGATCCATATGTGGTATGTGAAAAGAACACACACGCAATGACTCTAGTTGTTGTTAGTAAAAAGAACACACATGCAATGACACTGGTGGATCCATGTGTGGTCTCTGAAGAGAACACACATGCAATGACTCTAGCTGTGGTTAATGAGAAGAACACACATTTCAAAGACACTGGTGGATCCATATGTGGTATGTGAAAAGAATAGTCATGAAATGACTCCAGTTGTTGTTAGTAAAAAGAGCACACATGCAATGACACTGGTGGATCCATGTGTGGTCTCTGAAGAGAACACTCATGCAATGACACTGGTGGATCCATATGTGGTATGTGAAAAGAACACACATGCAATGAATCCAGTTGTTGTTAGTAAAAAGAACACACGTGCAATCAGACAGTTGGATCCATGTGTGGTCTCTGAAGAGAACACACATGCAATGACTCTTGCTGTGGTTAATGAGAAGAACACACATTTCAATGACATTGGTGGATCCATGTGCGGTCTTTGAAGAGAACACACATGCAATGACTATAGCTATGGTTAATGAGAAGAACACACATTTCAATGACACTGGTGGATCCATATGTGGTTTGTGAAAAGAACACACATGCAATGACTCTAGGCTGTGTTAGTAAAAAGTACACACATGCAATGACACTTGTGGATCCATGTGTGGTCTCTGAAGAGAACAAACATTTCAATGACACTGGTGGATCCATATGTGGTATGTGAAAAGAACACACATGCAATGACTCCAGTTGTTGTTAGTAAAAAGAACACACATGCAATGACACTGGTGGATCCATGTGTGGTCTCTGAAGAGAACACACATGCAATAACTCTAGCTATGGTTAATGAGAAGAACACACATTTCAATGACACTGGTGTATCCATATGTGGTATGTGAAAAGAACACACATGAAATGACGCTGGTTGTTGTTAGTAAAAAGAGCACACATGCAATGACACTGGTGGAACCATGTGTGGCCTCTTAAGAGAAGACACATTTCAATAATACTGGTGGATCCATATATGGGATGTGAAAATAAAACACATGCAATGACTCTGGTTGTTGTTAGTAAAAAGAGCACACATGCAATGGCACTGGTGGATCCATCTGTGGTCTCTAAAGAGAACACACATTTCAATGACACTGGGGGATCCATACGTGGTATGTGTAAAGAACACACATGCAATGACTCCAGTTGTTGTTAGTAAAAAGAGCACACATGCAATGACACTGGTGGATCCACATGTGGTCTCTGACGAGAACACACATGCAATGACTCTAGCAGTGGTTAATGAGAAGAATTCACATTTCAATGACACTAGTGGATCCATATGTGGTATGTGAAAAGAACACATATGCAATGACTCCAGTTGTTGTTAGTAAAAAGAACACACATGCAATGACACTGGTGGATCCATGTGTGGTCTCTGAAGAGAACACACATTTCAATGACACTGGTGGATCCATATGTGGTATGTGAAAAGAACACACATGCAATGACTCTAGTTGTTGTTAGTAAAAAGAACACACATGCAATGACACTGGTGGATCCATGTGTGGTCTCTAAAAAGAACACATATTTCAATGACACTAGTGGATCCATATGTGGTATGTGAAAAGAACACATATGCAATGACTCCAGTTGTTGTTAGTAAAAAGAACACACATGCAATGACATCAGGATCCATGTGTGGTCTCTGAAGAGAACACACATGCAATAACTATAGCGGTGGTTAATGAGAAGAACACACATTTCAATGACACTGCTGGATCCATATGTGGTATGTGAAAAGAACAAACATGCAATGACTCGAGTTGTTGTTAGTAAAAAGAACACACATGCAATGACACTAGTGGATCCATGTGTGGTCTTTGAAGAGAACACACATGCAATGACTATAGCTATGGTTAATGAGAAGAACACACATTTGAATGACACTGGTGGATCCATATGTGGTATGTGAAAATAACACACATGCAATGACTCCAGGCTTTGTTAGTAAAAAGTACACACATGCAATGACACTTGTGCATCCATGTGTGGTCTCTGAAGAGAACACACATTTCAATGACACTGGTGGATCCATATGTGGTATGTGAAAAGAACACACATGCAATGACTCCAGTTGTTGTTAGTAAAAAGAACACACATGCAATGACACTGGTGGATCCATGTGTGGTCTCTGAAGAGAACACACATGCAATGACTCTAGCTGTGGTTAATGAGAAGAACACACATTTCAATGACACTGGTGGATCCATATGTGGTATGTGAAAAGAATAGTCATGAAATGACTCCAGTTGTTGTTAGTAAAAAGAGCACACATGCAATTGCACTGGTAGATCCATGTGTGCTCTCTAAAGAAAACACACATGCAATGACACTGGTGGATCGATATGTGGTATGTGAAAAGAACACACATGCAATGACTCCAGGCTTTGTTAGTAAAAAGTACACACATGCAATGACACTGGTGGATCCATGTGTGGTCTCTGAAGAGAACACACATTTCAATGACACTGGTGGATCCATATGTGGTATGTGAAAAGAACACACATGCAATGACTCCAGTTGTTGTTAGTAAAAAGAACACACATGCAATGACACGGGTGGATCCATGTGTGGTCTTTGAAGAGAACACACATGCAATGACTATAGCTGTGGTTAATGAGAAGAACACACATTTCAATGACACTGGTGGATCCATATGTGGTATGTGAAAAGAACACACATGCAATGACTCTAGTTGTTGTTAGTAAAAACAACACACATGCAATGACACTGGTGGATCCATGTGTGGTCTCTGAAGAGAACACACATGCAATGACTCTAGCTGTGGTTAATGAGAAGAACACACATTTCAATGACACTGGTGGATCCATATGTGGTATGTGAAAAGAATAGTCAATAAATGACTCCAGTTGTTGTTAGTAAAAAGAGCACACATGCAATTACACTAGTGGATCCATGTGTGGTCTCTGAAGAGAACATACATACAATGACACTGGGGCATCCATATGTGGTATGTGAAAAGAACACACATGCAATGACTCTAGTTGTTGTTAGTAAAAAGAATACACATGCAATGACACTGGTGGATCCATGTGTGGTCTCTGAAGAGAACACACATGCAGTGACTCCAGCTGTGGTTAATGAGAAGAACACACATTTCAATGATACTGGTGGATCCATATGTGGTATGTCAAAAGAACACACATGAAATGACTCTGGTTGTTGTTAGTAAAAAGAGCACACATGGAATGACACTGGTGGATCCATGTGTGGTCTCTGAAGAGAACACACATTTCAATGACACTGGTGGATCCGTATGTGGTATGTGAAAATAACACGCATGTAATGACTCTGGTTGTTGTTAGTAAAAAAAGCACACATGCAATGGCACTGGTGGATCCATCTGTGGTCTCTAAAGAGAACACACATTTCAATGACACTAGTGGATCCATATGTGGTATATGAAAAGAACACACATGCAATGACTCCAGTTGTTGTTTGTAAAAAGATCACACATGCAATGACACTGGTGGATCCATGTGTGGTCTCTGAAGAGAACAGACATTTCAATGACACTAGTGGATCCATATGTGGTATGTGAAAAGAACACACACGCAATGACTCTAGTTGTTGTTAGTAAAAAGAACACACATGCAATGACACTGGTGGATCCATGTGTGGTCTCTGAAGAGAACACACATGCAATGACTCTAGCAGTGGTTAATGAGAAGAACACACATTTCAAAGACACTGGTGGATCCATATCTGGTATGTGAAAAGAATAGTCATGAAAAGACTCCAGTTGTTGTTAGTAAAAAGAGCACACATGCAATGACACTGGTGGATCCATGTGTGGTCTCTGAAGAGAACACTGATGCAATGACACTGGTGGATCCATATGTGGTATGTGAAAAGAACACACATACAATGAATCCAGTTGTTGTTAGTAAAAAGAACACACGTGCAAGGACACAGTTGGATCCATGTGTGGTCTCTGAAGAGAACACACATGCAATGACTCTTGCTGTGGTTAATGAGAAGAACACACATTTCAATGACATTGGTGGATCCATGTGTTGTCTTTGAAGAGAACACACATGCAATGACTATAGCTATGGTTAATTAGAAGAACACACATTTCAATGACACTGGTGGATCCATATGTGGTATGTGAAAAGAACACACATGCAATGACTCCAGGCTTTGTTCGTAAAAAGTACACACATGCAATGACACTTGTGGATCCATGTGTGGTCTCTGAAGAGAACACACATTTCAATGACACTGGTGGATCCATATGTGGTATGTGAAAAGAACACACATGCAATGACTCCAGTTGTTGTTAGTAAAAAGAACACACATGCAATGACACTGGTGGATCCATGTGTGGTCTCTGAAGAGAACACACATGCAATAACTCTAGTTGTGGTTAATGAGAAGAACACACATTTCAATGACACTGGTGTATCCATATGTGGTATGTGAAAAGAACACACATGAAATGATGCTGGTTGTTGTTAGTAAAAAGAGCACACATGCAATGACACTGGTGGAACCATGTGTGGTCTCTGAAGAGAACACACATTTCAATCATACTGGTGGATCCATAAGTGGGATGTGAAAATAAAACACATGCAATGACTCTGGTTGTTGTTAGTAAAAAGAGCACACATGCAATGGCACTGGTGGATCCATCTGTGGTCTCTAAAGAGAACACACATTTCAATGACACTGGGGGATCCATATGTGGTATGTGTAAAGAACACACATGCAATGGCTCCAGTTGTTGTTAGTAAAAAGAGCACACATGCAATGACACTGGTGGATCCACGTGTGGTCTCTGACGAGAACACACATGCAATGACTCTAGCTGTGGTTAATGAGAAGAATTCACATTTCAATGACACTGGTGGATCCATATGTGGTATGTGAAAAGAATAGTCATGAAATGACTCCAGTTGTTGTTAGTAAAAAGATCAAACATGCAATGACACTGGTGGATCCATGTGTGGCCTCTGAAGAGAACACACATTTCAATGACACTGGTGGATCCATATGTGGTATGTGAAAAGAACACACATGCAATGACTCTAGTTGTTGTTAGTAAAACGAACACACATGCAATGACATCAGGATCCATGTGTGGTCTCTAAAGAGAACACACATTTCAATGACACTAGTGGATCCATATGTGGTGAAAAGAACACATATGCAATGACTCCAGTTGTTGTTAGTAAAAAGATACCACACATGCAATGACACTGGTGGATCCATGTGTGGTCTCTGAAGAGAACACACATGCAATAACTATAGCGGTGGTTAATGAGAAGAACACACATTTCAATGACACTGCTGGATCCATATGTGGTATGTGAAAAGAACAAAAATGCAATGACTCGAGTTGTTGTTAGTAAAAAGAACACACATGCAATGACACTAGTGGATCCATGTGTGGTCTTTGAAGAGAACACACATGCAATGACTATAGCTATGGTTAATGAGAAGAACACACATTTGAATGACACTGGTGGATCCATATGTGGTATGTGAAAATAACACACATGCAATGACTCCAGGATTTGTTAGTAAAAAGTACACACATGCAATGACACTTGTGGATCCATGTGTGGTCTCTGAAGAGAACACACATTTCAATGACACTGGTGGATCCATATGTGGTATGTGAAAAGAACACACATGCAATGACTCCAGTTGTTGTTAGTAAAAAGAACACACATGCAATGACACTGGTGGATCCATGTGTGGTCTCTAAAGAGAACACACATTTCAATGACTCTGGTGGATCCATATGTGGTATGTGAAAAGAACACACACGCAATGACTCTAGTTGTTGTTAGTGAAAAGAACACACATGCAATGACACTGGTGGATCCATGTGTGGTCTCTGAAGAGAACACACATGCAATGACTCTAGCTGTGGTTAATAAGAAGAACACACATTTCAAAGACACTGGTGGATCCATATGTGGTATGTGAAAATAATAATCATGAAATGACTCCAGTTGTTGTTAGTAAAAAGAACACACATGCAATGACACTGGTGGATCCATGTGTGGTCTCTGAAGAGAACACACATGCAATAACTCTAGCTGTGGTTAATGAGAAGAACACACATTTCAATGACACTGGTGTATCCATATGTGGTATGTGAAAAGAACACACATGAAATGACGCTGGTTGTTGTTAGTAAAAAGAGCACACATGCAATGACACTAGTGGAACCATGTGTGGTCTCTGAAGAGAACACACATTTCAATAATACTGGTGGATCCATATGTGGGATGTGAAAATAAAACACATGCAATGACTCTGGTTGTTGTTAGTAAAAAGAGCACACATGCAATGGCACTGGTGGATCCATCTGTGGTCCCTAAAGAGAACACACATTTCAATGACACTGGGGGATCCATATGTGGTATGTGTAAAGAACACACATGCAATGACTCCAGTTGTTGTTAGTAAAAAGAGCACACATGCAATGACACTGGTGGATCCACGTGTGGTCTCTGACGAGAACACACATGCAATGACTCTAGCTGTGGTTAATGAGAAGAATTCACATTTCAATGACACTGGTGGATCCATATGTGGTATGTGAAAAGAATAGTCATGAAATGACTCCAGTTGTTGTTAGTAAAAAGAACACACATGCAATGACACTGGTGGATCCATGTGTGGTCTCTGAAGAGAACACACATTTCAATGACACTGGTGGATCCATATGTGGTATGTGAAAAGAACACACATGCAATGACTCTAGTTGTTGTTAGTAAAAAGAACACACATGCAATGACACTGGTGGATCCATGTGTTGTCTCTAAAGAGAACACACATTTCAATGACACTAGTGGATCCATATGTGGTATGTGGAAAGAACACATATGCAATGACTCCAGTTGTTGTTAGTAAAAAGAACACACATGCAATGACACTGGTGGATCCATGTGTGGTCTCTGAAGAGAACACACATGCAATAACTATAGCGGTGGTTAATGAGAAGAACACACATTTCAATGACACTGCTGGATCCATATGTGGTATGTGAAAAGAACAAACATGCAATGACTCGAGTTTTTGTTAGTAAAAAGAACACACATGCAATGACACTAGTGGATCTATGTGTGTTCTTTGAAGAGAACACACATGCAATGACTATAGCTATGGTTAATGAGAAGAACACACATTTGAATGACACTGGTGGATCCATATGTGGTATGTGAAAATAACACACATGCACTGACTCCAGGCTTTGTTAGTAAAAAGTACACACATGCAATGACACTTGTGGATCCATGTGTGGTCTCTGAAGAGAACACACATTTCAATGACACTGGTGGATCCATATGTGGTATGTGAAAAGAACACACATGCAATGACTCCAGTTGTTGTTAGTAAAAAGAACACACATGCAATGACACTGGTGGATCCATGTGTGGTCTCTGAAGAGAACACACATTTCAATGACTCTGGTGGATCCATATGTGGTATGTGAAAAGAACACACACGCAATGACTCTAGTTATTGTTAGTAAAAAGAACACACATGCAATGACACTGGTGGATCCATGTGTGGTCTTTGAAGAGAACACACATGCAATGACTCTAGCTGTGGTTAATGAGAAGAACACACATTTCAAAGAAACTAGTGGATCCATATGTGGTATGTGAAAAGAATAGTCATGAAATAACTCCAGTTGTTGTTAGTAAAAAGAGCACACATGCAATGACACTGGTGGATCCATGTGTGGTCTCTGAAGAGAACACTCATGCAATGCCACTGGTGGATCCATATGTGGTATGTGAAAAGAACACACATGCAATGAATCCAGTTGTTGTTAGTAAAAAGAACACACGTGCAATGACATAGTTGGATCCATGTGTGGTCTCTGAAGAGAACACACATGCAATGACTCTTGCTGTGGTTAATGAGAAGAACACACATTTCAATGACATTGGTGGATCCATGTGTGGTCTTTGAAGAGAACACACATGCAATGACTATAGCTATGGTTGATGAGAAGAACACACATTTCAATGACACTGGTGGATCCATATGTGGTATGTGAAAAGAACACACATGCAATGACTCCAGGCTTTGTTAGTAAAAAGTACACACATGCAATGATACTTGTGGATCCATGTGTGGCCCTGAAGAGAACACACATTTCAATGACACTGGTGGATCCATATGTGGTATGTGAAAAGAACACTAATGCAATGACTCCAGTTGTTGTTAGTAAAAAGAACACACATGCAATGACACTGGTGGATCCATGTGTGGTCTCTGAAGAGAACACACATGCAATAACTCTAGCTGTGGTTAATGAGAAGAACACACATTTCAATGACCCTGGTGTATCCATATGTGGTATGTGAAAAGAACACACATGAAATGACGCTGGTTGTTGTTAGTAAAAAGAGCACACATGCAATGACACTGGTGGAACCATGTGTGGTCTCTGAAGAGAACACACATTTCAATAATACTGGTGGATCCATATGTGGGATGTGAAAATAAAACACATGCAATGACTCTGGTTGTTGTTAGTAAAAAGAGCACACATGCAATGGCACTGGTGGATCCATCTGTGGTCTCTAAAGAGAACACACATTTCAATGACACTGCTGGATCCGTATGTGGTATGTGAAAAGAACAAACATGCAATGACTCGAGTTGTTGTTAGTAAAAAGAACACACATGCAATGACACTAGTGGATCCATGTGTGGTCTTTGAAGAGAACACACATGCAATGACTCTAGCTGTGGTTAATGAGAAGAATTCACATTTCAATGACACTGGTGGATCCATATGTGGTATGTGAAAAGAATAGTCATGAAATGACTCCAGTTGTTGTTAGTAAAAAGAACACACATGCAATGAAACTGGTGGATCCATGTGTGGTCTCTGAAGAGAACACACATTTCAATGACACTGGTGGATCCATATGTGGTATGTGAAAAGAACACACATGCAATGACTGTAGTTGTTGTTAGTAAAAAGAACACACATGCAATGACACTGGTGGATCCATGTGTGGTCTCTAAAGAGAACACACATTTCAATGACACTAGTGGATCCATATGTGGTATGTGAAAAGAACACATATGCAATGACTCCAGTTGTTGTTCGTAAAAAGAACACACATGCAATGACATGGTGGATCCATGTGTGGTCTCTGAGAGAACACACATGCAATAACTATAAGCGGTGGTTAATGAGAAGAACACACATTTCAATGACACTGCTGGATCCATATGTGGTATGTGAAAAGAACAAACATGCAATGACTCGAGTTGTTGTTAGTAAAAAGAACACACATGCAATGACACTAGTGGATCTATGTGTGGTCTTTGAAGAGAACACACATGCAATGCCTATAGCTATGGTTAATGAGAAGAACACACATTTGAATGACACTGGTGGATCCATATGTGGTATGTGAAAATAACACACATGCAATGATCCAGGCTTTGTTAGTAAAAAGTACACACATGCAATGACACTTGTGGATCCATGTGTGGTCTCTGAAGAGAACACACATTTGAATGACACTGGTGGATCCATATGTGGTATGTGAAAAGAACACACATGCAATGACTCCAGTTGTTGTTAGTAAAAAGAACACACATGCAATGACACTGGTGGATCCATGTGTGGTCTCTGAAGAGAACACACATGCAATGACTCTAGTTGTGGTTAATGAGAAGAACACACATTTCAATGACACTGGTGTATCCATATGTGGTATGTGAAAAGAACACACATGAAATGACGCTAGTTGTTGTTAGTAAAAAGAGCACACATGCAATGACACTGGTGGAACCATGTGTGGTCTCTGAAGAGAACACACATTTCAATAATACTGGTGGATCCATATGTGGTATGTGAAAATAAAACACAATCAATGACTCTGGTTGTTGTTAGTAAAAAGAGCACACATGCAATGGCACTGGTGGATCCATCTGTGGTCTCTAAAGAGAACACACATTTCAATGACACTGGGGGATCCATATGTGGTATGTGTAAAGAACACACATGCAATGACTCTTTTTGTTGTTAGTAAAAAGAACACACATGCAATGACACTGGTGGATCCACGTGTGGTCTCTGACGAGAACACACATGCAATGACACTGGTGGATCCATATGTGGTATGTGAAAAGAACACACATGCAATGACTCAAGTTGTTGTTAGTAAAAAGAACACACATGCAATGACACTGGTGGATCCATGTCTGGTCTCTGAAGAGAACACACATGCAATGGATCTAGCTGTGGTTAATCAGAAGAACACACATTTCAATGACACTGGTGGATCCATATGTGGTATGTTAAAAGAATAGTCATGAAATGACTCCAGTTGTTGTTAGTGAAAAGATCACACATGCAATTTCACTGGTGGATCCATGTGTGGTCTCTAAAGAGAACACACATGCAATGACACTGGTGGATCCATGTGTGGTCTCTAAAGAGAACACACATTTCAGTGACACTGGTGGATCCATATGTGGTATCTGAAAAGAACACACATGAAATGACTCCAGTTGTTGTTAGTAAAAAGAACACACATGCAATGACACTAGTGGATCCATGTGTGGTTTCTAAAGAGAACACACATGCAATGACTCTAGCTGCGGTTAATGAGAAGAACACACATTTCAATGATACTAGTGGATTCATATGTGGTATGTGAAAAGAATAGTCATGAAATGACTCTAGTTGTTGTTAGTAAAAAGAGCACACATGCAATGACACTGGTGGATCCATGTGTGGTCTCTGAGAGAACACACATGCAATGACACTGGTGGATGCATATGTGGTATGTGAAAAGAACACACATGCAATGACTCAAGTTGTTGTTAGTAAAAAGAACACACATGCAATGACACTGGTGGATCCATGTGTGGTCTCTGAAGAGAACACACATGCAATGGATCTAGCTGTGGTTAATGAGAAGAACACACATTTCAATGACACTGGTGGATCCATATGTGGTATGTGAAAAGAATAGTCATGAAATGACTCCAGCTGTTGTTAGTGAAAAGAGCACACATGCAATTGCACTGGTGGATCCATGTATGGTCTCTAAAGAGAACACACATGCAATGACACTGGTGGATCCATATGTGGTATGTGAAAAAAAAACACATGCAATGACTCCAGGCTTTGTTAGTAAAAAGTACACACATGCAATGACACTTGTGGATCCATGTGTGGTCTCTGAAGAGAACACACATTTCAATGACACTGGTGGATCCATATGTGGTATGTGAAAAGAGCACACATGCAATGACTCCAGTTGTTGTTAGTAAAAAGAACACACATGCAATGACACTGGTGGATCCATGTGTGGTCTTTGAAGAGAACACACATGCAATGACTATAGCTGTGGTTAATGAGAAGAACACACATTTCAATGACACTGGTGGATCCATATGTGGTATGTGAAAAGAACACACATGTAATGACTCCAGTTGTTGTTAGTAAAAACAACACACATGCAATGACACAGGTGGATCCATGTGTGGTCTCTGAAGAGAACACACATGCAATGACTCTAGCTGTGGTTAATGAGAAGAACACACATTTCAATTACACTGGTGGATCCATATGTGGTATGTGAAAAGAATAGTCAATAAATGACTCCAGTTGTTGTTAGTAAAAAGAGCACACATGCAATTACACTAGTGGATCCATGTGTGGTCTCTGAAGAGAACATACATGCAATGACACTGGTGGATCCATATGTGGTATGTGAAAAGAACACACATGCAATGACTCTAGTTGTTGTTAGTAAAAAGAACACACATGCAATGACACTAGTGGATCCATGTGTGGTCTCTGAAGAGAACATACATGAAGTGACTCCAGCTGTGCTTAATGAGAAGAACACACATTTCAATGATACTGGTGGATCCATATGTGGTATGTCAAAAGAACACACATGAAATGACTCTGGTTGTTGTTAGTAAAAAGAGCAAACATGGAATGACACTGGTGGATCCATGTGTGGCCTCTAAAGAGAACACATATGCAATGACTCTAGCTGTGGTTAATGAAAGGAACACACATTTCAATGACACTGGTGTATCCATATGTGGTATGTGAAAAGAACACACATGAAATGACGCTGGTTGTTGTTAGTAAAAAGAGCACACATGCAATGACACTGGTGGAACCATGTGTGGTCTCGGAAGAGAACACACATTTCAATAATACTGGTGGATCCATATGTGGGATGTGAAAATAAAACACATGCAATGACTCTGGTTGTTGTTAGTAAAAAGAGCACACATGCAATGGCACTGGTGGATCCATCTGTGGTCTCTAAAGAGAACACACATTTCAATGACACTGGGGGATCCATATGTGGTATGTGTAAAGAACACACATGCAATGACTCCAGTTGTTGTTAGTAAAAAGAGCACACATGCAATGACACTGGTGGATCCACGTGTGGTCTCTGACGAGAACACACATGCAATGACTCTAGCTGTGGTTAATGAGAAGAATTCACATTTCAATGACACTGGTGGATCCATATGTGGTATGTGAAAAGAATAGTCATGAACTGACTCCAGTTGTTGTTAGTAAAAATAACACACATGCAATGACACTGGTGGATCCATGTGTGGTCTCTGAAGAGAACACACATTTCAATGACATTGGTGGATCCATATGTGGTATGTGAAAAGAACACACATGCAATGACTCCAGTTGTTGTTAGTAAAAAGAACACACATGCAATGACACTGGTGGATCCATGTGTGGTCTCTAAAGAGAACACACATTTCAATGACACTAGTGGATCCATATGTGGTATGTGAAAAGAACACATATGCAATGACTCCAGTTGTTGTTAGTAAAAAGAACACACATGCAATGACACTGGTGGATCCATGTGTGGTCTCTGAAGAGAACACACATGCAATAACTATAGCGGTGGTTAATGAGAAGAACACACATTTCAATGACACTGCTGGATCCATATGTGGTATGTGAAAAGAACAAACATGCAATGACTCGAGTTGTTGTTAGTAAAAAGAACACACATGCAATGACACTAGTGGATCCATGTGTCGTCTTTGAAGAGAACACACATGCAATGACTATAGCTATGGTTAATGAGAAGAACACACATTTGAATGACACTGGTGGATCCATATGTGGTATGTGAAAATAAATCACATGCAATGACTCCAGGCTTTGTTAGTAAAAAGTACAAACATGCAATGACACTTGTGGATCCATGTGTGGTCTCTGAAGAGAACACACATTTCAATGACACTGGTGGATCCATATGTGGTATGTGAAAAGAACACACATGCAATGACTCCAGTTGTTGTTACACATGCAATGACACTGGTGGATCCATGTGTGGTCTCTGAAGAGAACACACATGCAAAGACTCTAGCTGTGGTTAATGAGAAGAACACACATTTCAATGACACTGGTCTATCCATATGTGGTATGTGAAAAGAACACACATGAAATGACGCTAGTTGTTGTTAGTAAAAAGAGCACACATGCAATGACACTGGTGGAACCATGTGTGGTCTCTGAAGAGAACACACATTTCAATAATACTGGTGGATCCATATGTGGTATGTGAAAATAAAACACATGCAATGACTCTGGTTGTTGTTAGTAAAAAGAGCACACATGCAATGGCACTGGTGGATCCATCTGTGGTCTCTAAAGAGAACACACATTTCAATGACACTGGGGGATCCATATGTGGTATGTGTAAAGAACACACATGCAATGACTCCAGTTGTTGTTACTAAAAAGAACACCCATGCAATGACACTGGTGGATCCACGTGTGGTCTCTGACGAGAACACACATGCAATGACTCTAGCTGTGGTTAATGAGAAGAATTCACATTTCAATGACACTGGTGGATCCATATGTGGTATGTGAAAAGAATAGTCATGAAATGACTCCAGTTGTTGTTAGTAAAAAGAACACACATGCAATGACACTGGTGGATCCATGTGTGGTGTCTGAAGAGTACACACTTTTCAATGACACTGGTGGATCCATATGTGGTATGTGAAAAGAAGACACATGCAATGACTCTAGTTGTTTTTAGTAAAAATAACACACATGCAATGACACTGGTGGATCCATGTGTGGTCTCTAAAGAGAACACTATGCAATGACTCTAGGCTTTGTTAGTAAAAAGTACACACATGCAATGACACTGGTGGATCCATGTGTGGTCTCTGAAGAGAACACACATTTCAATGACACTGGTGGATCCATATGTGGTATGTGAAAAGAACACACATGCAATGACTCCATTTGTTGTTAGTAAAAAGAACACACATGCAATGACACTGGTGGATCCATGTGTGGTCTCTGAAGAGAACACACATGCAATAACTATAGCGGTGGTTAATGAGAAGAACACACATTTCAATGACACTGGTGGATCCATATGTGGTATGTGAAAAGAACACACATGCAATGACTCAAGTTGTTGTTAGTACAAAGAACACACATGCAATGACACTGGTGGATCCGTGTGTGGTCTCTGAAGAGAACACTATTTCAATGACACTAGTGGATCCATATGTGGTATGTGAAAAGAATACAAATGCAATGACTCCAGTTGTTGTTAGTAAAAAGAACACACATGCAATGACTGTGGTGGATCTATGTGTGGTCTCTGAAGAGAACACACATTTCAATGACACTGGTGGATCCATATGTGGTATGTGAAAAGAACACACACGCAAAGACTCCAGTTGTTGTTAGTAAAAAGAACACACATGCAATGACACTGGTGGATCCATGTGTGGTCTCTGAAGAGAACACACATGCAATGACTCTAGCTGTGGTTAATGAGAAGAACACATATTTCAAAGACAATGGTGGATCCATATGTGGTAAGTGAAAAGAATAGTCATGAAATGACTCTAGTTGTTGTTAGTAAAAAGAGCACACATGCAATGACACTGGTGGATCCATGTGTGGTCTCTGAGAGAACACACATGCAATGACACTGGTGGATCCATATGTGGTATGTGAAAAGAACACACATGCAATGACTCAAGTTGTTGTCAGTAAAAAGAACACACATGCAATGACACTGGTGGATCCATGTGTCGTCTCTGAAGAGAACACACATGCAATGGATCTAGCTGTGGTTAATCAGAAGAACACACATTTCAATGACACTGCTGGATCCATATGTGGTATGTTAAAAGAATAGTCATGAAATGACTCCAGTTGTTGTTAGTGAAAAGATCACACATGCAATTGCGCTAGTGGATCCATGTGTGGTCTCTAAAGAGAACACACATTTCAATGACACTCGTGGATCCATATGTGGTATCTGAAAAGAACACACATGAAATGACTCCAGTTGTTGTTAGTAAAAAGAACACACATGCAATGACTCTAACTGCGGTTAATGAGAAGAACACACATTTCAATGATACTAGTGGATTCATATGTGGTATGTGAAAAGAATAGTCATGAAATGACTCTAGTTGTTGTTAGTAAAAAGAGCACACATGCAATGACACTGGTGGATCCATGTGTGGTCTCTGAGAGAACACACATGCAATGACACTGGTGGATGCATATGTGGTATGTGAAAAGAACACACATGCAATGACTCAAGTTGTTGTAAGTAAAAAGAACACACATGCAATGACACTGGTGGATCCATGTGTGGTCTCTGTGTGGTCTCTGAAGAGAACACACATGCAATGGATCTAGCTGTGGTTAATGAGAAGAACACACATTTCAATGACACTGGTGGATCCATATGTGGTATGTGAAAAGAATAGTCATGAAATGACTCCAGTTGTTGTTAGTGAAAAGAGCACACATGCAATTGCACTGGTGGATCCATGTGTGGTCTCTAAAGAGAACACACATGCAATGACACTGGTGGATCCATATGTGGTATGTGAAAAAAACACACATGCAATGACTCCAGGCTTTGTTAGTAAAAAGTACACACATGCAATGACACTTGTGGATCCATGTGTGGTCTCTGAAGAGAACACACATTTCAATGACACTGGTGGATCCATATGTGGTATGTGAAAAGAACACACATGCAATGACTCCAGTTGTTGTTAGTAAAAAGAAAACACATGCAATGACACTGGTGGATCCATGTGTGGTCTTTGAAGAGAACACACATGCAATGACTATAGCTGTGGTTAATGAGAAGAACACACATTTCAATGACACTGGTGGATCCATATGTGGTATGTGAAAAGAACACACATGTAATGACTCCAGTTGTTGTTAGTAAAAACAACACACATGCAATGACACAGGTGGATCCATGTGTGGTCTCTGAAGAGAACACACATGCAATGACTCTAGCTGTGGTTAATGAGAAGAACACACATTTCAATGACACTTGTGGATCCATATGTGGTATGTGAAAAGAATAGTCAATAAATGACTCTAGTTGTTGTTAGTAAAAAGAGCACACATGCAATTACACTAGTGGATCCATGTGTGGTCTCTGAAGAGAACATACATGCAATGACACTGGTGGATCCATATGTGGTATGTGAAAAGAACACACATGCAATGACTCTAGTTGTTGTTAGTAAAAAGAACACACATGCAATGACACTAGTGGATCCATGTGTGGTCTCTGAAGAGAACACACATGCAGTGACTCCAGCCGTGCTTAATGAGAAGAACACACATTTCAATGATACTGGTGGATCCATATGTGGTATGTCAAAAGAACACACATGAAATGACTCTGGTTGTTGTTAGTAAAAAGAGCACACATGTAATGACACTGGTGGATCCATGTGTGGCCTCTAAAGAGAACACACATTTCAATGACACTGGTGGATCCATATGTGGTATGTGAAAAGAACACGCATGCAATGACTCTGGTTATTGTTAGTAAAAAAAACACATGCAATGACACTGGTGGATCCATGTGTGCTCTCTGAAGAGAACACAAATTTCAATGACACTAGTGGATCCATATGTGGTATGTGAAAGAACACACACGCAATTAGTAAAAAGAACACACATGGAATTACACTGGTGGATCCATGTGTGGTCTCTGTAGAGAACACACATGCAATGACTCTAGCTGTGGTTAATGAGAAGAACACACATTTCAAAGACACTGGTGGATCCATATGTGGTATGTGAAAATAATAGTCATGAAATGACTCTATTTGTTGTTAGTAAAAAGAGCACACATGCAATGACACTGGTGGATCCATGTGTGGTCTCTGAAGAGAACACACATGCAATGACACTTGTGGATCCATATGTGGTATGTGAAAAGAACACACATACAATGACTCCAGTTGTTGTTAGTAAAAAGAACACACATGCAATGACACTGGTGGATCCATGTGTGGTCTCTGAAGAGAACACACATTTCAATGACACTGGTGGATCCATATGTGGTATGTGAAAAGAACACACATGAAATGACTCCAGTTGTTGTTAGTAACAATAACACACATGCAATGACACTAGTGGATCCATGTGTGGTCTCTGAAGAGAACACACATGCAATGACTCTAGCAGTGGTTAATGAGAAGAACACACACTTCAATGACACTAGTGGATCCATATGTGGTATGTGAAAAGAATAGTCATGAAATGACTAGTTGTTGTTAGTAAAAAGAGCACACATGGAATGACGTTGGTAGATCCATGTGTGGTCTCTGAAGAGAACACACATTTCAATGACACTGGTGGATCCATATGTGGTATGTCAAAATAACACACATGCAATGACTCTAGTTGTTGTTAATAAAAAATCACACATGCAATGGCACTGGTGGATCCATGTGTGGTCTTTGAAGAGAGCACACATTTCAATGACACTAGTGGATCCATATGTGGTATGTGAAAAGAACACACATGCAATGACTCCAGTTGCTGTTAGTAAAAAGAACACACATGCAATGACACTGGTGGATCCATGTGTGGTCTCTGAAGAGAACACACATTTCAATGACACTAGTGGATCCATATGTGGTATGTGAAAAGAACACATATGCAATGACTCCAGTTGTTGTTAGTAAAAGGAACACACATTCAATGACACTGGTGGATCCATGTGTGGTCTCTCAAGAGAACACACATGCAATGACTCTAGCTGTGGTTAATGAGAAGAACACACATTTCAATGACACTAGTGGATCCATATGTGGTTTGTGAAAAGAACACACATGCAATGACTCCAGTTGTTGTTAGTAAAAAACACACATGCAATGACACTGGTGGATCCATGTGTGCTCTCTGAAGAGAACACACATTTCAATGACACTAGTGGATCGATATGTGGTATGTGAAAGAACACACACGCAATTAGTAAAAAGAACACACATGCAATTACACTGGTGGATCCATGTGTGGTCTCTGTAGAGAACACACATGCAATGACTCTAGCTGTGGTTAATAAGAAGAACACACATTTCAAAGACACTGGTGGATCCATAGGTGGTATGTGAAAATAATAGTCATGAAATGACTCTAGTTGTTGTTAGTAAAAAGAGCACACATGCAATGACACTGGTGGATCCATGTGTGGTATCTGAAGAGAACACACATGCAATGACACTGGTGGATCCATATGTGGTATGTGAAAAGAACATACATGCAATGACTCCAGTTGTTGTTAGTAAAAAGAACACACATGCAATGACACTGGTGGATCCATGTGTGGTCTCTAAAGAGAACACACATTTCAATGACACTGGTGGATCCATATGTGGTATGTGGAAAGAACACACATGCAATTACTCTAGTTGTTGTTAGTAAAAACAACACACATGCAATGACACTGGTGGATCCATGTGTGGTCTCTGAAGAGAACACACATGCAATGACTCTAGCTGTGGTTAATAAGAAGAACACACATTTCAATGACACTGGTGGATCCATATGTGGTATGTGAAAATAATAGTCATGAAACGACTCTAGTTGTTGTTAGTAAAAAGAGCACACATGCAATTATACTGGTGGATCCATGTGTGGTCTCTGAAGAGAACACACATGCAATGGCTCTAACTGTGGTTATTGAGAAGAACACACATTTCAATGACACTGGTGGATCCATATGTGGTATGTGAAAAGCATAGTCATGTAATGACTCAAGTTGTTGTTAGTAAAAAGAGCACACATGCAATTACACTGGTGGATCCATGTGTGGTCTCTAAAGAGAACACACATGCAATGACACTGGTGGATCGATATGTGGTATGTGAAAAGAACACACATGCAATGACTCAAGTTGTTGTTAGTAAAAAGAACACACATGCAATGACATTGGTAGATCCATGTGTGGTCTCTAAATAGAACACACATTTCAATGACACTAGTGGATCCATATGTGGTATGTGAAAATAACACAAATGCAATTACTCCAGTTGTTGTTAGTAAAAAGAACACACATGCAATGACACTGGTGGATCCATGTGTGGTCTCTAAAGAGAACACACATTTCAATGACACTGGTGGATCCATATGTGGTATGTGAAAAGAACACACACGCAAAGACTCCAGTTGTTAGTAAAAAGAACACACATGCAATGACAGTGGTGGATCCATGTCTGGTCTCTGAAGAGAACACACATGCAATGACACTGGTGGATCCATAAGTGGTATGTGAAAAGAACACACATGCAACGACTCCAGTTGTTGTTAGTAAAAAGAACACACATGCAATGACACTGGTCCATCCATGTGTGGTCTCTGAAGAGAACACATATTTAAATGACACTGGTGGATCCATATGTGGTATGTAAAAAGAACACACATGCAATTACTCTAGTTGTTGTTAGTAAAAAGAACACACATGCAATGACACTGGTGGATCCATGTGTGGTCTCCGAAGAGAACACACATGCAATGACTCTAGCTGTGGTTAATGAGAAGAACACACATTTCAATGACACTGGTGGATCCATATGTGGTATGTGAAAAGAACACACATGCAATGACTCCAGTTGTTGTTAGTAAAAAGAACACAAATGCAATGACACTTGTGGAGTCTCTAAAGAGAACACACATGCAATGACTCTAACTGTGGTTAATGAGAAGAACACACATTTCAATGATACTGATGGATCCATATGTGGTATGTGAAAAGAATAGTCATGTAATGACTCAAGTTGTTGTTAGTAAAAAGAGCACACATGCAATTACACTGGTGGATCCATGTGTGGTCTCTAAAGAGAACACACATGCAATGACACTGGTGGATCCATATGTGGTATGTGAAAAGAACACACATGCAATGACTCTAGTTGTTGTTAGTAAAAAGAACACACATGCAATGACACTGGTGGATCCATGTGTGGTCTCTGAAGACAACACACGTTTCAATGACACTTGTGGATCTATATGTGGTATGTGAAAAGAACACACATGGAATAACTCCAGTTGTTGTTAGTAACAAGAACACACATGCAATGACACTAGTGGATCCATGTGTGGTCTCTGAAGAGAACACACATGCAATGACTCTAGAAGTGGTAAATGAGAAGAACACACATTTCAATGACACTAATGGATCCATATGTGGTATGTGAAAAGAATAGTCATGAAATGACTCTAGTTGTTGTTAGTAAAAAGAGCACACATGCAAGGACACTGGTGGATCCATGTGTGTCCTCTGAAGAGAACACACATGCAATGACACTGGTGGATCCATATGTGGTATGTGAAAAAAAAACACATGCAATGACTCTAGTTGTTGTTAGTAAAAAGAACACACATGCAATGACACTGGTGGATTCATGTGTGGTCTCTGAAGAGAACACACATGCAATGACTCTAGCTGTGGTTAATGACAAGAACACACATTTCAATGACACTGGTGGATCCATATGTGGTATGTGAAAAGAATTCACATTGCAATGACTCTAGTTGTTGTTATTAAAATGAGCACACATGCAATTACACTGGTGGATCCATGTGTGGTCTCTTAAGAGAACACACATGCAATGACACTGGTGGATCCATATGTGGTATGTGAAAAGAACACTCATGCAAGGACTCTAGTTGTTGTTAGTAAAAAGAACACACATGCAATGACACTGGTGGATCCATGTGTGGTCTCTGAAGAGAACACACATTTCAATGACACTGGTGGATCCATATGTGGTATGTGAAAAGAACACACACACGCAAAGACTCCTGTTGTTGTTAGTAAAAAGAACACACATGCAATGACAGTGGTGGATCCATGTGTGGTCTCTGAAGAGAACACACATGCAATGACACTGGTGGATCCATATGTGGTATGTGAAAAGAACACACATGCAATGACTCCAGTTGTTGTTAGTAAAAAGAACACACATGCAATGACACTGGTGGAACCATGTGTGGTCTCTGAAGACAACACACATTTCAATGACACTGGTGGATCCATATGTGGTATGTGAAAAGAACACACATGCAATGACTCTAGTTGTTAGTAAAAAGAACACACATGCAATGACACTGGTGGATCCATGTGTGGTCTCTAAGAGAACACACATGCAATGACTCTAGCTGGGGTTAATGAGAAGAACACACATTTCAATGACACTGGTGGATCCATATGTGGTATGTGAAAAGAACAAACATGAAATGACTCTAGTTGTTGTTAGTAAAAAGAACACACATGCAATGACACTGGTGGATCCATGTGTGGTATCTAAAGAGAACACACATGAAATGACTCTAACTATGGTTAATGAGAAGAACACACATTTGAATGACACTGGTGGATCCATATGTGGTATGTGAAAATAATAGTCATGAAATGACTCAAGTTGTTGTTAGTAAAAAGAGCACACATGCAATTACACTAGTGGATCCATGCGTGGTCTCTAAAGAGAACATAGATGCAATGACACTGGTGGATCCATATGTGGTATGTGAAAAGAACACACATGCAATGACTCTAGTTGTTGTTAGTAAAAAGAACACACATGCAATGACACTTGTGGATCCATGTGTGGTCTCTAAAGAGAACACACATGCAATGACTCTAACTGTGGTTAATGAGAAGAACACACATTTCAATGACACTGGTGGATCCATATGTGGTATGTGAAAAGCATAGTCATGTAATGACTCAAGTTGTTGTTAGTAAAAAGAGCACACATGCAATTACACTGGTGGATCCATGTGTGGTCTCTAAAGAGAACACACATGCAATGACACTGGTGGATCGATATGTGGTATGTGAAAAGAACACACATGCAATGACTCAAGTTGTTGTTAGTAAAAAGAGCACACATGCAATTACACTGGTGGATCCATGTGTGGTCTCTGAAGAGAACACACAGGCAATGACACTGGTGGATCGATATGTGGTATGTGAAAAGAACACACATGCAATGACTCAAGTTGTTGTTAGTAAAAAGAACACACATGCAATGACATTGGTAGATCCATGTGTGGTCTATAAATAGAACACGCATTTCAATGACACTGGTGGATCCATATGTGGTATGTGAAAAGAACACACACGCGAAGGCTCCAGTTGTTAGTAAAAAGAACACACATGCAATGAAAGTGGTGGATCCATGTGTGGTCTCTGAAGAGAACACACATGCAATGACACTGTTGGATCCATATGTGGTATGTGAAAAGAACACACATGCAACGACTCCAGTTGTTGTTAGTAAAAAGAACACACATGCAATGACACTGGTGCATCCATGTGTGGTCTCTGAAGAGAACACACATTTCAATGACACTGGTGGATCCATATGTGGTATGTAAAAAGAACACACATGCAATTACTCTAGTTGTTGTTAGTAAAAAGAACACACATGCAATGACACTGGTGGATCCATGTGTGGTCTCTAAAGAGAACACACATGCAATGACTCTAGTTGTGGTTAATGAGAAGAACACACATTTCAATGACACAGGTGGATCCATATGTGGTATGTGAAAAGAACACACATGCAATGACTCCAGTTGTTGTTAGTAAAAAGAACACACATGCAATGACACTTGTGGATCCATGTGTGGTCTCTAAAGATAACACACATGCAATGACTCTAACTGTGGTTAATCAGAAGAACACACATTTCAATGACACTGGTGGATCCATATGTGGTATGTGAAAAGCATAGTCATGTAATGACTCAAGTTGTTGTTAGTAAAAAGAGCACACATGCAATTACACTGGTGGATCCATGTGTGGTCTCTAAAGAGAACACACATCCAATGACACTGGTGGATCGATATGTGGTATGTGAAAAGAACACACATGCAATGACTCAAGTTGTTGTTAGTAAAAAGAACACACATGCAATGACACTGGTGGATCCATGTGTGGTCTCTAAATAGAACACACATTTCAATGACACTGGTGGATCCATATGTGGTATGTGAAAAGAACACACATGCAATGACTCAAGTTGTTGTTAGTAAAAAGAACACACATGCAATGACATTGGTAGATCCATGTGTGGTCTATAAATAGAACACGCATTTCAATGACACTGGTGGATCCATATGTGGTATGTGAAAAGAACACACACGCGAAGGCTCCAGTTGTTAGTAAAAAGAACACACATGCAATGACAGTGGTGGATCCATGTGTGGTCTCTGAAGAGAACACACATGCAATGACACTGTTGGATCCATATGTGGTATGTGAAAAGAACACACATGCAACGACTCCAGTTGTTGTTAGTAAAAAGAACACACATGCAATGACACTGGTGCATCCATGTGTGGTCTCTGAAGAGAACACACATTTCAATGACACTGGTGGATCCATATGTGGTATGTAAAAAGAACACACATGCAATTACTCTAGTTGTTGTTAGTAAAAAGAACACACATGCAATGACACTGGTGGATCCATGTGTGGTCTCTAAAGAGAACACACATGCAATGACTCTAGCTGTGGTTAATGAGAAGAACACACATTTCAATGACACAGGTGGATCCATATGTGGTATGTGAAAAGAACACACATGCAATGACTCCAGTTGTTGTTAGTAAAAAGAACACACATGCAATGACACTTGTGGATCCATGTGTGGTCTCTAAAGATAACACACATGCAATGACTCTAACTGTGGTTAATCAGAAGAACACACATTTCAATGACACTGGTGGATCCATATGTGGTATGTGAAAAGCATAGTCATGTAATGACTCAAGTTGTTGTTAGTAAAAAGAGCACACATGCAATTACACTGGTGGATCCATGTGTGGTCTCTAAAGAGAACACACATCCAATGACACTGGTGGATCGATATGTGGTATGTGAAAAGAACACACATGCAATGACTCAAGTTGTTGTTAGTAAAAAGAACACACATGCAATGACATTGGTAGATCCATGTGTGGTCTCTAAATAGAACACACATTTCGATGACACTGGTGGATCCATATGTGGTATGTGAAAAGAACACAAATGCAATGACTCCACTTGTTGTTAGTAAAAAAAACACACATGCAATGACACTGGTGGATCCATGTGTGGTCTCTGAAGAGAACACACATTTCAATGACACTAGTGGATCCATATGTGGTATGTGAAAAGAACACACACGCAAAGACTCCAGTTGTTAGTAAAAATAACACACATGCAATGACAGTGGTGGATCCATGTGTGGTCTCTGAAGAGAACACACATGCAATGACACTGTTGGATCCATATGTGGTATGTGAAAAGAACACACATGCAACGACTCCAGTTGTTGTTAGTAAAAAGAACACACATGCAATGACACTGGTGCATCCATGTGTGGTCTCTGAAGAGAACACACATTTCAATGACACTGGTGGATCCATATGTGGTATGTAAAAAGAACACACATGCAATTACTCTAGTTGTTGTTAGTAAAAAGAACACACATTCAATGACACTGGTGGATCCATGTGTGGTCTCTGAAGAGAACACACATGCAATGACTCTAGCTGTGGTTAATGAGAAGAACACACATTTCAATGACACTGGTGGATCCATATGTGGTATGTGAAAAGAACACACATGCAATGACTCCAGTTGTTGTTAGTAAAAAGAACACAAATGCAATGACACTTGTGGATCCATGTGTGGTCTCTAAAGAGAACACACATGCAATGACTCTAACTGTGGTTAATGAGAAGAACACACATTTCAATGACACTGGTGGATCCATATGTGGTATGTGAAAAGAATAGTCCTGTAATGACTCAAGTTGTTGTTAGTAAAAAGAGCACACATGCAATTACACTGGTGGATCCATGTGTGGTCTCTAAAGAGAACACACATGCAATGACACTGGTGGATCCATAAGTGGTATGTGAAAAGAACACACATGCAATGACTCCCGTTGTTGTTAGTAAAAAGAACACACATGCAATGACACTGGTGCATCCATGTGTGGTCTCTGAAGAGAA
This sequence comes from Avena insularis, assembly GCA_023614405.1. NCBI lineage: Eukaryota > Viridiplantae > Streptophyta > Magnoliopsida > Poales > Poaceae > Avena > Avena insularis. The sequence goes on from CM042692.1 coordinate 295,131,733, forward strand.
CACACATGCAATGAATCTAGCTGTGGTTAATGAGAAGAACACATATTTCAATGACACTGGTGGATCCATATGTGGTATGTGAAAAGAACACACATGAAATGACTCTAGTTGTTGTTAGTAAAAAGAGCACACATGCAATGACACTGGTGGATCCATGTGTGGTCTCTGAAGAGAACACACATTTCAATGATACTGGTGGACACATATGTGGTATGTGAAAGTAACACACATGCAATGACTCTGGTTGTTGTTAGTAAAAAGAGCACACATGCAATGGCACTGGGAGAACACACATTGCAATGACACTGGTGGATCCACATGTGGTATGTGTAAAGAACATACATGCAATGACTCCAGTGGTTTTTAGTAAAAAGAACACACATGCAATGACACTGGTGGATCCATGTGTGGTCTCTGAAGAGAACACACATGCAATGACTCTAGCTGTGGTTAATGAGAAGAATTCACATTTCACACTGGTGGATCCATATGTGGTATGTGAAAAGAATAGTCATGAAATGACTCCAATTGTTGTTAGTAAAAAGAACACACATGCAATGACACTGGTGGATCCATGTGTGGTCTCTGAAGAGAAAACACATTTCAATGACATTGGTGGATCTATATGTGGTATGTGAAAAGAACACATATGCAATGACTCCACTTGTTGTTAGTAAAAAGAACACACTTGCAAGGACATTGGTGGATCCATCTATGGTCTCTGAAGAGAACACACATTTCAATGACACTAGTGGATCCATATGTCGTATGTGAAAAGAACACATATGCAATGACTCTAGTTGTTGTTAGTAAAAAGAACACACATGCAATGACACTGGTAGATCCAGGTGTGGTCTCTGAAGAGAACACACATGCAATGACTCTAGCTGTGGTTAATGAGAAGAACACACTTTTCAATGACACTAGTGGATCCATATGTGGTATGTGAGAAGAACACACATGCAATGACTCCAGTTGTTGTTAGTAAAAAGAACACACATGCAATGACACTGGTGGATCCATGTGTGGTCTCTAAAGAGAAAACACATGCAATGACTCTAACTGTGGTTAATAAGAAGAACACACATTTCAATGACACTGGTCAATCCATATGTAGTATGTGAAAAGAATAGTCATGAAATGACTCAAGTTGTTGTTAATAAAAAGAGCACACATGCAATTACACTGGTGGATCCATGTGTGGTCTCTAAAGAGAACACACATGCAATGACACTGGTGGATCCATATGTGGTATGTGAAAAGAACACACATGCAATGACTCCAGTTGTTGTTAGTAAAAAGAACACACATGCAATGACACTGGTGGATCCATATGTGGTCTCTAAAGAGAACACACATGCAATGACTCTAGCTGTGGTTAATGAGAAGAACACACATTTCAATGACACTGGTGGATCCATATGTGGTATGTGAAAAGAACACACATGAAATGACTCTAGTTGTTGTTAGTAAAAAGAGCACACATGCAATGATACTGGTGGATCCATGTGTGGTCTCTGAAGAGAACACACATTTCAATGATACTGGTGGATCCATATGTGGTATGTGAAAGTAACACACATGCAATGACTCTGGTTGTTGTTAGTAAAAAAGCACACATGCAATGGCACTGGGAGAACACACATTGCAATGACACTGGTGGATCCATATGTGGTATATGTAAAGAACACACATGCAATGACTCCAGTTGTTGTTAGTAAAAAGAACACACATGCAATGACACTGGTGGATCCATGTGTGGTCTCTGAAGAGAACACACATGCAATGACTCTAGCTGTGGTTAATGAGAAGAATTCACATTTCAATGACACTGGTGGATCCATATGTGGTATGTGAAAAGAATAGTCATGAAATGACTCCAGTTGTTGTTAGTAAAAAGAACACACATGCAATGACACTAGTGGATCCATGTGTGGTCTCTGAAGAGAACACACATTTCAATTACACTGGTGGATCTATATGTGGTATGTGAAAAGAACACATATGCAATGACTCAAGTTGTTGTTAGAAAAAAGAACACACTTGCAAGGACATTGGTGGATCCATCTATGGTCTCTAAAGAGAACACACATTGCAATGACACTGGTGGATCTATATGTCGTATGTGAAAAGAACACATATGCAATGAGTCTAGTTGTTGTTAGTAAAAAGAACACACATGCAATGACACTGGTAGATCCAGGTGTGGTCTCTGAAGAGAACACACATGCAATGACTCTAGCTGTGGTTAATGAGAAGAACACACATTTTTATGACACTGGTGGATCCATATGTGGTATGTGAAAAGAACACACATGCAATGACTCAAGTTGTTGTTAGTAAAAAGAACACACATGCAATGACACTGGTGGATCCATGTGTGGTCTCGGAAGAGAACACACATGCAATGACACTGGTGGATCCATATGTGGTATGTGAAAAGAACACAAATGCAATGACTCCAGTTGTTGTTAGTAAAAAGAACACACATGCCATGACACCGGTGGATCCATAGGTGGTCTCTAAAGAGAACACACATTTGAATGACACTGGTGGATCCATATGTGGTATGTGAAAATAACACATACGCAAAGACTCCAGTTGTTGTTAGTAATAAGAACACACATGCAATGACACTACCAGATCCATGTGTGGTCTCTAAAGAGAACACACATGCAATGACTCTAGCTGTGGTTAATGAGAAGAACACACATTTCAAAGACACTGGTGGATCCATATGTGGTATATGAAAAGAATAGTCATGAAATGACTCTAGTTGTTGTTAGTAAAAAGAGCACACATGCAATGACACTGGTGGATCCATGTGTGGTCTCTGAAGAGAACACACATGCAATGACACTGGTGGATCCATATGTGGTATGTGAAAAGAACACACATGCAATGACTCAAGTTGTTGTTAGTAAAAAGAACACACATGCAATGGCACTGGTGGATCCATGTGTGGTCTCTGAAGAGAACACTCATGCAATGACACTGGTGGATCCATATGTGGTATGTGAAAAGAACACACATGCAATGACTCCAGTTGTTTTTAGTAAAAAGAACACACATGCAATGACACCGGTGGATCCATGTGTGGTCTCTGAAGAGAACACACATGCAATGACTCTAGCTATGGTTAATGAGAAGAACACACATTTCAATGATACTGGTGGATCCATATGTGGTATGTGAAAGTAACACACATGCAATGACTCTGGTTGTTGTTAGTAAAAAGAGCACACATGCAATGGCACTGGGAGAACACACATTGCAATGACACTGGTGGATCCACATGTGGTATGTGTAAAGAACATACATGCAATGACTCCAGTGGTTTTTAGTAAAAAGAACACACATGCAATGACACTGGTGGATCCATGTGTGGTCTCTGAAGAGAACACACATGCAATGAATCTAGCTGTGGTTAATGAGAAGAATTCACATTTCACACTGGTGGATCCATATGTGGTATGTGAAAAGAATAGTCATGAAATGACTCTAGTTGTTGTTAGTAAAAAGAACACACATGCAATGACACTGGTGGATCCATGTGTGGTCTCTGAAGAGAAAACACATTTCAATGACATTGGTGGATCTATATGTGGTATGTGAAAAGAACACATGCAATGACTCCACTTGTTGTTAGTAAAAAGAACACACTTGCAAGGACATTGGTGGATCCATCTATGGTCTCTGAAGAGAACACACATTTCAATGACAGTGGTGGATCCATATGTGGTATGTGAGAAGAACACACACACAATGACTCCAGTTGTTGTTAAAGAACACACATGCAATGACACTGGTGGATCCATGTGTGGTCTCTGAAGAGAACACGCATGCAATGACTCTAGCTATGGTTAATGAGAAGAACACACATTTCAAAGACACTAGTGGATCCATATGTCGTATGTGAAAAGAATAGTCATGAAATGACTCCAGTTGTTGTTAGTAAAAAGTGCACACATGCAATGACACTGGTGGATCCATGTGTGGTCTCTGAAGAGAACACTCATGCAATGACACTGGTGGATCCATATGTGGTATGTGAAAAGAACACACATGAAATGACTCCAGTTGTTTTTAGTAAAAAGAACACACATGCAATGACACCGGTGGATCCATGTGTGGTCTCTGAAGAGAACAGACATGCAATGACTCTAGCTGTGGTTAATGAGAAGAACACACATTTCAATGACACTGGTGGATCCATATGTGGTATGTGAAAAGAATAGTCATGAAATGACTCTAGTTGTTGTTAGTAAAAAGAGCACACATGCAATTACACTGGTGGATCCATGTGTGGTCTCTGAAGAGAACACACATGCAATGACACTGGTGGATCCATATGTGGTATGTGAAAAGAACACACATGCAATGACTCAAGTTGTTTTTAGTAAAAAGAACACACATGCAATGACACTGGTGGATCCAATCGTGGTGTCTAAAGAGAACACACATTTCAATGACACTGGTGGATCCATTTGTGGTATCTGAAAAGAATACACATGAAATGACTCCAGTTGTTGTTAGTAAAAAGAACACACATGCAATGACACTAGTGGATCCATGTGTGGTATCTGAAGAGAACACACATGCAATGACTCTAGCTGTGGTTAATGAGAAGAACACACATTTCAATGATACTAGTGGATCCATATGTGGTATGTGAAAAGAATAGTCATGAAATGACTCTAGTTGTTGTTAGTAAAAAGGGCACACAAGCAATGACACTGGTGAATCCATGTGTGGTCTCCGAAGAGAACACAGATGCAATAAAACTGGTGGATCCATATGTGGTATGTGAAAAGAACACACATGCAATGACTCCAGTTGTTGTTAGTAAAAAGAACACACATGCAATGACACTGGTGGATCCATGTGTGGTCTCTGAAGAGAACACACATTTCAATGACACTGGTGGATCCATATGTGGTATGTGAAAAGAACACACATGCAATGACTCCAGTTGTTGTTAGTAAAAACAACACACATGCAATGACACTGGTGGATCCATGTGTGGTCTCTTTAGAGAACACACATGCAATGACTCTAGCTATGGTTAATGAGAAGAACACACATTTCAATGACACTGGTGGCTCCATATGTGGTTTGTGAAAAGAATAGTCATGAAATGACTCTAGTTGTTGTTAGTAAAAAGAGCACACATGCAATTACACTGGTGGATCCATGTGTGGTCTCTGAAGAGAACACACATGCAATGACATTGGTGGATCCATATGTGGTATGTGAAAAGAACACACATGCAATGACTCAAGTTGTTGTTAGTAAAAAGAACACACATGCAATGACACTGGTGGATCCAATCGTGGTCTCTAAAGAGAACACACATTTCAATGACACTGGTGGATCCATATGTGGTATCTGAAAAGAACACACATGAAATGACTCCAGTTGTTGTTAGTAAAAAGAACACACATGCAATGACACTAGTGGATCCATGTGTGGTATCTGAAGAGAACACACATGCAATGACTCTAGCTGTGGTTAATGAGAAGAACACACATTTCAATGATACTAGTGGATCCATATGTGGTATGTGAAAAGAATAGTCATGAAATCACTCTAGTTGTTGTTAGTAAAAAGAGCACACAAGCAATGACACTGGTGAATCCATGTGTGGTCTCCGAAGAGAACACAGATGCGATAAAACTGGTGGATCCATATGTGGTATGTGAAAAGAACACACATGCAATGACTCCAGTTGTTGTTAGTAAAAATAACACACATGCAATGACACTGGTGGATCCATGTGTGGTCTCTGAAGAGAACACACATTTCAATGACACTGGTGGATCCATATGTGGTATGTGAAAAGAACACACATGCAATGACTCCAGTTGTTGTTAGTAAAAACAACACACATGCAATGACACTGGTGGATCCATGTGTGGTCTCTTTAGAGAACACACATGCAATGACTCTAGCTATGGTTAATGAGAAGAACACACATTTCAATGACACCGGTGGATCCATATGTGGAATGTGAAAAGATTTCACATTGCAATGACTCTAGTTGTTGTTAGTGAAAAGAACACACATGCAATGACACTGGTGGATCCATGTGTGGTCTCTGAAGAGAACACACATGCAATGACTCTAGCTATTTTTAATGAGAAGAACACACATTTCAATGACACTGTGGATCCATATGTGGTATGTGAAAAGAATAGTCATGAAATGACTCCAGTTGTTGTTATTAAAAAGAGCACACATGCAATTACACTGGTGGATCCGTGTGTGGTCTCTCAAGAGAACACACATGCAATGACACTGGTGGATCCATATGTGGTATGTGAAAAGAACACACATGCAATGACTCTAGTTGTTGTTAGTGAAAAGAACACACATGCAATGACACTGGTGGATCCATGCGTGGTCTCTGAAGACTCTAGCTGTGGTTAATGAGAAGAACACACATTTCAATTACACTAGTGGATCCATATGTGGTATGTGAAAAGAACACACAAGAAATGACTCTGGTTCTTGTTACTGAAAAGAGCACACATGCAATGGCAGTAGTGGATCCATGTGTGGTCTCTAAAGAGAACACACATTTCAATGACACTGGTGGATCCATATGTGGTATCTGAAAAGAACACACATGCAATGAATCTAGCTTTGGTTAATGAGAAGAACACACATTTCAATGACACTGGTGGATCCATATGTGGTATGTGAAAAGAATAGTCATGAAATGACTCTAGTTGTTGTTAGTAAAAAGAGCACACATGCAATTACACTAGTGGATCCATGTGTGGTCTCTGAAGAGAACACCCATGCAATGACACTGGTGGATCCATATGTGGTATGTGAAAAGAACACACATGCAATGACTCTAGTTGTTGTTAGTAAAAAGAACAAACATGCAATGACACTTGTGGATCCATGTGTGGTCTCTGAAGAGAACACACATTTCAATGACATCAGTGGATCCATGTGTGGTCTCTGAAGAGAACACACATTTCAATGACACTCGTGGATCCATATGTGGTATGTGAAAAGAACACATATGCAATGACTCCAGTTGTTGTTAGTAAAAAGAACACACATGCAATGACACTAGTGGATCCATGTGTGGTCTATGAAGAGAACACATGCAGTGACTATAGTTGTGGTTAATGAGAAGAACACACATTTTAATGACCCTGGTAGATCCATATGTGGTATGTGAAAAGAACACACATGCAATGACTCTAGTTGTTGTTAGTAAAAAGAACACACATGCAATGACACTGGTGGATCCATGTGTGGTCTCTGAAGAGAACACACATGCAATGACTCTAGCTATGGTTAACGAGAAGAACACACATTTCAATGACACTGGTGGATCCATATGTGGTATGTGAAAAGAATAGTCATGAAATAACTCCATTTGTTGTTAGTAAAAAGAGCACACATGCAATTACACTGGTGGATCCATGTGTGATCTCTGAAGAGAACATACATGCAATGACACTGGTGGATCCATATGTGGTATGTGAAAAGAACACACATGCAATGACTCCAGTTGTTGTTAGTAAAAATAACACACATGCAATGACACTTGTGGATCCATGTGTGGCCTCTGAAGAGAACACACATGCAATGACTCCAGCTATGGTTAATGAGAAGAACACACATTTCAATGCTACTGGTCGATCAATATGTGGTATGTCAAAAGAACACACATAAAATGACTCTGGTTGTTGTTAGTAAAAAGAGCACACATGGAATGACACTGGTGGAACCATGTGTGGTCTCTAAAGAGAACACACATTTCAATGACACTGGTGGATACATATGTGGTATGTGAAAATAACACACATTCTATGACTCTGGTTGTTAGTAAAAAAAGCACACATGCAATGGCACTGGTGGATCCATGTGTGGTCTCTGAACAGAACACACATTTCAATGACACTAGTGGATCCATATGTGGTATGTGAAAAGAACACACATACAATGACTCTAGTTGTTGTTAGTAAAAAGAGCACACATGTAATGACACTGGTGGATCCTTGTGTGCCTCTGAAGAGAACACACATTTCCATGAGACTAGTGGATCCATATGTGGTATGTGAAAAGAACACATATGCAATGACTCCAGTTGTTGTTAGTAAAAAGAACACACATGCAATGACACTGGTGGATCCATGTGTGGTCTCTGAATAGAACACACATGCAATGACTCTAGCTATGGTTAATGAGAAGAACACACATTTCAATGACACTGGTGGATCCATATGTGGTATGTGAAAAGAACACACATGCAATGACTCTAGTTGTTGTTAGTAAAAAGAACACACATGCAATGATACTGGTGGATCCATGTGTGTTTTCTGAACAGAACACACATTTCAATGACACTAGTGGATCCATATGTGGTTTGTGAAAAGAACACAAATGCCATGACTCCAGTTGTTGTTAGTAAAAAGAACACACATGCAATGACACTGGTGGATCCATGTGTGGTCTCTAAAGAAAACACACATTTCAATGACACTAGTGGATCCATATGTGGTAAGTGAGAAGAACACACACGCAATGACTCCAGTTGTTGTTAAAGAACACACATGCAATGACACTGGTGGATCCATGTGTGGTCTCTGAAGAGAACACGCATGCAATGACTCTAGCTGTGGTTAATGAGAAGAACACACATTTCAAAGACACTGGTGGATCCATATGTCGTATGTGAAAAGAATAGTCATGAAATGACTCTAGTTGTTAGTAAAAAGTGCACACATGCAATGACACTGGTGGATCCATGTGTGGTCTCTGAAGAGAACACTCATGCAATGACACTGGTGGATCCATATGTGGTATGTGAAAAGAACACACATGCAATGACTCCAGTTGTTTTTAGTAAATAGAACACACATGCAATGACACCGGTGGATCCATGTGTGGTCTCTGAAGAGAACACACATTTCAATGACATTGGTGGATCCATGTGTGGTCTCTGAAGAGAACACTCATGCAATGACACTGGTGGATCCATATGTGGTATGTGAAAAGAACACACATTCAATGACTCAGTTGTTTTTAGTAAATAGAACACACATGCAATGACACCGGTGGATCCATGTGTGGTCTCTGAAGAGAACACACATTTCAATGACACTGGTGGATCCATATGTGGTATGTGAAAAGAACACACATGCAATGACTCCATTTGTTTTTAGTTAAAAGAACACACATGCAATGACACCGGTGGATCCATGTGTGGTCTCTGTGAAGAACACACATGCAATGACTCTAGCTGTGGTTAATGAGAAGAACAGACATTTCAATGACACTGGTGGATCCATATGTGGTATGTGAAAATAACACACATTCTATGACTCTGGTTGTTAGTAAAAAAAGCACACATGCAATGGCACTGGTGGATCCATGTGTGGTCTCTGAAGAGAACCCACATTTCAATGACACTAGTGGATCCATATGTGGTATGTGAAAAGAACACACATACAATGACTCTAGTTGTTGTTAGTAAAAAGAGCACACATGCAATGACACTGGTGGATCCATGTGTGGTCTCTGAAGAGAACACACATTTCCATGAGACTAGTGGATCCATATGTGGTATGTGAAAAGAACACATATGCAATGACTCCAGTTGTTGTTAGTAAAAAGAACACACATGCAATGACACTGGTGGATCCATGTGTGGTCTCTGAATAGAACACACATGCAATGACTCTAGCTGTGGTTAATGAGAATAACACACATTTCAATGGCACTGGTGGATCCATATGGGGTATGTGAAAAGAACACACATGCAATGACTCCAGTTGTTGTTAGTAAAAAGAACACACATGCAATGATACTGGTGGATCCATGTGTGTTTTCTGAACAGAACACACCTTTCAATGACACTAGTGGATCCATATGTGGTATGTGAAAAGAACACAAATGCCATGACTCTAGTTGTTGTTAGTAAAAAGAACACACATGCAATTACACTGGTGGATCCATGTGTGGTCTCTAAAGAGAACACACATTTCAATGACACTGGTGGATCCATATGTGGTATGTGAGAAGAACACACAAACAATGACTCCAGTTGTTGTTAAAGAACACACATGTAATGACACTGGTGGATCCATGTGTGGTCTCTGAAGAGAACACGCATGCAATGACTCTAGCTATGGTTAATGAGAAGAACACACATTTCAAAGACACTGGTGGATCCATATGTCGTATGTGAAAAGAATAGTCATGAAATGACTCCAGTTGTTGTTAGTAAAAAGTGCACACATGCAATGACACTGGTGGATCCATGTGTGGTCTCTGAAGAGAACACTCATGCAATGACACTGGTGGATCCATATGTGGTATGTGAAAAGAACACACATGCAATGACTCCAGTTGTTTTTAGTAAAAAGAACACACATGCAATGACACCGTTGGATCCATGTGTGGTCTCTAGAACACACTTGCAATGACTCTAGCTGTGGTTAATGAGAAGAACACACATTTCAATGACACTGGTGGATCCATATGTGGTATGTGAAAAGAATAGTCATGAAATGACTCCAGTTGTTGTTAGTAAAAAGAGCACACATGCAATTACACTGGTGGATCCATGTGTGGTCTCTGAAGAGAACACACATGCAATGACTCAAGTTGTTGTTAGTAAAAAGAACACACATGCAATGACATTGGTGGATCCAATCGTGGTCTCTAAAGAGAACACACATTTCAATGACACTGGTGGATCCATATGTGGTATCTGAAAAGAACACACATGAAATGACTCCAGTTGTTGTTAGTAAAAAGAACACACATGCAATGACACTAGTGGATCCATGTGTGGTATCTGAAGAAAACACACATGCAATGACTCTAGCTGTGGTTAATGAGAAGAACACACATTTCAATGATACTAGTGGATCCATATGTGGTATGTGAAAAGAATAGTCATGAAATGACTCTAGTTGTTGTTAGTAAAAAGATCACACAAGCAATGACATTGGTGAATCCATGTGTGGTCTCCGAAGAGAACACAGATGCAATAAAACTGGTGGATCCATATGTGGTATGTGAAAAGAACACACATGCAATGACTCAAGTTGTTGTTAGTAAAAAGAACACACATGCAATGACATTGGTGGATCCAATCGTGGTCTCTAAAGAGAACACACATTTCAATGACACTGGTGGATCCATATGTGGTATCTGAAAAGAACACACATGAAATGACTCCAGTTGTTGTTAGTAAAAAGAACACACATGCAATGACACTAGTGGATCCATGTGTGGTATCTGAAGAAAACACACATGCAATGACTCTAGCTGTGGTTAATGAGAAGAACACACATTTCAATGATACTAGTGGATCCATATGTGGTATGTGAAAAGAATAGTCATGAAATGACTCTAGTTGTTGTTAGTAAAAAGATCACACAAGCAATGACATTGGTGAATCCATGTGTGGTCTCCGAAGAGAACACAGATGCAATAAAACTGGTGGATCCATATGTGGTATGTGAAAAGAACACACATGCAATGACTCCAGTTGTTGTTAGTAAAAAGAACACACATGCAATGACACTGGTGGATCCATGTGTGGTCTCTGAAGAGAACACACATTTCAATGACACTGGTGGATCCATATGTGGTATGTGAAAAGAACACACATGCAATGACTCCAGTAGTTGTTAGTAAAAACAACACACATGCAATGACACTGGTGGATCCATGTGTGGTCTCTTTAGAGAACACACATGCAATGACTCTAGCTATGGTTAATGAGAAGAACACACATTTCAATGACACTGGTGGATCCATATGTGGTATGTGAAAAGATTTCACATTGCAATGACTCTAGTAGTTGTTAGTGAAAAGAACACACATGCAATGACACTGGTGGATCCATGTGTGGTCTCTGAAGAGAACACACATGCAATGACTCTAGCTATTTTTAATGAGAAGAACACACATTTCAATGACATTGGTGGATCCATATGTGGTATGTGAAAAGAATAGTCATGAAATGACTCCAGTTGTTGTTATTAAAAAGAGCACACTTGCAATTACACTGGTGGATCCATGTGTGGTCTCTCAAGAGAACACACATGCAATGACACTGGTGGATCCATATGTGGTATGTGAAAAGAACACACATGCAATGACTCTAGTTGTTGTTAGTAAAAAGAACACACATGCAATGACACTGGTGGATCCATGTGTGGTCTCTGAAGACTCTAGCTGTGGTTAATGAGAAGAACACACATTTCAATTACACTAGTGGATCCATATGTGGTATGTGAAAAGAACACACAAGAAATGACTTTGGTTCTTGTTACTGAAAAGAACACACATGCAATTACACTGGTGGATCCATGTGTGGTCTCTAAAGAGAACACACATTTCAATGACACTGGTGGATCCATATGTGGTATGTGAGAAGAACACACAAACAATGACTCCAGTTGTTGTTAAAGAACACACATGTAATGACACTGGTGGATCCATGTGTGGTCTCTGAAGAGAACACGCATGCAATGACTCTAGCTATGGTTAATGAGAAGAACACACATTTCAAAGACACTGGTGGATCCATATGTCGTATGTGAAAAGAATAGTCATGAAATGACTCCAGTTGTTGTTAGTAAAAAGTGCACACATGCAATGACACTGGTGGATCCATGTGTGGTCTCTGAAGAGAACACTCATGCAATGACACTGGTGGATCCATATGTGGTATGTGAAAAGAACACACATGCAATGACTCCAGTTGTTTTTAGTAAAAAGAACACACATGCAATGACACCGGTGGATCCATGTGTGGTCTCTGAAGAGAACACACTTGCAATGACTCTAGCTGTGGTTAATGAGAAGAACACACATTTCAATGACACTGGTGGATCCATATGTGGTATGTGAAAAGAATAGTCATGAAATGACTCCAGTTGTTGTTAGTAAAAAGAGCACACATGCAATTACACTGGTGGATCCATGTGTGGTCTCTGAAGAGAACACACATGCAATGACTCAAGTTGTTGTTAGTAAAAAGAACACACATGCAATGACATTGGTGGATCCAATCGTGGTCTCTAAAGAGAACACACATTTCAATGACACTGGTGGATCCATATGTGGTATCTGAAAAGAACACACATGAAATGACTCCAGTTGTTGTTAGTAAAAAGAACACACATGCAATGACACTAGTGGATCCATGTGTGGTATCTGAAGAAAACACACATGCAATGACTCTAGCTGTGGTTAATGAGAAGAACACACATTTCAATGATACTAGTGGATCCATATGTGGTATGTGAAAAGAATAGTCATGAAATGACTCTAGTTGTTGTTAGTAAAAAGATCACACAAGCAATGACATTGGTGAATCCATGTGTGGTCTCCGAAGAGAACACAGATGCAATAAAACTGGTGGATCCATATGTGGTATGTGAAAAGAACACACATGCAATGACTCCAGTTGTTGTTAGTAAAAAGAACACACATGCAATGACACTGGTGGATCCATGTGTGGTCTCTGAAGAGAACACACATTTCAATGACACTGGTGGATCCATATGTGGTATGTGAAAAGAACACACATACAATGACTCCAGTAGTTGTTAGTAAAAACAACACACATGCAATGACACTGGTGGATCCATGTGTGGTCTCTTTAGAGAACACACATGCAATGACTCTAGCTATGGTTAATGAGAAGAACACACATTTCAATGACACTGGTGGATCCATATGTGGTATGTGAAAAGATTTCACATTGCAATGACTCTAGTAGTTGTTAGTGAAAAGAACACACATGCAATGACACTGGTGGATCCATGTGTGGTCTCTGAAGAGAACACACATGCAATGACTCTAGCTATTTTTAATGAGAAGAACACACATTTCAATGACACTGGTGGATCCATATGTGGTATGTGAAAAGAATAGTCATGAAATGACTCCAGTTGTTGTTATTAAAAAGAGCACACTTGCAATTACATTGGTGAATCCGTGTGTGGTCTCTCAAGAGAACACACATGCAATGACACTGGTGGATCCATATGTGGTATGTGAAAAGAACACACATGCAATGACTCTAGTTGTTGTTAGTAAAAAGAACACACATGCAATGACACTGGTGGATCCATGTGTGGTCTCTGAAGACTCTAGCTGTGGTTAATGAGAAGAACACACATTTCAATTACACTAGTGGATCCATATGTGGTATGTGAAAAGAACACACAAGAAATGACTTTGGTTCTTGTTACTGAAAAGATCACACATGCAATGGCACTAGTGGATCCATGTGTGGTCTCTAAAGAGAACACACATTTCAATGACACTGGTGGATCCATATGTGGTATCTGAAAAGAACACACATGAAATGACTCTAGTTGTTGTTAGTAAAAAGAACACACATGCAATGACACTAGTGGATCCATGTGTGCTATCTGAAGAGAACACACATGCAATGACTCTAGCTGTCGTTAATGAGAAGAACACACATTTCAATGATACTAGTGGATCCATATGTGGTATGTGAAAAGAATAGTCATGAAATGACTCTAGTTGTTGTTAGTAAAAAGAGCACACAAGCAATGACACTGGTGAATCCATGTGTGGTCTCCGAAGAGAACACATATGCAATAAAACTGGTGGATCCATATGTGGTATGTGAAAAGAACACACATGCAATGACTCTAGTTGTTGTTAGTAAAAAGAACAAACATGCAATGACACTTGTGGATCCATGTGTGGTCTCTGAAGAGAACACACATTTCAATGACACTGGTGGATCCATGTGTGGTCTCTGAAGAGAACACACATTTCAATGACACTCGTGGATCCATATGTGGTATGTGAAAAGAACACATATGCAATGACTCCAGTTGTTGTTAGTAAAAAGAACACACATGCAATGACACTAGTGGATCCATGTGTGGTCTTTGAAGAGAACACACATGCAGTGACTATAGTTGTGGTTAATGAGAAGAACACACATTTTAATGACCCTGGTAGATCCATATGTGGTATGTGAAAAGAACACACATGCAATGACTCTAGTTGTTGTTAGTAAAAAGAACACACATGCAATGACACTGGTCGATCCATGTGTGGTCTCTGAAGAGAACACACATGCAATGACTCTAGCTATGGTTAACGAGAAGAACACACATTTCAATGACACTGGTGGATCCATATGTGGTATGTGAAAAGAATAGTCATGAAATAACTCCATTTTTGTTAGTAAAAAGAGCACACATGCAATTACACTGGTGGATCCATGTGTGATCTCTGAAGAGAACATACATGCAATGACACTGGTGGATCCATATGTGGTATGTGAAAAGAACACACATGCAATGACTCGTTGTTGTTAGTAAAAATAACACACATGCAATGACACTTGTGGATCCATGTGTGGCCTCTGAAGAGAACACACATGCAATGACTCCAGCTATGGTTAATGAGAAGAACACACATTTCAATGCTACTGGTCGATCAATATGTGGTATGTCAAAAGAACACACATAAAATGACTCTGGTTGTTGTTAGTAAAAAGAGCACACATGGAATGACACTGGTGGAACCATGTGTGGTCTCTAAAGAGAACACACATTTCAATGACACTGGTGGATACATATGTGGTATGTGAAAATAAGACACATTCTATGACTCTGGTTGTTAGTAAAAAAAGCACACATGCAATGGCACTGGTGGATCCATGTGTGGTCTCTGAACAGAACACACATTTCAATGACACTAGTGGATCCATATGTGGTATGTGAAAAGAACACACATACAATGACTCTAGTTGTTGTTAGTAAAAAGAGCACACATGTAATGACACTGGTGGATCCTTGTGTGCCTCTGAAGAGAACACACATTTCCATGAGACTAGTGGATCCATATGTGGTATGTGAAAAGAACACATATGCAATGACTCCAGTTGTTGTTAGTAAAAAGAACACACATGCAATGACACTGGTGGATCCATGTGTGGTCTCTGAATAGAACACACATGCAATGACTCTAGCTATGGTTAATGAGAAGAACACACATTTCAATGACACTGGTGGATCCATATGTGGTATGTGAAAAGAACACACATGCAATGACTCTAGTTGTTGTTAGTAAAAAGAACACACATGCAATGATACTGGTGGATCCATGTGTGTTTTCTGAACAGAACACACATTTCAATGACACTAGTGGATCCATATGTGGTTTGTGAAAAGAACACAAATGCCATGACTCCAGTTGTTGTTAGTAAAAAGAACACACATGCAATGACACTGGTGGATCCATGTGTGGTCTCTAAAGAAAACACACATTTCAATGACACTAGTGGATCCATATGTGGTATGTGAGAAGAACACACACGCAATGACTCCAGTTGTTGTTAAAGAACACACATGCAATGACACTGGTGGATCCATGTGTGGTCTCTGAAGAGAACACGCATGCAATGACTCTAGCTGTGGTTAATGAGAAGAACACACATTTCAAAGACACTGGTGGATCCATATGTCGTATGTGAAAAGAATAGTCATGAAATGACTCCAGTTGTTGTTAGTAAAAAGTGCACACATGCAATGACACTGGTGGATCCATGTGTGGTCTCTGAAGAGAACACTCATGCAATGACACTGGTGGATCCATATGTGGTATGTGAAAAGAACACACATGCAATGACTCCAGTTGTTTTTAGTAAATAGAACACACATGCAATGACACCGGTGGATCCATGTGTGGTCTCTGAAGAGAACACACATTTCAATGACACTGGTGGATCCATGTGTGGTCTCTGAAGAGAACACTCATGCAATGACACTGGTGGATCCATATGTGGTATGTGAAAAGAACACACATGCAATGACTCCAGTTGTTTTTAGTAAATAGAACACACATGCAATGACACCGGTGGATCCATGTGTGGTCTCTGAAGAGAACACACATTTCAATGACACTGGTGGATCCATATGTGGTATGTGAAAAGAACACACATGCAATGACTCCATTTGTTTTTAGTTAAAAGAACACACATGCAATGACACCGGTGGATCCATGTGTGGTCTCTGAAGAGAACACACATGCAATGACTCTAGCTGTGGTTAATGAGAAGAACAGACATTTCAATGACACTGGTGGATCCATATGTGGTATGTGAAAAGAATAGTCATGAAATGACTCTAGTTGTTGTTAGTAAAAAGAGCACACATGCAATTACACTGGTGGATCCATGTGTGGTCTCTGAAGAGAACACACATGCAATGACACTGGTGGATCCATATGTGGTATGTGAAAAGAACACACATGCAATGACTCAAGTTGTTGTTAGTAAAAAGAACACACATGCAATGACACTGGTGGATCCAATCGTGGTCTCTAAAGAGAACACACATTTCAATGACACTGGTGGATCCATATGTGGTATCTGAAAAGAATACACATGAAATGACTCCAGTTGTTGTTAGTAAAAAGAACACACATGCAATGACACTAGTGGATCCATGTGTGGTATCTGAAGAGAACACACATGCAATGACTCTAGCTGTGGTTAATGAGAAGAACACACATTTCAATGATACTAGTGGATCCATATGTGGTATGTGAAAAGAATAGTCATGAAATGACTCTAGTTGTTGTTAGTAAAAAGGGCACACAAGCAATGACACTGGTGAATCCATGTGTGGTCTCCGAAGAGAACACAGATGCAATAAAACTGGTGGATCCATATGTGGTATGTGAAAAGAACACACATGCAATGACTCCAGTTGTTGTTAGTAAAAAGAACACACATGCAATGACACTGGTGGATCCATGTGTGTTCTCTAAAGAGAACACAAATTCAATGACACTGGTGGATCCATATGTGGTATGTGAAAAGAACACACATGCAATGACTCCAGTTGTTGTTAGTAAAAACAACACACATGCAATGACACTGGTGGATCCATGTGTGGTCTCTTTAGAGAACACACATGCAATGACTCTAGCTATGGTTAATGAGAAGAACACACATTTCAATGACACTGGTGGCTCCATATGTGGTTTGTGAAAAGAATAGTCATGAAATGACTCTAGTTGTTGTTAGTAAAAAGAGCACACATGCAATTACACTGGTGGATCCATGTGTGGTCTCTGAAGAGAACACACATGCAATGACATTGGTGGATCCATATGTGGTATGTGAAAAGAACACACATGCAATGACTCAAGTTGTTGTTAGTAAAAAGAACACACATGCAATGACACTGGTGGATCCAATCGTGGTCTCTAAAGAGAACACACATTTCAATGACACTGGTGGATCCATATGTGGTATCTGAATAGAACACACATGAAATGACTCCAGTTGTTGGTAGTCAAAAGAACACACATGCCAGGACACTAGGGGCTCCATGTGTGGTATCTGAAGAGAACACACATGCAATGACTCTAGCTGTGGTTAATGAGAAGAACACACATTTCAATGATACTAGTGGATCCATATGTGGTATGTGAAAAGAATAGTCATGAAATCACTCTAGTTGTTGTTAGTAAAAAGAGCACACAAGCAATGACACTGGTGAATCCATGTGTGGTCTCCGAAGAGAACACAGATGCGATAAAACTGGTGGATCCATATGTGGTATGTGAAAAGAACACACATGCAATAACTCCAGTTGTTGTTAGTAAAAATAACACACATGCAATGACACTGGTGGATCCATGTGTGGTCTCTGAAGAGAACACACATTTCAATGACACTGGTGGATCCATATGTGGTATGTGAAAAGAACACACATGCAATGACTCCAGTTGTTGTTAGTAAAAACAACACACATGCAATGACACCGGTGGATCCATGTGTGGTCTCTGAAGAGAACACACATGCAATGACTCTAGCTGTGGTTAATGAGAAGAACAGACATTTCAATGACACTGGTGGATCCATATGTGAATGTGAAAAGAATAGTCATGAAATGACTCTAGTTGTTGTTAGTAAAAAGAGCACACATGCAATTACACTGGTGGATCCATGTGTGGTCTCTGAAGAGAACACACATGCAATGACACTGGTGGATCCATATGTGGTATGTGAAAAGAACACACATGCAATGACTCAAGTTGTTGTTAGTAAAAAGAACACACATGCAATGACACTGGTGGATCCAATCGTGGTCTCTAAAGAGAACACACATTTCAATGACACTGGTGGATCCATATGTGGTATCTGAAAAGAATACACATGAAATGACTCCAGTTGTTGTTAGTAAAAAGAACACACATGCAATGACACTAGTGGATCCATGTGTGGTATCTGAAGAGAACACACATGCAATGACTCTAGCTGTGGTTAATGAGAAGAACACACATTTCAATGATACTAGTGGATCCATATGTGGTATGTGAAAAGAATAGTCATGAAATGACTCTAGTTGTTGTTAGTAAAAAGGGCACACATGCAATGACACTGGTGAATCCATGTGTGGTCTCCAAGAGAACATGATGCAATAAAACTGGTGGATCCATATGTGGTATGTGAAAAGAACACACATGCAATGACTCCAGTTGTTGTTAGTAAAAATAACACACATGCAATGACACTTGTGGATCCATGTGTGGTCTCTGAAGAGAACACACATTTCAATGACACTGGTGGATCCATATGTGGTATGTGAAAAGAACACACATGCAATGACTCCAGTTGTTGTTAGTAAAAACACACATCAATGACATCAGTGGATCCATGTGGTCTCTTTAGAGAACACACATGCAATGACTCTAGCTATGGTTAATGAGAAGAACACACATTTCAATGACACTGTGGCTCCATATGTGGTTTGTGAAAAGAATAGTCATGAAATGACTCTAGTTGTTAGTAAAAAGAGCACACATGCAATTACATTGGTGGATCCATGTGTGGTCTCTCAAGAGAACACACATGCAATGACACTGGTGGATCCATATGTGGTATGTGAAAAGAACACACATGCAATGACTCCAGTTGTTGTTAGTAAAAAGAACACACATGCAATGACACTGGTGGATCCAATCGTGGTCTCTAAAGAGAACACACATTTCAATGACACTGGTGGATCCATATGTGGTATCTGAATAGAACACACATGAAATGACTCCAGTTGTTGTTAGTAAAAAGAACACACATGCAATGACACTAGTGGATCCATGTGTGGTATCTGAAGAGAACACACATGCAATGACTCTAGCTGTGGTTAATGAGAAGAACACACATTTCAATGATACTAGTGGATCCATATGTGGTATGTGAAAAGAATAGTCATGAAATCACTCTAGTTGTTGTTAGTAAAAAGAGCACACAAGCAATGACACTGGTGAATCCATGTGTGGTCTCCGAAGAGAACACAGATGCGATAAAACTGGTGGATCCATATGTGGTATGTGAAAAGAACACACATGCAATGACTCCAGTTGTTGTTAGTAAAAATAACACACATGCAATGACATCAGGATCCATGTGTGGTCTCTGAAGAACACACATTTCAATGACACTGGTGGATCCATATGTGGTATGTGAAAAGAACACACATGCAATGACTCCAGTTGTTGTTAGTAAAAACAACACACATGCAATGACACTGGTGGATCCATGTGTGGTCTCTTTAGAGAACACACATGCAATGACTCTAGCTATGGTTAATGAGAAGAACACACATTTCAATGACACCGGTGGATCCATATGTGGAATGTGAAAAGATTTCACATTGCAATGACTCTAGTTGTTGTTAGTGAAAAGAACACACATGCAATGACACTGGTGGATCCATGTGTGGTCTCTGAAGAGAACACACATGCAATGACTCTAGCTATTTTTAATGAGAAGAACACACATTTCAATGACACTGGTGGATCCATATGTGGTATGTGAAAAGAATAGTCATGAAATGACTCCAGTTGTTGTTATTAAAAAGAGCACACATGCAATTACACTGGTGGATCCGTGTGTGGTCTCTCAAGAGAACACACATGCAATGACACTGGTGGATCCATATGTGGTATGTGAAAAGAACACACATGCAATGACTCTAGTTGTTGTTAGTGAAAAGAACACACATGCAATGACACTGGTGGATCCATGCGTGGTCTCTGAAGACTCTAGCTGTGGTTAATGAGAAGAACACACATTTCAATTACACTAGTGGATCCATATGTGGTATATGAAAAGAACACACAAGAAATGACTCTGGTTCTTGTTACTGAAAAGAGCACACATGCAATGGCACTAGTGGATCCATGTGTGGTCTCTAAAGAGAACACACATTTCAATGACACTGGTGGATCCATATGTGGTATCTGAAAAGAACACACATGCAATGAATCTAGCTTTGGTTAATGAGAAGAACACACATTTCAATGACACTGGTGGATCCATATGTGGTATGTGAAAAGAATAGTCATGAAATGACTCTAGTTGTTGTTAGTAAAAAGAGCACACATGCAATTACACTAGTGGATCCATGTGTGGTCTCTGAAGAGAACACCCATGCAATGACACTGGTGGATCCATATGTGGTATGTGAAAAGAACACACATGCAATGACTCTAGTTGTTGTTAGTAAAAAGAACAAACATGCAATGACACTTGTGGATCCATGTGTGGTCTCTGAAGAGAACACACATTTCAATGACACTGGTGGATCCATGTGTGGTCTCTGAAGAGAACACACATTTCAATGACACTCGTGGATCCATATGTGGTATGTGAAAAGAACACATATGCAATGACTCCAGTTGTTGTTAGTAAAAAGAACACACATGCAATGACACTAGTGGATCCATGTGTGGTCTTTGAAGAGAACACACATGCAGTGACTATAGTTGTGGTTAATGAGAAGAACACACATTTTAATGACCCTGGTAGATCCATATGTGGTATGTGAAAAGAACACACATGCAATGACTCTAGTTGTTGTTAGTAAAAAGAACACACATGCAATGACACTGGTGGATCCATGTGTGGTCTCTGAAGAGAACACACATGCAATGACTCTAGCTATGGTTAACGAGAAGAACACACATTTCAATGACACAGGTGGATCCATATGTGGTATGTGAAAAGAATAGTCATGAAATAACTCCATTTGTTGTTAGTAAAAAGAGCACACATGCAATTACACTGGTGGATCCATGTGTGATCTCTGAAGAGAACATACATGCAATGACACTGGTGGATCCATATGTGGTATGTGAAAAGAACACACATGCAATGACTCCAGTTGTTGTTAGTAAAAATAACACACATGCAATGACACTTGTGGATCCATGTGTGGCCTCTGAAGAGAACACACATGCAATGACTCCAGCTATGGTTAATGAGAAGAACACACATTTCAATGCTACTGGTCGATCAATATGTGGTATGTCAAAAGAACACACATAAAATGACTCTGGTTGTTAGTAAAAAGAGCACACATGGAATGACACTGGTGGAACCATGTGTGGTCTCTAAAGAGAACACACATTTCAATGACACTGGTGGATACATATGTGGTATGTGAAAATAACACATTCTATGACTCAGTTGTTAGTAAAAAAGCACACATGCAATGGCATCAGTGGATCCATGTGTGGTCTCCAATGAGAACACACAAATTTCAATGACACTAGTGGATCCATATGTGGTATGTGAAAAGAACACACATACAATGACTCTAGTTGTTGTTAGTAAAAGAGCACACATGTAATGACATGGTGGATCCTTGTGTGCCTCTGAAGAGAACACACATTTCCATGAGACTAGTGGATCCATATGTGGTATGTGAAAAGAACACATGCAATGACTCCAGTTGTTGTTAGTAAAAAGAACACACATGCAATGACATGGTGGATCCATGTGTGGTCTCTGAAGAACACACATGCAATGACTCTAGCTATTTTTAATGAGAAGAACACACATTTCAATGACACTGGTGGATCCATATGTGGTATGTGAAAAGAACACACATGCAATGACTCTAGTTGTTGTTAGTAAAAAGAACACACATGCAAGGATACTATCGGTGGATCCATGTGTGTTTTCAACAGAACACACATTTCAATGACACTAGTGGATCCATATGTGGTTTGTGAAAAGAACACAAATGCCATGACTCCAGTTGTTAATAAAAACAACACACATGCAATGACATGGTGGATCCATGTGTGGTCTCTAAAGAAAACACACATTTCAATGACACTAGTGGATCCATATGTGGTATGTGAGAAGAACACACATAATGACTCCAGTTGTTGTTAAAGAACACACATGCAATGACATCGGTGGATCCATGTGTGGTCTCTGAAGAGAACACGATGCAATGACTCTAGCTGTGGTTAATGAGAAGAACACACATTTCAAAGACACTGTGGATCCATATGTCGATGTGAAAAGAATAGTCATGAAATGACTCCAGTTGTTGTTAGTAAAAGTGCACACATGCAATGACATGGTGGATCCATGTGTGGTCTCAAGAGAACACTCATGCAATGACACTGTGGATCCATATGTGGTATGTGAAAAGAACACACATGCAATGACTCAGTTGTTTTAGTAAATAGAACACACATGCAATGACACGGTGGATCCATGTGTGGTCTCAAGAGAACACACATTTCAATGACATGGTGGATCCATGTGTGGTCTCAAGAGAACACTCATGCAATGACACTGGTGGATCCATATGTGGTATGTGAAAAGAACACACATGCAATGACTCCAGTTGTTTTTAGTAAATAGAACACACATGCAATGACACCGGTGGATCCATGTGTGGTCTCTGAAGAGAACACACATTTCAATGACACTGGTGGATCCATATGTGGTATGTGAAAAGAACACACATGCAATGACTCCATTTGTTTTTAGTTAAAAGAACACACATGCAATGACACCGGTGGATCCATGTGTGGTCTCTGAAGAGAACACACATGCAATGACTCTAGCTGTGGTTAATGAGAAGAACAGACATTTCAATGACACTGGTGGATCCATATGTGGTATGTGAAAATAACACACATTCTATGACTCTGGTTGTTAGTAAAAAAAGCACACATGCAATGGCACTGGTGGATCCATGTGTGGTCTCTGAAGAGAACCCACATTTCAATGACACTAGTGGATCCATATGTGGTATGTGAAAAGAACACACATACAATGACTCTAGTTGTTGTTAGTAAAAAGAGCACACATGCAATGACACTGGTGGATCCATGTGTGGTCTCTGAAGAGAACACACATTTCCATGAGACTAGTGGATCCATATGTGGTATGTGAAAAGAACACATATGCAATGACTCCAGTTGTTGTTAGTAAAAAGAACACACATGCAATGACACTGGTGGATCCATGTGTGGTCTCTGAATAGAACACACATGCAATGACTCTAGCTGTGGTTAATGAGAATAACACACATTTCAATGGCACTGGTGGATCCATATGGGGTATGTGAAAAGAACACACATGCAATGACTCCAGTTGTTGTTAGTAAAAAGAACACACATGCAATGATACTGGTGGATCCATGTGTGTTTTCTGAACAGAACACACCTTTCAATGACACTAGTGGATCCATATGTGGTATGTGAAAAGAACACAAATGCCATGACTCTAGTTGTTGTTAGTTAAAAGAACACACATGCAATTACATCAGGATCCATGTGTGGTCTCTAAAGAGAACACACATTTCAATGACACTGGTGGATCCATATGTGGTATGTGAGAAGAACACACAAACAATGACTCCAGTTGTTGTTAAAGAACACACATGTAATGACACTGGTGGATCCATGTGTGGTCTCTGAAGAGAACACGCATGCAATGACTCTAGCTATGGTTAATGAGAAGAACACACATTTCAAAGACACTGGTGGATCCATATGTCGTATGTGAAAAGAATAGTCATGAAATGACTCAAGTTGTTGTTAGTAAAAAGTGCACACATGCAATGACACTGGTGGATCCATGTGTGGTCTCTGAAGAGAACACTCATGCAATGACACTGGTGGATCCATATGTGGTATGTGAAAAGAACACACATGCAATGACTCCAGTTGTTTTTAGTAAAAAGAACACACATGCAATGACACCGGTGGATCCATGTGTGGTCTCCAAGAGAACACACTTGCAATGACTCTAGCTGTGGTTAATGAGAAGAACACACATTTCAATGACACTGGTGGATCCATATGTGGTATGTGAAAAGAATAGTCATGAAATGACTCCAGTTGTTGTTAGTAAAAAGAGCACACATGCAATTACACTGGTGGATCCACGTGTGGTCTTTGAAGAGAACACACATGCAATGACTCAAGTTGTTGTTAGTAAAAAGAACACACATGCAATGACATTGGTGGATCCAATCGTGGTCTCTAAAGAGAACACACATTTCAATGACACTGGTGGATCCATATGTGGTATCTGAAAAGAACACACATGAAATGACTCCAGTTGTTGTTAGTAAAAAGAACACACATGCAATGACACTAGTGGATCCATGTGTGGTATCTGAAGAAAACACACATGCAATGACTCTAGCTGTGGTTAATGAGAAGAACACACATTTCAATGATACTAGTGGATCCATATGTGGTATGTGAAAAGAATAGTCATGAAATGACTCTAGTTGTTGTTAGTAAAAAGATCACACAAGCAATGACATTGGTGAATCCATGTGTGGTCTCCGAAGAGAACACAGATGCAATAAAACTGGTGGATCCATATGTGGTATGTGAAAAGAACACACATGCAATGACTCCAGTTGTTGTTAGTAAAAAGAACACACATGCAATGACACTGGTGGATCCATGTGTGGTCTCAAGAGAACACACATTTCAATGACACTGTGGATCCATATGTGGTATGTGAAAAGAACACACATACAATGACTCCAGTAGTTGTTAGTAAAAACAACACACATGCAATGACATCAGGATCCATGTGTGGTCTCTTTAGAGAACACACATGCAATGACTCTAGCTATGGTTAATGAGAAGAACACACATTTCAATGACACTGGTGGATCCATATGTGGTATGTGAAAAGATTTCACATTGCAATGACTCTAGTAGTTGTTAGTGAAAAGAACACACATGCAATGACACTGGTGGATCCATGTGTGGTCTCTGAAGAGAACACACATGCAATGACTCTAGCTATTTTTAATGAGAAGAACACACATTTCAATGACACTGGTGGATCCATATGTGGTATGTGAAAAGAATAGTCATGAAATGACTCCAGTTGTTGTTATTAAAAAGAGCACACATGCAATTACACTGGTGGATCCGTGTGTGGTCTCTCAAGAGAACACACATGCAATGACACTGGTGGATCCATATGTGGTATGTGAAAAGAACACACATGCAATGACTCTAGTTGTTGTTAGTAAAAAGAACACACATGCAATGACACTGGTGGATCCATGTGTGGTCTCTGAAGACTCTAGCTGTGGTTAATGAGAAGAACACACATTTCAATTACACTAGTGGATCCATATGTGGTATGTGAAAAGAACACACAAGAAATGACTTTGGTTCTTGTTACTGAAAAGATCACACATGCAATGGCACTAGTGGATCCATGTGTGGTCTCTAAAGAGAACACACATTTCAATGACACTGGTGGATCCATATGTGGTATCTGAAAAGAACACACATGAAATGACTCTAGTTGTTGTTAGTAAAAAGAACACACATGCAATGACACTAGTGGATCCATGTGTGGTATCTGAAGAGAACACACATGCAATGACTCTAGCTGTCGTTAATGAGAAGAACACACATTTCAATGATACTAGTGGATCCATATGTGGTATGTGAAAAGAATAGTCATGAAATGACTCTAGTTGTTGTTAGTAAAAAGAGCACACAAGCAATGACACTGGTGAATCCATGTGTGGTCTCCGAAGAGAACACATATGCAATAAAACTGGTGGATCCATATGTGGTATGTGAAAAGAACACACATGCAATGACTCTAGTTGTTGTTAGTAAAAAGAACAAACATGCAATGACACTTGGATCCATGTGTGGTCTCTGAAGAGAACACACATTTCAATGACATCAGGATCCATGTGTGGTCTCTGAAGAGAACACACATTTCAATGACACTCGTGGATCCATATGTGGTATGTGAAAAGAACACATATGCAATGACTCCAGTTGTTGTTAGTAAAAAGAACACACATGCAATGACACTAGTGGATCAATGTGTGGTCTTTGAAGAGAACACACATGCAGTGACTATAGTTGTGGTTAATGAGAAGAACACACATTTTAATGACCCTGGTAGATCCATATGTGGTATGTGAAAAGAACACACATGCAATGACTCTAGTTGTTGTTAGTAAAATAACACACATGCAATGACATCAATGATCCATGTGTGGTCTCTGAAGAGAACACACATGCAATGACTCTAGCTATGGTTAACGAGAAGAACACACATTTCAATGACACTGGTGGATCCATATGTGGTATGTGAAAAGAATAGTCATGAAATAACTCCATTTGTTGTTAGTAAAAAGAGCACACATGCAATTACACTGGTGGATCCATGTGTGATCCCTGAAGAGAACATACATGCAATGACACTGGTGGATCCATATGTGGTATGTGAAAAGAACACACATGCAATGACTCCGAGTTGTTAGTAAAATAACACACATGCAATGACACTTAGGATCCATGTGTGGCCTCTGAAGAGAACACACATGCAATGACTCCAGCTATGGTTAATGAGAAGAACACACATTTCAATGCTACGGTCGATCAATATGTGGTATGTCAAAAGAACACACATAAAATGACTCGTTGTTGTTAGTAAAAGAGCACACATGGAATGACACTGGTGGAACCATGTGTGGTCTCTAAAGAACACACATTTCAATGACACTGGTGGATACATATGTGGTATGTGAAAATAACACACATTCTATGACTGGTTGTTAGTAAAAAAAAGCACATGCAATGGCATCAGGATCCATGTGTGGTCTCTGAACACACATTTCAATGACACTAGTGGATCCATATGTGGTATGTGAAAAGAACACACATACAATGACTCTAGTTGTTGTTAGTAAAAAGAGCACACATGCAATTACACTGGTGGATCCTTGTGTGCAACTGGAGAGAAACCACAATTCCATGACACTAGTGGATCCATATGTGGTATGTGAAAAGAACACAGATGCAATGACTCAGTTGTTGTTAGTAAAAGAACACACATGCAATGACATGTGGATCCATGTGTGGTCTCTGAATAGAACACACATGCAATCACTCTAGCTATGGTTAATGAGAAGAACACACATTTCAATGACACTGGTGGATCCATATGTGGTATGTGAAAAGAACACACATGCAATGACTCTAGTTGTTGTTAGTAAAAAGAACACACATGCAATGATACTGGTGGATCCATGTGTGTTTTCTACAGAACACACATTTCAATGACACTAGTGGATCCATATGTGGTTTGTGAAAAGAACACAAATGCCATGACTCAGTTGTTGTTAGTAAAAAGAACACACATGCAATGACACTGGTGGATCCATGTGTGGTCTCTAAAGAAAACACACATTTCAATGACACTAGTGGATCCATATGTGGTATGTGAGAAGAACACACACGCAATGACTCCAGTTGTTAAAGAACACACATGCAATGACACTGGTGGATCCATGTGTGGTCTCTGAAGAGAACACATGCAATGACTCTAGCTGTGGTTAATGAGAAGAACACACATTTCAAAGACACTGTGGATCCATATGTCGATGTGAAAAGAATAGTCATGAAATGACTCCAGGTTGTTAGTAAAAAGTGCACACATGCAATGACATCGGTGGATCCATGTGTGGTCTCTGAAGAGAACACTCATGCAATGACACTGTGGATCCATAGGTGGTATGTGAAAAGAACACACATGCAATGACTCCAGTTGTTTTTAGTAAATAGAACACACATGCAATGACACCGGTGGATCCATGTGTGGTCTCTGAAGAGAACACACATTTCAATGACACTGGTGGATCCATGTGTGGTCTCTGAAGAGAACACTCATGCAATGACACTGGTGGATCCATATGTGGTATGTGAAAAGAACACACATGCAATGACTCCAGTTGTTTTTAGTAAATAGAACACACATGCAATGACACCGGTGGATCCATGTGTGGTCTCTGAAGAGAACACACATTTCAATGACACTGGTGGATCCATATGTGGTATGTGAAAAGAACACACATGCAATGACTCCATTTGTTTTTAGTTAAAAGAACACACATGCAATGACACCGGTGGATCCATGTGTGGTCTCTGAAGAGAACACACATGCAATGACTCTAGCTGTGGTTAATGAGAAGAACAGACATTTCAATGACACTGGTGGATCCATATGTGGTATGTGAAAATAACACACATTCTATGACTCTGGTTGTTAGTAAAAAAAGCACACATGCAATGGCACTGGTGGATCCATGTGTGGTCTCTGAAGAGAACCCACATTTCAATGACACTAGTGGATCCATATGTGGTATGTGAAAAGAACACACATACAATGACTCTAGTTGTTGTTAGTAAAAAGAGCACACATGCAATGACACTGGTGGATCCATGTGTGGTCTCTGAAGAGAACACACATTTCAATGACACTAGTGGATCCATATGTGGTATGTGAAAAGAACACACATGCAATGACTCCAGTTGTTGTTAGTAAAAAGAACACACATGCAATGACACTGTCGGATCCATGTGTGGTCTATGAAGAGAACACACATGCAATGACTCTAGCTGTGGTTAATGAGAATAACACACATTTCAATGGCACTGGTGGATCCATATGGGGTATGTGAAAAGAACACACATGCAATGACTCCAGTTGTTGTTAGTAAAAAGAACACACATGCAATGATACTGGTGGATCCATGTGTTTTCTGAATGTAACACACCTTTCAATGACACTAGTGGATCCATCTGTTTTCTGTGAAAAGAACACAAATGCCATGACTCTAGTTGTTGTTAGTAAAAAGAACACACATGCAATTACATCTGGTGGATCATCCATGTGGTCTCTAAAGAGAACACACATTTCAATGACACTGGTGGATCCATATGTGGTATGTGAGAAGAACACACAAACAATGACTCCAGTTGTTGTTAAAGAACACACATGTAATGACACTGGTGGATCCATGTGTGGTCTCTGAAGAGAACACGCATGCAATGACTCTAGCTATGGTTAATGAGAAGAACACACATTTCAAAGACACTGGTGGATCCATATGTCGTATGTGAAAAGAATAGTCATGAAATGACTCCAGTTGTTAGTAAAAAGTGCACACATGCAATGACACTGGTGGATCCATGTGTGGTCTCTGAGAACACTCATGCAATGACACCGTGGATCCATATGTGGTATGTGAAAAGAACACACATGCAATGACTCCAGTTGTTTTTAGTAAAAAGAACACACATGCAATGACACCGGTGGATCCATGTGTGGTCTCTGAAGAGAACACACTTGCAATGACTCTAGCTGTGGTTAATGAGAAGAACACACATTTCAATGACACTGGTGGATCCATATGTGGTATGTGAAAAGAATAGTCATGAAATGACTCCAGTTGTTGTTAGTAAAAAGAGCACACATGCAATTACACTGGTGGATCCACGTGTGGTCTTTGAAGAGAACACACATGCAATGACTCAAGTTGTTGTTAGTAAAAAGAACACACATGCAATGACACTGGTGGATCCATGTGTGGTCTCTAAAGAGAACACACATGCAATGTACACTGGTGGATCCATATGTGGTATCTGAAAAGAACACATGAAATGACTCCCATTGTTGTTAGTAAAAAGAGCACACATGCAATGACACTGTTGGATCCATGTGTGGTCTCTGAAAATAATACACATGCAATGACTCTAGCTGTGGTTAATGAGAAGAACACACATTTCAATGATACTAGTGGATCAATATGTGGTATGTGAAAGAATAGTCATGAAATGACTCTAGTTGTTGTTAGTAAAAAGATCACACAAGCAATGACATTGGTGAATCCATGTGTGGTCTCCAAGAGAACACATGCAATAAAACTGGTGGATCCATATGTGGTATGTGAAAAGAACACACATGCAATGACTCCAGTTGTTGTTAGTAAAAAGAGCACACATGGAATGACACTGGTGGATCCATGTGTGGTCTCTGAAGAACACACATTTCAATGACACTGTGGATCCATATGTGGTATGTGAAAAGAACACACATGCAATGACTCCAAGAGTTGTTAGTAAAACAACACACATGCAATGACAGGTGGATCCATGTGTGGTCTCTTTAGAGAACACACATGCAATGACTCTAGCTATGGTTAATGAGAAGAACACACATTTCAATGACACTGTGGATCCATATGTGGTATGTGAAAAGATTTCACATTGCAATGACTCTAGTAGTTGTTAGTGAAAAGAACACACATGCAATGACATCGGTGGATCCATGTGTGGTCTCAAGAGAACACACATGCAATGACTCTAGCTATTTTAATGAGAAGAACACACATTTCAATGACACTGTGGATCCATATGTGGTATGTGAAAAGAATAGTCATGAAATGACTCAGTTGTTGTTATTAAAAGAGCACACATGCAATTACACTGTGGATCCTTGTGTGGTCTCTGAAGAGAACACATATGCAATGACACTGCATATGTGGTATGTGAAAAGAACACACATGCAATGACTCTAGTTGTTGTTAGTAAAAAGAACACACATGCAATGACACTGGTGGATCCATGTGTGGTCTCTGAAGACTCTAGCTGTGGTTAATGAGAAGAACACACATTTCAATTACACTAGTGGATCCATATGTGGTATGTGAAAAGAACACACAAGAAATGACTTTGGTTCTTGTTACTGAAAAGATCACACATGCAATGGCACTAGTGGATCCATGTGTGGTCTCTAAAGAGAACACACATTTCAATGACACTGGTGGATCCATATGTGGTATCTGAAAAGAACACACATGAAATGACTCTAGTTGTTGTTAGTAAAAAGAACACACATGCAATGACACTAGTGGATCCATGTGTGGTATCTGAAGAGAACACACATGCAATTACTCTAGCTGCGTTAATGAGAAGAACACACATTTCAATGATACTAGTGGATCCATATGTGGTATGTGAAAAGAATACACATGAAATGACTCTAGTTGTTGTTAGTAAAAAGAGCACACAAGCAATGACACTGTGAATCCATGTGGTCTCCGAAGAGAACACATATGCAATAAAACTGGTGGATCCATATGTGGTATGTGAAAAGAACACACATGCAATGACTCTAGTTGTTGTTAGTAAAAAGAACACACATGCAATGACACTGGTGGATCCATGTGTGGTCTCTGACGAGAACACACATTTCAATGACACTTGTGGATCCATGTGTGGTCTCTGAAGAGAACACACATTTCAATGACTCTGGTGGATCCATATGTGGTATGTGAAAAGAACACACATGAAATGACTCCAGTTGTTGTTAGTAAAAAGAACACACATGCAATGACACTAGTGGATCAATGTGTGGTCTTTGAAGAGAACACACATGCAGTGACTATAGTTGTGGTTAATGAGAAGAACACACATTTTAATGACCCTGGTAGATCCATATGTGGTATGTGAAAAGAACACACATGCAATGACTCTAGTTGTTGTTAGTAAAAATAACACACATGCAATGACACTGGTCGATCCATGTGTGGTCTCTGAAGAGAACACACATGCAATGACTCTAGCTATGGTTAACGAGAAGAACACACATTTCAATGACACTGGTGGATCCATATGTGGTATGTGAAAAGAATAGTCATGAAATAACTCCATTTGTTGTTAGTAAAAAGAGCACACATGCAATTACACTGGTGGATCCATGTGTGATCCCTGAAGAGAACATACATGCAATGACACTGGTGGATCCATATGTGGTATGTGAAAAGAACACACATGCAATGACTCCAGTTGTTGTTAGTAAAAATAACACACATGCAATGACACTTGTGGATCCATGTGTGGCCTCTGAAGAGAACACACATGCAATGACTCCAGCTATGGTTAATGAGAAGAACACACATTTCAATGCTACTGGTCGATCAATATGTGGTATGTCAAAAGAACACACATAAAATGACTCTGGTTGTTGTTAGTAAAAAGAGCACACATGGAATGACACTGGTGGAACCATGTGTGGTCTCTAAAGAGAACACACATTTCAATGACACTGGTGGATACATATGTGGTATGTGAAAATAACACACATTCTATGACTCTGGTTGTTAGTAAAAAAAGCACACATGCAATGGCACTGGTGGATCCATGTGTGGTCTCTGAACACACATTTCAATGACACTAGTGGATCCATATGTGGTATGTGAAAAGAACACACATACAATGACTCTAGTTGTTGTTAGTAAAAAGAGCACACATGTAATGACACTGGTGGATCCTTGTGTGCCTCTGAAGAGAACACACATTTCCATGAGACTAGTGGATCCATATGTGGTATGTGAAAAGAACACATATGCAATGACTCCAGTTGTTGTTAGTAAAAAGAACACACATGCAATGACACTGGTGGATCCATGTGTGGTCTCTGAATAGAACACACATGCAATGACTCTAGCTATGGTTAATGAGAAGAACACACATTTCAATGACACTGGTGGATCCATATGTGGTATGTGAAAAGAACACACATGCAATGACTCTAGTTGTTGTTAGTAAAAAGAACACACATGCAATGATACTGGTGGATCCATGTGTGTTTTCTGAACAGAACACACATTTCAATGACACTAGTGGATCCATATGTGGTTTGTGAAAAGAACACAAATGCCATGACTCCAGTTGTTGTTAGTAAAAAGAACACACATGCAATGACACTGGTGGATCCATGTGTGGTCTCTAAAGAAAACACACATTTCAATGACACTAGTGGATCCATATGTGGTATGTGAGAAGAACACACACGCAATGACTCCAGTTGTTGTTAAAGAACACACATGCAATGACACTGGTGGATCCATGTGTGGTCTCTGAAGAGAACACGCATGCAATGACTCTAGCTGTGGTTAATGAGAAGAACACACATTTCAAAGACACTGGTGGATCCATATGTCGTATGTGAAAAGTATAGTAATGAAAATGACTCCAGTTGTTGTTAGTAAAAAGTGCACACATGCAATGACACTGGTGGATCCATGTGTGGTCTCTGAAGAGAACACTCATGCAATGACACTGGTGGATCCATATGTGGTATGTGAAAAGAACACACATGCAATGACTCCAGTTGTTTTTAGTAAATAGAACACACATGCAATGACACCGGTGGATCCATGTGTGGTCTCTGAAGAGAACACACATTTCAATGACACTGGTGGATCCATGTGTGGTCTCTGAAGAGAACACTCATGCAATGACACTGGTGGATCCATATGTGGTATGTGAAAAGAACACACATGCAATGACTCCAGTTGTTTTTAGTAAATAGAACACACATGCAATGACACCGGTGGATCCATGTGTGGTCTCTGAAGAGAACACACATTTCAATGACACTGGTGGATCCATATGTGGTATGTGAAAAGAACACACATGCAATGACTCCATTTGTTTTTAGTTAAAAGAACACACATGCAATGACACTGGTGGATCCATGTGTGGTCTCTGAAGAGAACACACATGCAATGACACTAGTGGATCCATATGTGGTATGTGAAAAGAACACACATGCAATGACTCCATTTGTTGTTAGTAAAAATAACGCACATGCAATGACACTGGTGGATCCATGTGTGGTCTCTGAAGAGAACAAACATTTTAATGACAATGGTGGATCCATATGTGGTATGTGAAAAGAACACACATGCAATGACTCCAGTTGTTGTTAGTAAAAACAACACACATGCAATGACACTAGTGGATCCATGTGTGGTCTCTTTAGAGAACACACATGCAATGACTCTAGCTATGGTTAATGAGAAGAACACACATTTCAATGACACTGGTGGATCCATATGTGGCATGTGAAAAGATTTCACATTGCAATGACTCTAGTTGTTGTTAGTGAAAAGAACACACATGCAATGACACTGGTGGATCCATGTGTGGTCTCTGAAGAGAACACACATGCAATGACACTGGTGGATCCATGTGTGGTCTCTAAAGAGAACACACATGCAATGACTCTAGATATTTTTAATGAGAAGAACACACATTTCAATGACACTGGTGGATCCATATGTGGTATGTGAAAAGAATAGTCATGAAATGACTCCAGTTGTTGTTATTAAAAAGAGCACACATGCAATTACACTGGTGGATCCGTGTGTGGTCTCTCAAGAGAACACACATGCAATGACACTGGTGGATCCATATGTGGTATGTGAAAAGAACACACATGCAATGACTCTAGTTGTTGTTAGTAAAAAGAACACACATGCAATGACACTGGTGGATCCATGTGTGGTCTCTGAAGACTCTAGTTGTGGTTAATGAGAAGAACACACATTTCAATTACACTAGTGGATCCATATGTGGTATGTGAAAAGAACACACAAGAAATGACTCTGGTTCTTGTTACTGAAAAGAGCACACATGCAATGGCACCAGTGGATCCATGTGTGGTCTCTAAAGAGAAAACACATTTCAATGACACTGGTGGATCCATATGTGGTATGTGAAAATAACACACATGCAATGACTCTGGTTGTTGTTAGTAAAAAGATCACACATGCAATGGCACTGGTGGATCCATGTGTGGTCTCTAAAGAGAACACACATTTCATTGACACTGGTGGATCCATATGTGGTATGTGAAAAGAGCACACACGCAATGACTCCAGTTGTTGTTAGTAAAAAGAACACACATGCAATGACACTGGTGGATCCATGTGTGGTCTCTAAAGAGAACACACATGCAATGACTCTAGCTGCGGTTAATGAGAATAACACACATTTCAATGACACTAGTGGATCCATGTAATGACTCTAGCTGCGGTTAATGAGAAGAACACACATTTCAATGATACTAGTGGATTCATATGTGGTATGTGAAAAGAATAGTCATGAAATGACTCTAGTTGTTGTTAGTAAAAAGAGCACACATGCAATGACACTGGTGGATCCATGTGTGGTCTCTGAAGAGAACACACATGCAATGACACTGGTGGATCCATATGTGGTATGTGAAAAGAACACACATGCAATGATTACAGGTTTTGTTAGTAAAAAGAACACACATGCAATGACACTGGTGGATCCATGTGTGGTCTCTGAAGAGAACACACATTTCAATGACACTAGTGGATCCATATGTGGTATGTGAAAATAACACACATGCAATGACTCCAGTTGTTGTTAGTAAAAACAACACACATGCAATGACACTGGTGGATCCATTTGTGGTCTCTTTAGAGAACACACATGCAATGACTCTAGCTATGGTTAATGAGAAGAACACACATTTCAATGACACTAGTGGATCCATATGTGGTATGTGAAAAGAATTCACATTGCCATGACTCTAGTTGTTGTTAGTAAAAAGAACACACATGCAATGACACTGGTGGATCCATGTGTGGTCTCTGAAGAGAGCACACATGCAATGACTCTAGCTGTGGTTAATGAGAAGAACACACATTTCAAAGATATTGGTGGATCCATATGTGGTATGTTAAAAGAATAGTCATGAAATGACTCTGGTTGTTGTTAGTAAAAAGAGCACACATGCAATGACACTGGTGGATCCATATGTGGTATGTGAAAAGAACACACATGCAATGAGTCTAGTTGTTGTTAGTAAAAAGAACACACATGCAATGACACTGGTGGATCCATGTGTGGTCTCTGAAGAGAACACACATGCAATGACTCTAGCTGTTTTTAATGAGAAGAACGCACATTTTAATGACACTGGTGGATCCATATGTGGTATGTGAAAGGAATAGTCATGAAATGACTCCAGTTGTTGTTAGTAAAAAGAGCACACATGCAATTACACTGGTGGATCCATGTGTGGTGTCTGAAGAGAACACACATGCAATGACACTGGTGGACCATATGTGGTATGTGAAAAGAACACACATGCAATGACTCCAGTTGCTGTTAGTAAAAATAACACACATGCAATGACACTGGTCGATCCATGTGTGGTCTCCGAAGACTCTAGCTGTGGTTAATGAGAAGAACACACATTTCAATGAGACTGGTGGATCCATATGTGGTATGTGAAAAGAACACACAAGAAATGACTCTGGTTCTTGTTACTAAAAAGAGCACACATGCAATGGCACTATTGGATCCATATGTGGTCTCTGAAGAGAGCACACACGCAATGAATCCAGTTGTTTTTAGTAAATAGAACACACATGCAATGACACCGGTGGATCCATGTGTGGTCTCTGAAGAGAACACACATTTCAATGACACTGGTGGATCCATATGTGGTATGTGAAAAGAACACACATGCAATGACTCCATTTGTTTTTAGTTAAAAGAACACACATGCAATGACACCGGTGGATCCATTTGTGGTCTCTGAAGAGAACACACATGCAATGACTCTAGCTGTGGTTAATGAGAAGAACAGACATTTCAATGACACTGGTGGATCCATATGTGGTATGTGAAAATAACTCACATTCTATGACTCTGGTTGTTAGTAAAAAAAGCACACATGCAATGGCACCGGTGGATCCATGTGTGGTCTCTGAAGAGAACCCACATTTCAATGACACTAGTGGATCCATATGTGGTATGTGAAAAGAACACACATACAATGACTCTAGTTGTTGTTAGTAAAAAGAGCACACATGCAATGACACTGGTGGATCCATGTGTGGTCTCTGAAGAGAACACACATTTCCATGAGACTAGTGGATCCATATGTGGTATGTGAAAAGAACACATATGCAATGACTCCAGTTGTTGTTAGTAAAAAGAACACACATGCAATGACACTGGTGGATCCATGTGTGGTCTCTGAATAGAACACACATGCAATGACTCTAGCTGTGGTTAATGAGAATAACACACATTTCAATGGCACTGGTGGATCCATATGGGGTATGTGAAAAGAACACACATGCAATGACTCCAGTTGTTGTTAGTAAAAAGAACACACATGCAATGATACTGGTGGATCCATGTGTGTTTTCTGAACAGAACACACCTTTCAATGACACTAGTGGATCCATATGTGGTATGTGAAAAGAACACAAATGCCATGACTCCAGTTGTTGTTAGTAAAAAGAACACACATGCAATTACACTGGTGGATCCATGTGTGGTCTCTAAAGAGAACACACATTTCAATGACACTGGTGGATCCATATGTGGTATGTGAGAAGAACACACAAACAATGACTCCAGTTGTTGTTAAAGAACACACATGTAATGACACTGGTGGATCCATGTGTGGTCTCTGAAGAGAACACGCATGCAATGAATCTACCTATGGTTAATGAGAAGAACACACATTTCAAAGACACTGGTGGATCCATATGTCGTATGTGAAAAGAATAGTCATGAAATGACTCCAGTTGTTGTTAGTAAAAAGTGCACACATGCAATGACACTGGTGGATCCATGTGTGGTCTCTGAAGAGAACACTCATGCAATGACACTGGTGGATCCATATGTGGTATGTGAAAAGAACACACATGCAATGACTCCAGTTGTTTTTAGTAAAAAGAACACACATGCAATGACACCGGTGGATCCATGTGTGGTCTCTGAAGAGAACACACATGCAATGACTCTAGCTGTGGTTAATGAGAAGAACACACACTTCAATGACACTGGTGGATCCATATGTGGTATGTGAAAAGAATAGTCATGAAATGACTCCAGTTGTTGTTAGTAAAAAGAGCACACATGCAATTACACTGGTGGATCCATGTGTGGTCTCTGAAGAGAACACACATGCAATGACTCAAGTTGTTGTTAGTAAAAAGAACACACATGCAATGACATTGGTGGATCCAATCGTGGTCTCTAAAGAGAACACATTTCAATGACACTGTGGATCCATATGTGGTATGAAAAGAACACACATGAAATGACTCAGTTGTTGTTTGTAAAAAGAACACACATGCAATGACACTTGTGGATCCATGTGTTGTATCTGAAGACAACACTCATGCAATGACTCTAGCTGTGGTTAATGAGAAGAACACACATTTCAATGATACTAGTGGATCCATATGTGGTATGTGAAAAGAATAGTCATGAAATGACTCTAGTTGTTGTTAGTAAAAAGAGCACACAAGAAATGACATTGGTGAATCCATGTGTGGTCTCCGAAGAGAACACAGATGCAATAAAACTGGTGGATCCATATGTGGTATGTGAAAAGAACACACATGCAATGACTCAGTTGTTGTTAGTAAAAAGAACACACATGCAATGACATCTGGTGGATCCATGTGTGGTCTCTGAAGAACACACATTTCAATGACACTGGTGGATCCATATGTGGTATGTGAAAAGAACACACATGCAATGACTCAGAGTTGTTGGTAAAAACAACACACATGCAATGACATCAGGATCCATGTGTGGTCTCTTTAGAGAACACACATGCAATGACTCTAGCTATGGTTAATGAGAAGAACACACATTTCAGTGACACTGGTGGATCCATATGTGGTATGTGAAAAGATTTCACATTGCAATGACTCTAGTAGTTGTTAGTGAAAAGAACACACATGCAATGACATTTGGTGGATCCATGTGTGGTCTCTGAAGAACACACATGCAATGACTCTAGCTATTTTTAATGAGAAGAACACACATTTCAATGACACTGGTGGATCCATATGTGGTATGTGAAAAGAATAGTCATGAAATGACTCAGTTGTTGTTATTAAAAGAGCACACATGCAATTACACTGGTGGATCCGTGTGGTCTCTCAAGAGAACACACATGCAATGACTGGTGGATCCATATGTGGTATGAAAAGAACACACATGCAATGACTCTAGTTGTTGTTAGTAAAAAGAACACACATGCAATGACACTGGTGGATCCATGTGTGGTCTCTGAAAACTCTAGCTGTGGTTAATGAGAAAAACACACATTTCAATTACACTAGTGGATCCATATGTGGTATGTGAAAAGAACACACAAGAAATGACTTTGGTTCTTGTTACTGAAAAGATCACACATGCAATGGCACTAGTGGATCCATGTGTGGTCTCTAAAGAGAACACACATTTCAATGACACTGGTGGATCCATATGTGGTATCTGAAAAGAACACACATGAAATGACTCTAGTTGTTGTTAGTAAAAAGAACACACATGAAATGACACTAGTGGATCCATGTGTGGTATCTGAAGAGAACACACATGCAATGACTCTAGCTGTCGTTAATGAGAAGAACACACATTTCAATGATACTAGTGGATCCATATGTGGTATGTGAAAAGAATAGTCATGAAATGACTCTAGTTGTTGTTAGTAAAAAGAGCACACAAGCAATGACACTGGTGAATCCATGTGTGGTCTCCGAAGAGAACACATATGCAATAAAACTGGTGGATCCATATGTGGTATGTGAAAAGAACACACATGCAATGACTCTAGTTGTTGTTAGTAAAAAGAACGCACATGCAATGACACTGGTGGATCCATGTGTGGTCTCTGAAGAGAACACACATTTTAATGACAATGGTGGATCCATATGTGGTATGTGAAAAGAACACACATGCAATGACTCCAGTTGTTGTTAGTAAAAACAACACACATGCAATGACACTGGTGGATCCATGTGTGGTCTCTGAAGAGAACACACATTTCAATGACACTGGTGGATCCATATGTGGTATGTGAAAATAACACACATGGAATGACTCCAGTAGTTGTTAGTAAAAACAACACACATGCAATGACACTGGTGGATCCATGTGTGGTCTCTTTAGAGAACACACATGCAATGACTCTAGCTATGGTTAATGAGAAGAACACACATTTCAATGACACTGGTGGATCCATATGTGGTATGTGAAAAGATTTCACATTGCAATGACTCTAGTAGTTGTTAGTGAAAAGAACACACATGCAATGACACTGGTGGATCCATGTGTGGTCTCTGAAGAGAACACACATGCAATGACTCTGGCTATTTTTAATGAGAAGAACACACATTTCAATGACACTGGTGAATCCATATGTGGTATGTGAAAAGAATAGTCATGAAATGACTCCAGTTGTTGTTATTAAAAAGAGCACACATGCAATTACACTGGTGGATCCGTGTGTGGTCTCTCAAGAGAACACACATGCAATGCCACTGGTGGATCCATATGTGGTATGTGAGAAGAACACACATGCAATGACTCTAGTTGTTGTTAGTAAAAAGAACACACATGCAATGACACTGGTGGATCCATGTGTGGTCTCTGAAGACTCTAGCTGTGGTTAATGAGAAGAACACACATTTCAATTACACTAGTGGATCCATATGTGGTATGTGAAAAGAACACACAAGAAATGACTCTGGTTCTTGTTACTGAAAAGAGCACACATGCAATGGCACTAGTGGATCCATGTGTGGTCTCTAAAGAGAACACACATTTCAATGACACTGGTGGATCCATATGTGGTATCTGAAAAGAACACACATGAAATGACTCCAGTTGTTGTTAGTAAAAAGAACACACATGCAATGACACTAGTGGATCCATGTGTGGTATCTGAAGAGAACACACATGCAATGACTCTAGCTGTGGTTAATGAGAAGAACACACATTTCAATGATACTAGTGGATCCATATGTGGTATGTGAAAAGAATAGTCATGAAATGACTCTAGTTGTTGT
Organism: Avena insularis; assembly: GCA_023614405.1. NCBI lineage: Eukaryota > Viridiplantae > Streptophyta > Magnoliopsida > Poales > Poaceae > Avena > Avena insularis. The sequence goes on from CM042692.1 coordinate 295,173,597, forward strand.
TAGTAAAAAGAGCACACAAACAATGACACTGGTGAATCCATGTGTGGTCTCCGAAGAGAACACATATGCAATAAAACTGGTGGATCCATATGTGGTATGTGAAAAGAACACACATGCAATGACTCTAGTTGTTGTTAGTAAAAATAACGCACATGCAATGACACTGGTGGATCCATGTGTGGTCTCTGAAGAGAACAAACATTTTAATGACAATGGTGGATCCATATGTGGTATGTGAAAAGAACACACATGCAATGACTCCAGTTGTTGTTAGTAAAAACAACACACATGCAATGACACTAGTGGATCCATGTGTGGTCTCTTTAGAGAACACACATGCAATGACTCTAGCTATGGTTAATGAGAAGAACACACATTTCAATGACACTGGTGGATCCATATGTGGCATGTGAAAAGATTTCACATTGCAATGACTCTAGTTGTTGTTAGTGAAAAGAACACACATGCAATGACACTGGTGGATCCATGTGTGGTCTCTGAAGAGAACACACATGCAATGACACTGGTGGATCCATGTGTGGTCTCTGAAGAGAACACACATGCAATGACTCTAGCTATTTTTAATGAGAAGAACACACATTTCAATGACACTGGTGGATCCATATGTGGTATGTGAAAAGAATAGTCATGAAATGACTCCAGTTGTTGTTATTAAAAAGAGCACACATGGAATTACACTGGTGGATCCGTGTGTGGTCTCTCAAGAGAACACACATGCAATGACACTGGTGGATCCATATGTGGTATGTGAAAAGAACACACATGCAATGACTCTAGTTGTTGTTAGTAAAAAGAACACACATGCAATGACACTGGTGGATCCATGTGTGGTCTCTGAAGACTCTAGTTGTGGTTAATGAGAAGAACACACATTTCAATTACACTAGTGGATCCATATGTGGTATGTGAAAAGAACACACAAGAAATGACTCTGGTTCTTGTTACTGAAAAGAGCACACATGCAATGGCACCAGTGGATCCATGTGTGGTCTCTAAAGAGAAAACACATTTCAATGACACTGGTGGATCCATATGTGGTATGTGAAAATAACACACATGCAATGACTCTGGTTGTTGTTAGTAAAAAGAGCACACATGCAATGGCATCAGGATCCATGTGGTCTCTAAAGAGAACACACATTTCATTGACACTGGTGGATCCATATGTGGTATGTGAAAAGAGCACACACGCAATGACTCCAGTTGTTGTTAGTAAAAAGAACACACATGCAATGACACTGGTGGATCCATGTGTGGTCTCTAAAGAGAACACACATGCAATGACTCTAGCTGCGGTTAATGAGAATAACACACATTTCAATGACACTAGTGGATCCATGTAATGACTCTAGCTGCGGTTAATGAGAAGAACACACATTTCAATGATACTAGTGGATTCATATGTGGTATGTGAAAAGAATAGTCATGAAATGACTCCAGTTGTTGTTAGTAAAAAGAGCACACATGCAATGACACTGGTGGATCCATGTGTGGTCTCTGAAGAGAACACACATGCAATGACACTGGTGGATCCATATGTGGTCTCTGAAGAGAACACACATGCAATGATTACAGGTTTTGTTAGTAAAAAGAACACACATGCAATGACACTGGTGGATCCATGTGTGGTCTCTGAAGAGAACACACATTTCAATGACACTGGTGGATCCATATGTGGTATGTGAAAATAACACACATGCAATGACTCCAGTTGTTGTTAGTAAAAACAACACACATGCAATGACACTGGTGGATCCATTTGTGGTCTCTTTAGAGAACACACATGCAATGACTCTAGCTATGGTTAATGAGAAGAACACACATTTCAATGACACTGGTGGATCCATATGTGGTATGTGAAAAGAATTCACATTGCCATGACTCTAGTTGTTGTTAGTAAAAAGAACACACATGCAATGACACTGGTGGATCCATGTGTGGTCTCTGAAGAGAGCACACATGCAATGACTCTAGCTGTGGTTAATGAGAAGAACACACATTTCAAAGATACTGGTGGATCCATATGTGGTATGTTAAAAGAATAGTCATGAAATGACTCTGGTTGTTGTTAGTAAAAAGAGCACACATGCAATGACACTGGTGGATCCATGTGTGGTATGTGAAAAGAACACACATGCAATGAGTCTAGTTGTTGTTAGTAAAAAGAACACACATGCAATGACACTGGTGGATCCATGTGTGGTCTCTGAAGAGAACACACATGCAATGACTCTAGCTGTTTTTAATGAGAAGAACGCACATTTTAATGACACTGGTGGATCCATATGTGGTATGTGAAAGGAATAGTCATGAAATGACTCCAGTTGTTGTTAGTAAAAAGAGCACACATGCAATTACACTGGTGGATCCATGTGTGGTGTCTGAAGAGAACACACATGCAATGACACTGGTGGACCATATGTGGTATGTGAAAAGAACACACATGCAATGACTCCAGTTGTTGTTAGTAAAAATAACACACATGCAATGACACTGGTCGATCCATGTGTGGTCTCCGAAGACTCTAGCTGTGGTTAATGAGAAGAACACACATTTCAATGAGACTGGTGGATCCATATGTGGTATGTCAAAAGAACACACAAGAAATGACTCTGGTTCTTGTTACTAAAAAGAGCACACATGCAATGGCACTAGTGGATCCATATGTGGTATCTGAAGAGAACACACATTTCAATGACACTGGTGGATCCATTTGTGGTATGTGAAAATAACGCACATGCAATGACTCTGGTTGTTGTTAGTAAAAAGAGCACACATGCAATGGTACTGGTGGATCCATGTGTGGTCTCTGAAGAGAACACACATTTCAATGACACTGGTGGATCCATATGTGGTACGTGAAAAGAACTCACACGCAATGACTCCAGTTGTTGTTAGTAAAAAGAACACACATGCAATGACACTGGTGGATCCATGTGTGGTCTCTGAAGAGAACACACATGCAATGACTCTAGCTGTGGTTAATGAGAAGAACACACATTTCAAAGACACTGGTGGATCCATATGTGGTATGTGAAAAGAATAGTTATGAAATGACTCCAGTTGTTGTTAGTAAAAAGAGCACACATGCAATGACACTGGTGGATCCATGTGTGGTCTCTAAAGATAACACACATGCAATGACACTGGTGGATCCATATGTGGTATGTGAAAAGAACACACATGCAATGACTCTAGTTGTTGTTAGTAAAAAGAACACACATGCAATGACACTGGTGGATCCATGTGTGGTCTCTAAAGAGAACACACATGCAATGACTCTAGCTGTGGTTAATGAGAAGAACACACATTTCAATGACACTGGTGGATCCATATTTGGTATGTGAAATGAATAGTCAAGAAATGACTCCAGTTGTTGTTAGTAAAAAGAGCACACATGCAATTACACTGGTGGATCCATATGTGGTCTCTGAAGAGAACACACATGCAATGACACTGGTGGATCCATATGTGGTATGTGAAAAGAACACACATGCAATGACTCCAGTTGTTGTTAGTAAAAAGAGCACACATGCAATGACACTGGTGGATCCATGTGTGGTCTCTGAAGAGAACACAGATGCAATGACACTAGTGGATCCATATGTGGTATGTGAAAAGAACACACATGCAATGACTCTAGTTGTTGTTAGTAAAAATAACACACATGCAATGACACTGGTGGATCCATGTGTGGTCTCTGAAGAGAACACACATTCTAATGACACTGGCGGATCCATATGTGGTATGTGAAAAGAACACACATGCAATGACTCTAGTTGTTGTTAGTAAAAAAGAACAGACATCCAATGACACTGGTGGATCCATGTGTGGTATCTGAAGAGAACACACATGCAATGACTCTAGCTGTGGTTAATGGGAAGAACACACATTTCAATGACACTGGTGGATCCATATGTGGTATGTGAAAAGAACACATATGCAATGACTCCAGTTGTTGTTAGTAAAAAGAACACACATGCAATGACACTGGTGGATCCATGTGTGGTCTCTGAAGAGAACACACATTTCAATGATACTAGTGGATCCATATGTGGTATGTGAAAAGAACACACATGCAATGACTCCAGTTGTTGTTAGTAAAAAGAACACACATGCAATGACACTGGTGGATCCATGTGTGGTCTCTGAAGAGAACACACATTTCAATGACACTAGTGGATCCATATGTCGTATGTGAAAAGAACACACAAGCATTGACTCCAGTTATTGTTAGTAAAAAGGACACACATGCAATGACACTGGTGCATCCATGTGTGGTCTCTGAAGAGAAGACACATGCAATGACTCTAGCTGTGGTTAATGAGAAGAATTCACATTTCAATGACACTGGTGGATCCATATGTGGTATGTGAAAAGAACAAACATGAAATGACTCCAGTTGTTGTCAGTAAAAAGAACACACATGCAATAACACTGGTGGATCCATGTGTGGTCTCTTAAGAGAACACACATTTCAATGACACTGGTGGATCCATATGTGGTATGTGAAAAGAACACACATGCAATGACTCTAGTTGTTGTTAGTAAAAAAGAACACACATACAATGACACTGGTGGATCCATGTGTGGTCTCTGAAGAGAACACACATTTCAATGAATCTTCTGGATCCATATGTGGTATGTGAAAAGAACAAACATGCAATGACTCGAGTTGTTGTTAGTAAAAAGAACACACATGCAATGACACTAGTGGATCCATGTGTGGTCTCTGAAGAGAACACACATGCAATGACACTAGCTATGGTTAATGAGAAGAACACACATTTCAATGACACTGGTGGATCCATATGTGGTATGTGAAAAGTACACACATGAAATGACTCTAGTTGTTGTTAGTAAAAAGAGCACACATGCAATGACACTAGTGGATCCATGTGTGGTCTCTGAAGAGAACACACATGCAATGACTCTAGCTATGGTTAATGAGAAGAATTCACATTTCAATGACACTGGTGGATCCATATGTGGTATGTGAAAAGAACACACATGAAATGACTCCAATTGTTGTTAGTAAAAAGAACACACATGCAATGACACTGGTGCATCCATGTGTGGTCTCTAAAGAGAACACACATTTACATGACACTGGTGGAGCCATATGTGGTATGTGAAAAGAACAGACATGCAATGACTCCAGTTGTTGTTATTAAAAAGAATACACATGCAATGACACTAGTGGATCCATGTGTGGTCTTTGTACAGAACACACATGCAATGACTCTAGTTGGGGTTAATGAGATGAATTCACATTTCAATGACACTGGTGGATCCATATGTGGTATGTGAAAAGAGTAGTCATGAAATGACCATAGTTGTTGTTACTAAAAAGAACACACATGCAATGACACTGGTGGATCCATGTGTGGTCTCTGAAGAGAACACACATTTCAATGACACTGGTTGATCCATATGAGGTATGTGAAAAGAACACATATGCAATGACTCAGGTTTCTGTTAGTAAAAATAGCACACATGCAATGACACTGGTGAATCCATGTGTGGTCTCTGAAGAGAACACACATTTCAATGACACTGGTGGATCCATATGTGGTATGTGAAAAGAACACACATGCATTGACTCCAGTTGTTGTTAGTAAAAAGAACACACATGCAATGACTGTAGCTGTGGTTAATGAGAAGAACACACATTTCAATGACACTAGTGGATCCATATGTGGTATGTGAAAAGAATAGTCATGAAATGACTCTAGTTGTTGTTAGTAAAAAGAGCACACGTCCAATTAGGCAGGTGGATCCATGTGTGGTCTCTGAAGAGAACACACATGCAATGACACTGCTGGATCCATATGTGGTATGTGAAAAGAACACACATGCAATGACTCTGGTTGTTGTGAGTAAATAGAACACACATGCAATGACACTGGCGGATACATGTGTGGTCTCTGAAGAGAACACACATTTCAATGACACTGGCGGATCCATATGTGGTAAGTGAAAAGAACACACATGCAATCACTCTGGCTGTTGTTAGTAAAAAGAACACACATGCAATGACACTGGTGGATCCATAGGTGGATTGTGAAAAGAACACACATGCAAGGACTCTAGTTGTTGTTAGTAAAAAGAACACACATGCAATGACACTGGTGGATCCATGTATGGTCTCTAAAGAGAACACACATTTCAATGACTCCAGCTCTGGTTAATGAGAAGAACACACATTTCAATGACACTGGTGGATCCATATGTGGTATGTGAAAAGAACAGACATGCAATGACTCTAGTTGTTGTTAGTAAAAAGAACACACATGCAATGACACTGGTGGATCCATGTGTGGTCTCTGAAGAGAACACACATGCAATGACTCTAGCTGTGGTTAATGAGAAGAACACACATTTCAGTGACACTGGTGGATCCATATGTGGTATGTGAAAAGAATAGTCATGAAATGACTCAAGTTGTTGTTAGTAAAAAGAGCACACATGTAATGACACTGGTGGATCCATGTTTGGTCTCTAAATAAAACACACATGCAATGACACTGGTGGATCCATATGTGGTATGTGAAAAGAACACACATGCAATGACTCCAGTTGTTGTTAGTAAAAAGAACACACATGCAATGACACTGGTGGATCCATGTGTGGTCCCTGAAGAGAACACATATTTTAATGACACTAGTGGATCCATATGTGGTATGTGAAAAGAACACACATGCAATGACTCCAGTTGTTGTTAGTAAAAAGAACACACATGGAATAACACTGGTGGATCCATGTGTGGTCTCTGAAGAGAACACACATGCAATGATTCTAGCTGTGGTTAATGAGAAGAACACACATTTCAATGACACTGGTGGATCCATATGTGGTATGTGAAAATAATAGCCATGAAATGACTCTAGTTGTTGTTAGTTTAAAAAGCACACATGCAATGACACTGGTGGATCCATGTGTGGTCTCTGAAGAGAACACACATGCAATGACACTGGTGGATCTATATGTGTATGTGAAGAGAACACACATGCAATGCCTCCAGTTGTTATTAGTAAAATGAACACACATGCAATGACACTGGTGGATCCATGTGTGCTCTCTAAAGAGAACACACATTTCAATGACTCTACCTATGGTTAATTAGAAGAATACACATTTCAATGACACTGGTGGATCCATATGTGGTATGTGAAAAGATCACACATGCAATGACTCTAGTTGTTGTTAGTAAAAAAGAACACACATGCAATGACACTGGTGGATCCATGTGTGGTCTCTGAAGAGAACACACATGCAATGACTCTAGCTGTGGTTAATGAGAAGAACACACATTTCAACGACACTGGTGGATCCATATGTGGTATGTGAAAAGAACACATATGCGATGACTCCAGTTGTTGTCAGTAAAAAGAACACACATGCAATGGCACTGGTGGATCCATGTGTGGTGTCTTAAGAGAACACAAATTTCAATGACACTGTTGGATCCATATGTGGTATTCGAAAAGAACACACATGCAATGACTCGAGTTGTTGTTAGTGAAAAGAACACACATGCAATGACACTAGTGGATCCATGTGTGGTCTCTGAAGAGAACACACATGGAATGACTCTAGCTATAGTTAATGAGAAGAACACACATTTCAATTACACTGGTGGATCCATATGTGGTATGTGAAAAGAACACACATGAAATGACTCTAGTTGTTGTTAGTAAAAAGAGCACACGTCCAATTAGGCAGGTGGATCCATGTGTGGTCTCTGAGGAGAACACACATGCAATGACACTGGTGGATCCATATGTGGTATGTGAAAAGAACACACATGCAATGACTCTGGTTGTTGTTAGTAAATAGAACACACATGCAATGACACTGGTGGATCCATGTGTGGTCTCTGAAGAGAACACACATTTCAATGACACTGGTGGATCCATATGTGGTAAGTGAAAAGAACACACATGCAATCACTCTGGCTATTGTTAGTAAAAAGAACACACATGCAATGACACTGCTGGATCCATAGGTGGATTGTGAAAAGAACACACATGCAAGGACTCTAGTTGTTGTTAGTAAAAAGAACACACATGCAATGACACTGGTGGATCCATGTATGGTCTCTAAAGAGAACACACATTTCAATGACTCTAGCTCTGGTTAATGAGAAGAACACACATTTCAATGACACTGGTGGATCCATATGTGGTATGTGAAAAGAACAGACATGCAATGACTCTAGTTGTTGTTAGTAAAAAGAACACACATGCAATGACACTGGTGGATCCATGTGTGGTCTCTGAAGAGAACACACATGCAATGACTCTAGCTGTGGTTAATGAGAAGAACACACATTTCAGTGACACTTGTGGATCCATATGTGGTATGTGAAAAGAATAGTCATGAAATGACTCGAGTTGTTGTTAGTAAAAAGAGCACACATGCAATGACACTGGTGGATCCAGGTGTGGTCTCTAAATAAAACACACATGCAATGGCACTGGTGGATCCATATGTGGTATGTGAAAAGAACACACATGCAATGACTCCAGTTGTTGTTAGTAAAAAGAACACACATGCAATGACACTGCTGGATCCATGTGTGGTCTCTGAAGAGAAAACATATTTTAATGACACTAGTGGATCCATATGTGGCATGTGAAAAGAACACACATGCAATGACTCCAGTTGTTGTTAGTAAAAAGAACACACATGGAATAACACTGGTGGATCCATGTGTGGTCTCTGAAGAGAACACACATGCAATGATTCTAGCTGTGGTTAATGAGAAGAACACACATTTCAATGACACTGGTGGATCCATATGTGGTATGTGAAAATAATAGCCATGAAATGACTCTAGTTGTTGTTAGTTTAAAAAGCACACATGCAATGACACTGGTGGATCCATGTGTGGTATCGGAAGAGAACACACATGCAATGACACTGGTGGATCTATATGTGTATGTGAAGAGAACACACATGCCATGCCTCCAGTTGTTATTAGTAAAAAGAACACACATGCAATGACACTGGTGGATCCATGTGTGGTCTCTAAAGAGAACACACATTTCAATGAGATTGGTGGATCCATATGTGGTATGTGAAAAAAAGCACATGCAATGACTCCAGTTGTTGTTAGTAAAAAGAACACACATGCAATGACACTGGTGGATCCATGTGTGGTCTCTAAAGAGAACACACATGTAATGACTCTAGCTATGATTAATGGGAAGAACACACATTTCAAAGACACTGGTGGATCCATGTGTGGTATGTGAAAATAACACACATGCAATTACTCCAGTTGTTGTTAGTAAAAAGAACACACATGCAAAGATACTAGTGGATCCATGTGTGGTCTCTGAAGAGAACACACATGCAATGAGTCTAGATGTGGTTAATGAGAAGAACACACATTTCAATGACACTGGTGGATCCATATGTGGTATGTGAAAAGAATAGTCATGAAATGACTCCAGTTGTTGTTAGTGAAAAGAGCACACATGCAATTACACTGGTGGATCCAAGTGTGGTCTCTGAAGAGAACATACATGCAATGACACTGGTGGATCCATATGTGGTATGTGAAAACAACACACATGCAATGACTCTAGTTGTTGTTAGTAAAAAGAACACACATGTAATGACACTGATGGATCCATGTGTGGTCTCTGAAGAGAACACACATTTCAATGACACTCGTGGATCCATATGTGGTATGTGAAAACAATACACATGAAATGACCCTAGTTGTTGTTAGTAAAAAGAACACACATGCAATGACACTAGTGGATCCATGTGTGGTCTCTAAAGAGAACACACATGCAATGCCTCTACCTATGGTTAATTAGAAGAATACACATTTCAATGACACTGGTGGATCCATATGTGGTATGTGAAAAGATCACACATGCAATGACTCTAGTTGTTGTTAGTAAAAAAGAACACACATGCAATGACACTGGTGGATCCATGTGTGGTCTCTGAAGAGAACACACATGCAATGACTCTAGCTGTGGTTAATGAGAAGAACACACATTTCAATGACACTGGGTGATCCATATGTGGTATGTCAAAAGAACACATATGCGATGACTCCAGTTGTTGTTAGTAAAAAGAACACACATGCAATGACACTGGTGGATCCATGTGTGGCCTCTGAAGAGAACACACATTTCAACGACACTGGTGGATCCATATGTGGTATGTGAAAAGAACACACATGCAATGAGTCTAGTTGTTGTTAGTAAAAAGAACACACATGCAATGACACTGGTGGATCCATGTGTGGTCTCTGAAGAGAACACACATTTCAATGACACTAGTGGATCCATATGTGGTATGTGAAAAGAACACACAAGCAATGACTCCAGTTATTGTTAGTAAAAAGAACACACATGCATTGACACTGGTGGATCCATGTGTGGTCTCTGAAGAGAACACAGATGCAATGACTCTAGATGTGGTTCATGAGAAGAATTCACATTTTAACGACACTGGTGGATCCATATGTGGTATGTGAAAAGAACAAACATGAAATGACTCCAGTTGTTGTCAGTAAAAAGAACACACATGCAATGGCACTGGTGGATCCATGTGTGGTGTCTTAAGAGAACACAAATTTCAATGACACTGGTGGATCCATATGTGGTATGTGAAAAGAACAAACATGAAATGACTCCAGTTGTTGTCAGTAAAAAGAACACACATGCAATGGCACTGGTGGATCCATGTGTGGTGTCTTAAGAGAACACAAATTTCAATGACACTGGTGGATCCATATGTGGTATTCGAAAAGAACACACATGCAATGACTCGAGTTGTTGTTAGTAAAAAGAACACACATGCAATGACACTAGTGGATCCATGTGTGGTCTCTGAAGAGAACACACATGCAATGACTCTTGCTATAGTTAATGAGAAGAACACACATTTCAATGACACTGGTGGATCCATATGTGGTATGTGAAAAGAACACACATGAAATGACTCTAGTTGTTGTTAGTAAAAAGAGCACACGTCCAATTAGGCAGGTGGATCCATGTGTGGTCTCTAAAGAGAACACACATGCAATGACACTGGTGGATCCATATGTGGTATGTGAAAAGAACACACATGCAATGACTCTGGTTGTTGTTAGTAAATAGAACACACATGCAATGACACTGGCGGATCCATGTGTGGTCTCTAAAGAGAACACACATTTCAATGACACTGGTGGATCCATATGTGGTAAGTGAAAAGAACACACATGCAATCACTCTGGCTATTGTTAGTAAAAAGAACACACATGCAATGACACTGCTGGATCCTAGGTGGATTGTGAAAAGAACACACATGCAAGGACTCTAGTTGTTGTTAGTAAAAAGAACACACATGCAATGACACTGGTGGATCCATGTATGGTCTCTAAATAGAACACACATTTCAATGACTCTAGCTCTGGTTAATGAGAAGAACACACATTTCAATGACACTGGTGGATCCATATGTGGTATGTGAAAAGAACAGACATGAAATGACTCTAGTTGTTGTTAGTAAAAAGAACACAGATGCAATGACACTGGTGGATCCATGTGTGGTCTCTGAAGAGAACACACATGCAATCACTCTAGTTGTGGTTAATGAGAAGAACACACATTTCAGTGACACTTCTGGATCCATATGTGGTATGTGAAAAGAATAGTCATGAAATGACTCGAGTTGTTGTTAGTAAAAAGAGCACACATGCAATGACACTGGTGGATCCATGTGTGGTCTCTAAATAAAACACACATGCAATGACACTGGTGGATCCATATGTGGTATGTGAAAAGAAGACACATGCAATGACTCCAGTTGTTGTTAGTAAAAAAACACACATGCAATGACACTGGTGGATCCATGTGTGGTCTCTGAAGAGAACACATATTTTAATGACACTAGTGGATCCATATGTGGTATGTGAAAAGAACACACATGCAATGACTCCAGTTGTTGTTAGTAAAAAGAACACACATGGAATAACACTGGTGGATCCATGTGTGGTCTCTGAAGAGAACACACATGCAATGATTCTAGGTTAATGAGAAGAACACACATTTCAATGACACTGGTGGATCCATATGTGGTATATGAAAATAATAGCCATGAAATGACTCCAGTTGTTGTTAGTTTAAAAAGCACACATGCAATGACACTGGTGGATCCATGTGTGGTCTCTGAAGAGAACACACATGCAATGACAGTGGTGGATCTATATGTGTATGTGAAGAGAACACACATGCAATGCCTCCAGTTGTTATTAGTAAAAAGAACACACATGCAATGACACTGGTGGATCCATGTGTGGTCTCTAAAGAGAACACACATTTCAATGAGATTGGTGGATCCATATGTGGTATGTGAAAAAAAGCACATGCAATGACTCCAGTTGTTGTTAGCAAAAAGAACACACATGCAATGACACTGGTGGATCCATGTGTGGTCTCTAAAGAGAACACACATGTAATGACTCTAGCTATGATTAATGAGAAGATCACACATTTCAAAGGCACTGGTGGATCCATGTGTGGTATGTGAAAATAACACACATGCAATGACTCCAGTTGTTGTTAGTAAAAAGAACACACATGCAATGATACTGGTGGATCCATGTGTGGTCTCTGAAGAGAACACACATGCAATGAGTCTAGATGTGGTTAATGAGAAGAACACACATTTCAATGACACTGGTGGATCCATATGTGGTATGTGAAAAGAATAGTCATGAAATGACTCCAGTTGTTGTTAGTGAAAAGAGCACACATGCAATTACACTGGTGGATCCAAGTGTGGTCTCTGAAGAGAACAAACATGCAATAACACTGGTGGATCCATATGTGGTATGTGAAAACAACACACATACAATGACTCTAGTTGTTGTTAGTAAAAAGAACACACATGTAATGACGCTGGTGGATCCATGTGTGGTCTCTGAAGAGAACACACATTTCAATGACACTGGTGGATCCATATGTGGTATGTGAAAACACCACACATGAAATGACCCCAGTTGTTGTTAGTAAAAAGAACACACATGCAATGACACTAGTGGATCCATGTGTGGTCTCTAAAGAGAACACACATGCAATGACTCTACCTATGGTTAATTAGAAGAATACACATTTCAATGACACTGGTGGATCCATATGTGGTATGTGAAAAGATTACACATGCAATGACTCTAGTTGTTGTTAGTAAAAAAGAACACACATGCAATGACACTGGTGGATCCATGTGTGGTCTCTGAAGAGAACAAACATGCAATGACTCTAGCTGTGGTTAATGAGAAGAACACACATTTCAATGACACTGGTGGATCCATATTTGGTATGTGAAAAGAACACATATGCGATGACTCCAGTTGTTGTTAGTAAAAAGAACACACATGCAATGACACTGGTGGATCCATGTGTGGTCTCTGAAGAGAACACACATTTCAATGACACTGGTGGATCCATATGTGGTATGTGAAAAGAACACACGTTCAATGAGTCTAGTTGTTGTTAGTAAAAAGAACACACATGCAATGACACTGGTGGATCCATGTGTGGTCTCTGAAGAGAACACACATTTCAATGACACTAGTGGATCCATATGTGGTATGTGAAAAGAACACACAAGCAATGACTCCAGTTATTGTTAGTAAAAAGAACACACATGCAATGACACTGGTGGATCCATGTGTGGTCTCTGAAGAGAACACAGATGCAATGACTCTAGCTGTGGTTCATGAGAAGAATTCACATTTTAACGACACTGGTGGATCCATATGTGGTATGTGAAAAGAACAAACATGAAATGACTCCAGTTGTTGTCAGTAAAAAGAACACACATGCAATGGCACTGGTGGATCCATGTGTGGTGTCTTAAGAGAACACAAATTTCAATGACACTGGTGGATCCATATGTGGTATGTGAAAAGAACAAACATGAAATGACTCCAATTGTTGTCAGTAAAAAGAACACACATGCAATGGCACTGGTGGATCCATGTGTGGTGTCTTAAGAGAACACAAATTTAAATGAGACTGGTGGATAAATATTTGGGATTCGAAAAGAACACACATGCAATGACTCGTGTTGTTGTTAGTAAAAAGAACACACATGCAATGACACTAGTGGATCCATGTGTGGTCTCTGAAGAGAACACACATGCAATGACTCTAGCTATAGTTAATGAGAAGAACACACATTTCAATGACACTGGTGGATCCATATGTGGTATGTGAAAAGAACACACATGAAATGACTCTAGTTGTTGTTAATAAAAAGAGCACACATGCAATGACACTAGTTGATCCATGTGTGGTCTCTGAAGAGAACACACATTTCAATGACACTGGTGGATCCATATGTGGTATGTGAAAAGAACACACATGCAATGACTCAAGTTGTTGTTAGTAAAAAGAACACACATGCAATGACACTGGTGGATCCATGTGTGGTCTCTGAAGAGAACACACATGCAATGACTCTAGCTATGGTTAATGAGAAGAATTCACATTTCAATGACACTGGTGGATCCATATGTGGTATGTGAAAAGAACACACATGAAATTACTCCAATTGTTGTTAGTAAAAAGAACACACATGCAATGACACTCGTGGATCCATGTGTGGTCTCTAAAGAGAACACACATTTACATGACACTGGTGGATCCATATGTGGTATGTGAAAAGAACACACATGAATTGACTCCAGTTGTTATTAGTAAAAAGAACACACATGCAATGACACTAGTGGATCCATGTGTGGTCTCTAAAGAGAACACACATGCAATGACTCTAGCTATTATTAATGAGAAGAACACACATTTCAATGACACTGGTGGATCCATATGTGGTATGTGAAAAGAATAGTCATGAAATGACTCTAGTTGTTGTTACTAAAAAGAGCACACCTGCAATGACACTGGTGGAACCATATGTGGTATGTGAAAATAACACACATGCAATGACTCCAGTTGTTGTTAGTAAAAAGAACACACATGCAATGACACTGGTGGATCCATGTGTGGTCTCTGAAGAGAACACACATTTCAATGACACTGGTGGATCCATATGTGGTATGTGAAAAGAACACACATTCAATGAGTCTAGTTGTTGTTAGTAAAAAGAACACACATGCAATGACACTGGTGGATCCATGTGTGGTCTCTGAAGAGAACACACATTTCAATGACACTGGTGGATCCATATGTGGTATGTGAAAAGAACACACAAGCAATGACTCCAGTTATTGTTAGTAAAAAGAACACACATGCAATGACACTGGTGGATCCATGTGTGGTCTCTGAAGAGAACACAGATGCAATGACTCTAGCTGTGGTTCATGAGAAGAATTCACATTTTAACGACACTGGTGGATCCATATGTGGTATGTGAAAAGAACAAACATGAAATGACTCCAGTTGTTGTCAGTAAAAAGAACACACATGCAATGGCACTGGTGGATCCATGTGTGGTGTCTTAAGAGAACACAAATTTCAATGACACTGGTGGATCCATATGTGGTATGTGAAAAGAACAAACATGAAATGACTCTAGTTGTTGTCAGTAAAAAGAACACACATGCAATGGCACTGGTGGATCCATGTGTGGTGTCTTAAGAGAACACAAATTTCAATGACACTGGTGGATCCATATGTGGTATTCGAGAAGAACACACATGCAATGACTCGAGTTGTTGTTAGTAAAAAGAACACACATGCAATGACACTAGTGGATCCATGTGTGGTCTCTGAAGAGAACACACATGCAATGACTCTAGCTATAGTTAATGAGAAGAACACACATTTCAATGACATTGGTGGATCCATATGTGGTATGTGAAAAGAACACACATGCAATGACTCTAGTTGTTGTTAGTAAAAAAGAACCCACATGCAATGACACTGGTGGATCCATGTGTGGTCTCTGAAGAGAACACACATGCAATGACACTAGTGGATCCATATGTGGTATGTGAAAAGAACACACAAGCAATGACTCCAGTTATTGTTAGTAAAAAGAAAAGACATGCAATGACACTGGTGGATCCATGTGTGGTCTCTGAAGAGAACACACATGCAATGACTCTAGCTGTGGTCAATGAGAAGAATTCACATTTCAATGACACTGCTGGATCCATATGTGGTATGTGAAAAGCACAAACATGAAATGACTCTAGTTGTTGTCAGTAAAAAGAACACACATGCAATGGCACTGGTGGATCCATGTGTGGTCTCTTAAGAGAACACACATTTCAATGACACTGGTGGATCCATATGTGGTATGTGAAAAGAACACACATGCAATGACTCAGTTGTTAGTAAAAAAGAACACACATGCAATGACACTGGTGGATCCATGTGTGGTTTCTGAAGAGAACACACATTTCAATGACACTGCTGGATCCATATATGGTATTCAAAAAGAACACACATGCAATGACTCGAGTTGTTGTTAGTAAAAAGAACACACATGTAATGAAACTAGCGGATCCATGTGTGGTCTCTAAAGAGAACACACATGCAATGACTCTAGCTATTGTTAATGAGAAGAACACACATTGCAATGACACTGTTGGATCCACATGTGGTATGTGTAAAGAACACACATGCAATGACTCCAGTGGTTTTTAGTAAAAAGAACACACATGCAATGACACTGGTGGATCCATGTGTGGTCTCTGAAGAGAACACACATGCAATGACTCTAGCTATGGTTAATGAGAAGAATTAACATTTCAGTGACACTGGTGGATCCATATGTGGTATGTGAAAAGAACACACATGAAATGACTCCAATTGTTGTTAGTAAAAAGAACACACATGCAATGACACTAGTGGATCCATGTGTGGTCTCTAAAGAGAACACACATTTACATGACACTGGTGGATCCATATGTGGTGTGTGAAAAGAACACACATGAATTGACTCCAGTTGTTATTAGTAAAAAGAACACACATGCAATGACACTAGTGGATCCATGTGTGGTGTCTAAAGAGAACACACATGCAATGACTCTAGCTATTGTTAATGAGAAGAACACACATTTCAGTGACACTGGAGGATCCATATGTGGTGTGTGAAAAGAACACACATGAATTGACTCCAGTTGTTATTAGTAAAAAGAACACACATGCAATGACACTGGTGGATCCATGTGTGGTCTCTGAAGAGAACACACATTTCAATGACACTAGTGGATCCATATGTGGTATGTGAAAAGAACACACAAGCAATGACTCCAGTTATTGTTAGTAAAAAGAACACACATGCAATGACACTGGTGGATCCATGTGTGGTCTCTGAAGAGAACACAGATGCAATGACTCTAGCTGTGGTTCATGAGAAGAATTCACATTTTAACGACACTGGTGGATCCATATGTGGTATGTGAAAAGAACAAACATGAAATGACTCCAGTTGTTGTCAGTAAAAAGAACACACATGCAATGGCACTGGTGGATCCATGTGTGGTGTCTTAAGAGAACACAAATTTCAATGACACTGGTGGATCCATATGTGGTATGTGAAAAGAACAAACATGAAATGACTCCAATTGTTGTCAGTAAAAAGAACACACATGCAATGGCACTGGTGGATCCATGTGTGGTGTCTTAAGAGAACACAAATTTCAATGACACTGGTGGATCCATATGTGGTATTCGAAAAGAACACACATGCAATGACTCGTGTTGTTGTTAGTAAAAAGAACACACATGCAATGACACTAGTGGATCCATGTGTGGTCTCTGAAGAGAACACACATGCAATGACTCTAGCTATAGTTAATGAGAAGAACACACATTTCAATGACACTGGTGGATCCATATGTGGTATGTGAAAAGAACACACATGAAATGACTCTAGTTGTTGTTAATAAAAAGAGCACACATGCAATGACACTAGTTGATCCATGTGTGGTCTCTGAAGAGAACACACATTTCAATGACACTGGTGGATCCATATGTGGTATGTGAAAAGAACACACATGCAATGACTCAAGTTGTTGTTAGTAAAAAGAACACACATGCAATGACACTGGTGGATCCATGTGTGGTCTCTGAAGAGAACACACATGCAATGACTCTAGCTATGGTTAATGAGAAGAATTCACATTTCAATGACACTGGTGGATCCATATGTGGTATGTGAAAAGAACACACATGAAATTACTCCAATTGTTGTTAGTAAAAAGAACACACATGCAATGACACTCGTGGATCCATGTGTGGTCTCTAAAGAGAACACACATTTACATGACACTGGTGGATCCATATGTGGTATGTGAAAAGAACACACATGAATTGACTCCAGTTGTTATTAGTAAAAAGAACACACATGCAATGACACTAGTGGATCCATGTTAGGTCTCTAAAGAGAACACACATGCAATGACTCTAGCTATTGTTAATGAGAAGAACACACATTTCAATGACACTGGTGGATCCATATGTGGTATGTGAAAAGAATAGTCATGAAATGACTCTAGTTGTTGTTACTAAAAAGAGCACACCTGCAATGACACTGGTGGAACCATATGTGGTATGTGAAAATAACACACATGCAATGACTCCAGTTGTTGTTAGTAAAAAGAACACACATGCAATGACACTGGTGGATCCATGTGTGGTCTCTGAAGAGAACACACATTTCAATGACACTGGTGGATCCATATGTGGTATGTGAAAAGAACACACATTCAATGAGTCTAGTTGTTGTTAGTAAAAAGAACACACATGCAATGACACTGGTGGATCCATGTGTGGTCTCTGAAGAGAACACACATTTCAATGACACTAGTGGATCCATATGTGGTATGTGAAAAGAACACACAAGCAATGACTCCAGTTATTGTTAGTAAAAAGAACACACATGCAATGACACTGGTGGATCCATGTGTGGTCTCTGAAGAGAACACAGATGCAATGACTCTAGCTGTGGTTCATGAGAAGAATTCACATTTTAACGACACTGGTGGATCCATATGTGGTATGTGAAAAGAACAAACATGAAATGACTCCAGTTGTTGTCAGTAAAAAGAACACACATGCAATGGCACTGGTGGATCCATGTGTGGTGTCTTAAGAGAACACAAATTTCAATGACACTGGTGGATCCATATGTGGTATGTGAAAAGAACAAACATGAAATGACTCTAGTTGTTGTCAGTAAAAAGAACACACATGCAATGGCACTGGTGGATCCATGTGTGGTGTCTTAAGAGAACACAAATTTCAATGACACTGGTGGATCCATATGTGGTATTCGAGAAGAACACACATGCAATGACTCGAGTTGTTGTTAGTAAAAAGAACACACATGCAATGACACTAGTGGATCCATGTGTGGTCTCTGAAGGAACACACATGCAATGACTCTAGCTATAGTTAATGAGAAGAACACACATTTCAATGACATTGGTGGATCCATATGTGGTATGTGAAAAGAACACACATGCAATGACTCTAGTTGTTGTTAGTAAAAAAGAACCCACATGCAATGACACTGGTGGATCCATGTGTGGTCTCTGAAGAGAACACACATGCAATGACACTAGTGGATCCATATGTGGTATGTGAAAAGAACACACAAGCAATGACTCCAGTTATTGTTAGTAAAAAGAAAACACATGCAATGACACTGGTGGATCCATGTGTGGTCTCTGAAGAGAACACACATGCAATGACTCTAGCTGTGGTCAATGAGAAGAATTCACATTTCAATGACACTGCTGGATCCATATGTGGTATGTGAAAAGCACAAACATGAAATGACTCTAGTTGTTGTCAGTAAAAAGAACACACATGCAATGGCACTGGTGGATCCATGTGTGGTCTCTTAAGAGAACACACATTTCAATGACACTGGTGGATCCATATGTGGTATGTGAAAAGAACACACATGCAATGACTCCAGTTGTTGTTAGTAAAAAAGAACACACATGCAATGACACTGGTGGATCCATGTGTGGTTTCTGAAGAGAACACACATTTCAATGACACTGCTGGATCCATATATGGTATTCAAAAAGAACACACATGCAATGACTCGAGTTGTTGTTAGTAAAAAGAACACACATGTAATGAAACTAGCGGATCCATGTGTGGTCTCTAAAGAGAACACACATGCAATGACTCTAGCTATTGTTAATGAGAAGAACACACATTGCAATGACACTGTTGGATCCACATGTGGTATGTGTAAAGAACACACATGCAATGACTCCAGTGGTTTTTAGTAAAAAGAACACACATGCAATGACACTGGTGGATCCATGTGTGGTCTCTGAAGAGAACACACATGCAATGACTCTAGCTATGGTTAATGAGAAGAATTAACATTTCAGTGACACTGGTGGATCCATATGTGGTATGTGAAAAGAACACACATGAAATGACTCCAATTGTTGTTAGTAAAAAGAACACACATGCAATGACACTAGTGGATCCATGTGTGGTCTCTAAAGAGAACACACATTTACATGACACTGGTGGATCCATATGTGGTGTGTGAAAAGAACACACATGAATTGACTCCAGTTGTTATTAGTAAAAAGAACACACATGCAATGACACTAGTGGATCCATGTGTGGTGTCTAAAGAGAACACACATGCAATGACTCTAGCTATTGTTAATGAGAAGAACACACATTTCAGTGACACTGGAGGATCCATATGTGGTATGTGAAAAGAATAGTCATGAAATGACTCCAGTTGTTGTTAGTAAAAAGAATACACATGTAATGACACTGGTGGATCCTTGTGTGGTCTCTGAAGAGAACACACATGCAATGACTCTAGCTGTGGTTAATGAGAAGAATTCACATTTCAATGACACTGGTGGATCCATATGTGGTATGTGAAAAGAACAAACATGAAATGACTCCAGTTGTTGTCAGTAAAAAGAACACACATGCAATAGCACTGGTGGATCCATGTGTGGTCTCTTAAGAGAACACACATTTCAATGACACTGGTGGATCCATATGTGGTATGTGAAAAGAACACACATGCAATGACTCCGGTTGTTGTTAGTAAAAAAGAACACAGATGCAATGACACTGGTGGATCCATGTGTGGTCTCTGAAGAGAACACACATGCAATGACTCTAGCTGTGGTTAATTAGAAGAACACACATTTCAATGACACTGGTGGATCCATATGTGGTATGTGATGGGGATATGCCAAAGGGGGTATGCTCAGCAGTAGGTTTCAAGTGGGCCGGAAGGCCCGCGAGTACGCCTGAAGGACAGCGACTGGACTCTGAGGAAAGAAGAGGCCCATCGACTAGCGCATCGAAGCCAGGGAGCGTGGCAGCCCCCGGATTAGGTCAAAAGCTCCCGGATCCTTATCATGTTCGGGGACAACTTGTAAACCCGGGGAGGTGCTTCATATATAAACCTCCCTAGGGTATCTTAGAGACTCATGTTCCATCATACACCCGCTCAAGCGACTCGCTGCCTAGCCGCCGAGCTAGCCACCCCTGTAACTCGCTCTCTCATAATCTAACCTAGCAGGAGTAGGTATTTACCCTCCGGGGGCCGAACCTAGGTAAACCCTTGTGCATCTGCCCCCATCTCGCACCGCAGATGGCCGCCAACTCTTCCTCACGAAACTCTCAATCGCTGCCTATGGCAGCGACTACCGTGGCCATTTCCTCGACAGTGGCGCCCACCGTGGGGCATAGCGGGACTGGCCTGAGTTCTGCGGCGAGACCCTACTCGCCGATCGAGCGGCCGTTCGCCACCGACCGCATGATCGCCTTCGGCGGGATCTTGCAGATCCTGCCCAACAACTACATCCCAGCGTCGCACCCGGTCACACACGACGCGGTGATGCCGGTCGGCTCCATCAACCTCTTCGTCGGCTTTACCGGTGTGGTCGACCCAGCCGCGACCATGATCATCAGCGGATCGCCTCCACACCGCGATCTGCTTTCGGAGGAGCAGGTCCACTCCGTCAGGGGCCTCGTCACCGAGTACAACTCGGCCGCTAGCGACGTAGTCGAGACCAACGTCGCCACCAATGACGATGCCCTAAACGATGACGCCGACTCTACGACCCCTGCATCGGCCAACGGATCCATCACCGCCGCGTCACGGGAGGACTCCATCACGCGAGTCTCCAACCCCAAAGATTTGAGGATCCCTCCATACTAGGGATCTTCGACTCCGACTCCGGCTCGGAATCCCCCGAGGATCTTCGCGACAGATCCAATCGCTTCAACACGATTTACATGGCGGGTAGCACGACCGCCCCGCCAGATCCGTTCTCCACGCCGATTCCGCCGACCGCAACGGCCACGGAGGTGGAACAAGCCCGCTTGTGGCTCTAGGAGGCGCAGTGCAACGAACTCGCCGAGCACGAGAAATACCGTCTCGAACGAGAGACGGCGAAGGAGCTATCACTCTATCACCAGCGCCGCATCAGGACCCGCCTGAACCCCGATGTTCAGGGCCACGTCCTGAACTTCAACGACGAGGGCGACCCCACACGCGCCGCCGAGCGCGAACACGGCGAGAACGCACCGCCAGGAGGAGGCAACCCTGCAAGACCACCACCTGGAGCACCGGTGAATGGGACCCCTCCACCACCCATGGGCCATGCGCCCCCACCTGACCAACCACGGATCATCATCTCGCCTCAAGCTCGGGACACCAACGGGCTACCACTGTACTCCACCTCGATGTCCAAGGCGACGACATGCTACAGATCCAGTATGCCAAGGCCCTACTTGTCAGGGCCGTCGAGCAACAAGCCGCGGGAGTCGATCCGAGTGGACGGATGTATTCCCGCTCGTCAGCAAGCAGGGCGGCATCAAGCGGCCACCCATTTGTGGCCAACGCGATAGTTTGCCCACCACCCCAACCCCTGGCAAACCAACCGCGGGCCGCCAACCCCGCGTTGTCGACCAACAAGCCGCGACCTGCGAACAACACCATCGCTGCAAACGGGCAACCACTCGACGCCCGAACGCACATCATCAACAATCAGGCGTGGCGGTCGCGCCAGCCCTACGACCTGCGACTCACCCTCGCCAACCGCGGCGACCCGAAGCCAAGAGGCTCGCTCAGTCGAGTCGGGCCACAATTCTTTGGACCCATGATCCGCGGGGAAAAATACCCCGCCAACTTCAAGGCCCCCAAGGAGATCGAGAAATACGACCCGACGTACGACCCTGCCGTTTGGCTGGACACATATCTCATGGCAATGGGGATCGCAGGCCACACCGACCTGCTTGCCGCTCGCTACCTCCCCCTGATGATGGAGGGTGCGACCCGGCAATGGATCAATCGCTACCGCCACGACATCGACTCACAGGAAGAAATGCGGACGCCGCCGTCGAACTTCGAGGGTTCCTACACCCGCGCCACCACCATCGAGGACCTGGAGCGATGCATCCAGGGACAACGCGAGTCGACCCGCTGGTGGATCCAAAGGTGGCAAGAGCTATGGATAAACGCCTCCGACATCCACCCAGACACGGAGATACACTGCTTCAAGAATGCGTGCCGGTACGAACCTCTGGTCGCCAAGATCAAGAGGGTCTACCAGACGCTCGATAACATCCCTGACCTCCTCGAGATCGCCAAGCGCTACGCGGAGGAAGACCCCAACAAAGACTCCGATGACGAGTTGGGAGGAAGACGGCGCACCAGCATCCATGACAGCAGGCGACTAAGCGACATGCGCTACAGCAACACCCGCATCACCGGCAAGCACCGAACCGACGGGCGAGTCGACTTCGTCGCCAACGCCGGCTACGGCCAACGCGACTCCAAGAACTACCAACGCGACGGAGGAAATTGCCGCGTCAGCAGGAACTACCGTGCCAACAACGCGATGAGGCCGAAATTCGACCCTGCCACCCTGCTTAATCAGCCCTGCATCTACCACAGCAGGGAGGGAAAACCAGCCACCCACACCACTGCTGACTGCCACTCTCTCAAAGAGATCGAGAAGGCAAGACGTGCAAGGGAGGACCCCAACAACAACCAACCGCGGGACAACGGGAACGGCGGCAGCTTCAGAACCGCTATCGGGTCGCTACATACCTTCACCGGGCTCGGCACCAAGCGTGAGAAGAAGGTACTCGCCCGCACGGTCGCCGTCAATGCGGTGACGCAGGTCGACATCCCCCACTTCCTAAACTGGTCCGAACAGAGCATCACCTAGAGTCGCCAGGACCACGCGCTAAGAATCGAGTATCCAGGGCGAGTCACCCTGGTGGTCAGGCCAAAGGTGGCCGACTACTGGCTGCCCAAGACACTGATGGACGGTGGGAGCTCCATCAACATCCTGTACCTCGACACCTTCAAAAGGCTCCAGCTCCCAGAAACAGCCATCGAGCCAACACTGACGACCTTCCACGGCATCGCCCCGGTCGGAAGGCATACCCGATCGGGAAGGTGACGCTGCTAGTCACCTTCGACAACCCGGCAAACTACCACATGGAGAGGATCGTCTTCGAGCTGGTAAACTTCCGCAGTCCCTACCACTGAGTCCTGGGCCGCCAGGCATTCGCAAAGTTCATGGCGACCCCACACTACGCCTACAACATGATGAAGCTCCCCGGGCCGAGCGACATCATCACCGTCCACGGCGACCCCGATATGGCCGTGGAATGCGAGGAAAAAGGCGCCAAGCTCGCTGACGCCGTCATTGCTGCGGAGACTGACCACGCGGAGGAGCTCGTGAAATACGCGGGAAACATCAACAAGGACGAACCCACCATCCTGAAGAAACCGATCGCCGCGAACTCCACGTTCGAGGCGACCACGCACACCCACACCGTCGAGCTCGTCCCAGGCGAATCCAGCCAGACGGTCACCATCGGGGCGCATATGAGTCCCACATAGGAAAGCATGCTCATCGGGTTCCTCCGTGAGAACCACGACATATTTGCATGGAAGCCATCTGACATGCCAGGTGTCCCGAGGGAACTCGCTGAGCACAAACTCAATGCCGAGCCCAAAGTGCGACCAGTAAAACAGTCGCTACGGCCCTTCAACGAAGAGCGCCGTCGAGCAATCGCCGAGGAGGTCCAGCGCCTGCTAGCCGCAGGCTTCATCCGGCCAATTAAGTACTCCAAGTGGCTGGCAAACCCAGTCCCGGTCCTCAAAAAGAACAACACATGGAGAATGTGTATAGACTACACCAACCTCAACAGCTTTGCCGAAGGAGGAGTTCGTCCCATCACAAGATCGATCAGATCATCGACTCGACCGCGGGATCGGAGTCGCTGTGTTTCCTCGACGCTTACTCTGGTTACAACCAGATCAAGATGGCGGTCGAAGACGAGGATAAGACGGTGTTCATCACGCCATTCGGCACGTTCTACTACACGGCCATGACATTTGGCCTCAAGAACGCAGGCGCCACATATCAGAGGTGCATGCAGGAGTGTCTAGCGAGCCAAATTGGCCGCAACATCCACGTCTACATCGACGACGTGGTGGTAAAATCCACCCGCCAGGACTATCTGCTCGCCGACCTAGTAGAAACCTTCGCAAATCTGCGGAGGTACAACATCAAGCTGAACCCTAGAAAATGCACCTTTGGCGTACCCACCGGACAACTTCTGGGGTACGTAGTCTCCAAGCGAGGCATTGAGGCCAACCCCACCAAGATCGACACCATCGCGCGACTCGGGAAACCCGAGTGCCTGTGCGACGTCCAAAAGTTGGCAGGGCGAGTCGCGGCTCTCAGTCGCTTCATCCCCCGACTAGGCGAGAAGGCAATGCCCCTATACCGCCTGATGCGCAAGAACCCAACGTTCCAATGGGACGCAGAGGCCGACAACGCACTGAAAGCACTCAAAGAAGTGCTACTCGCGGCACCACTACTCGCCATGCCACTCGACAGAGAGCCAATGCTCGTCTACGTCGCGGCCTCCAATCGGGTCGTCAGCACCGTGATGGTCGTCGAACGACCAGAAGAGGGCAAGGAGCGCCCCATACAGCGCCCAATATACTACATTAGCGAAGTCTTAACAGACTCACGACAGCGCTATCCGCAATACCAAAAACTGGTGTACGCGGTATTCCGAGCACAGCGGCGACTCCCGCACTACTTCTAGGATCACCCAATCACAGTGGTATCCTCCGTGCCCCTGCGAGACATCATACGCAATCGCGATGCGACTGGGCGAGTCGCCAAGTGGGCCGTCGAGATCGGCGTCCACAACATCAAATACGAGCCCCGAAAAGAGATCAAGTCGCAAGCCCTGGCCGATTTCCTCACCGACTGGGAAGAGGCACAGCAGCCAGAGAAGCTCCCATACCTCCACTACTGGTCGCTCCACTTCGACGGCTCCAAGAACGCCGACGACACGGGGGCTGGGGTCATACTGACCTTCCCCAAAGGAGACAAGCTCTGCTACGTACTCCACCTCAACTTCAAACCTTGCACCAACAACGTGGCGGAATACGAGGCCCTCCTCCACAGCATGAGAGCCGCCAAGGAGATGAACATCAATCGCCTACGATGCTACGGCGACTCCGACCTAGTCGCCGGCCAAGTGGCCGGGACATGCGAAGCTGTTTCCCCAACAATGATAGCATACCGCCAGGCCGTCGACCAACTGGGAGGACACTTCGACGGCTACTCCGTCGAGTGGATCGACAGGCGTAAAAACGAGGAGGCAGACGCCTTTTCCCGCATCGGGTCGGCTCGACAGGCGCCACCAGTAGGCGTCTTCCTCGACATCATCCACAAGCCCTTCGTCAGCCCACCGAAGGAGATCGACGTCGGGATCCCACTACAACCAGAACCGGCCTTAGTCCCCATGGTTGTGGAACCTAGCGACTGGACAGCGCCATACGTCGCCTTCCTGGAACACAAACTCCTACCGAGCAGCGAGACAGAGGCGCGAATGATCGTACACCACTGCAAATCCTTCATCATCATCAACGGCGAGCTCCACAAGCGCAGCGTGACCGACATGTTCCAGCGCTGTGTACAGCCAGAGGAAGGCCGCAAGATCCTCCAGGACATCCACGCCGGCGACTGCGGCCATCACGCTGGTGCTAAGTCGCTAGTCGCCAAGGCCATGCGGCACGGTTTCTACTGGCTCACCGCACACGCCGACGCCACCGACGTTGTCCAAAGATGCGTCGGATGCCAGAAGTACGCCAACCAGACACACCTTCCTGGTTCGGTGCTCAAGACAATCCCCATCACGTGGCCATTACCCGTATGGGGCATGGACATGGTCGACCCGTTCAAGAAGGCCCCATCGGGCTTCACTCACCTCCTGGTCGCAGTCGACAAGTTCACCAAATGGGTGGAGGCTAAGCCGATCAAGAAGTGCGACGGCAAGACGGCTACCAAGTTCCTCCGCGAACTCATCTACCGGTACGGCTACCCACACAGCATCATCACAGACAACGGCACCAACTTCGCCAAGGGGGCCATGGCGGAATTCTTTGAGGAGCACGGCATACGACTCGACCTTGCATCAGCGCCCACCCGGAATCAAACGGCCAAGCAGAGCGCGCCAACCAGAGCGTCCTCCACGGTCTCAAGCCGCGACTACAGGTGCCCCTCGAGCGCACCCCAGGATGCTGGGTCAACGAGCTCCCCTCTGTGATATGGGGGATCCGCACCTCCGTCAACCGATCAACCGGGTTCACGCCTTTCTTCATGGTGTATGGCGCCGAGGCCGTAATGCCAACAGACCTGGAGCACGACTCCCCTCGAGTCGCCAACTATGTCGAGGCGGCCAACAAAACCGCCCGCCAAGACAGCGTCGATCAACTCGACGAAGCACGCGACCTGGCTCGCTCCCGCACCACCATATACCAGCAAGGACTTCGCCGCTATCACAGCCGCCGAGTGCGAACTCGCACCTTCTAGGAAGGCGACCTGGTCCTACGACTGGTCCAAGACAAGAAGGGCATGCACAAGCTATCCCCCCATGGGAGGGGCCATTCGCCATAGGCCCAGTCCTTGGCAACAATGCCTACTACCTCATCGACATACAGGGTGACGGCCAATTGGAGGTCGGGAGGCCATGGAATGTAAACCTCCTTAGAAAGTTCTATACTTAGAACCTCACACTGTACTCCATCGGCATATATAATGAAATTCATTCGGATCGCACAAATTGTGTCCACTCGCCATATTCTTGTGCCACTCGCACTCGTACATGCTAGCAATACGCTACTTACGGAAGTCAACCTCTGGTCGAGCGACCGACACGGCCAAGTAGTGCGGCACAAGGGTATCGGAAAAATTCGGGCCTTGGGTCGTCCACGAAAAACGCCAACCCAGAGCCGCCATTGGAGTCGTCTAGCCCGACTGACCCGCCAGGCCAAGACATCCGATACACGCTTCTCACAGCGATCTGTCCCTCCCACCCTCACGCAAAGCGACTCGAACGGTTAAGTACCACGCACGGGGACTCCGCAAAACGGGGACCCCACGCGGATCGGTAACACACCTAGTAAGAGAGCTGCCTAGGGATCGCCAAGCGACTGGCTCTCCGGGCCAGGGGAGGAGACGCGTTACAAACAACGCATTCATAACCTGCAACAGGATCACGACCAATACGGTCTAGCACAATGCTCGGGGACTCGTTCACAAACGAACCTCACTCGCACTCGGGGACTCACCGCTCAGGAGATGTGAGGGACAAAAACAAACGCGAAAACAAAGCAAACACATAGAAATACACAGTCGAGTTATACCCCATTAAAGGGCGGACGTGCTCGGGGACTCGCTCAAATTGATGAACAAAACACTACCTTAATAATAACACAAGTCGACCAAGTCCCCGCGGCACGGATTACAAAAATCATACAAACGTTCGCCACTTGGCATCTATTACAACTTTTACATTTGCTCACTCTACAGGCCCAGACGAAGAAGAGGCACCACCACCCTTGATGCGCACAAAGGGCTGCCACGGGTTTGTCGGGTACGTGGTCAGCCACTTCGCCAATGAGAACCAGAAGGGCTGCTCTGACTTAATGTCGTGGTGCTCCGGCTTGGGGTCGCCAGGCGCCAACACCATCTCCTGGTACGGCAGCAGATCCCCCATCGCCAACACACGATCGGCATAAGGAGTGGCCTTCGCGGTCAGCTTCAGCACCTCCGACATATCCACCGTGCCGGTTGCCAAGAGATAGCCACTCATGACATCGTCAAGATCGAAGTCGTCGGGGAAATGCGCGAGACCCAAGCTCAACGCCGTGGTCGCCCCTCGTCTGAACGCCGAGCGCGTCATCCACTCCACAACCGCGGGCACCTCCTCCATATAGCACCACACCTCCGTGAGCCCCCCAGGGATGACTTCGGTGGGAGACATGCCCTGAAGAGCCGGCTGGACACACAACACCGAGGCCATGGCCGCATTCACCACGGCAGCTACGCACTGCGAGGAAGTATAAGTCTGCACCATCGGGTCGCTTTGGCCTACCACAGCTACAAAGTCAGATGTCAGTGAAACAATGAAACCCCCAAAGCGGGGACCCGACAAAAGGCTAAGGCAATGACAGAAACTCACCAAGCAGCTTGCGACAATTCTCCTTGACGTGCTTCTCTAAGGCGGCCTGGTCGTTATGCAGTCCCATGATGATGGAGTCCGCGGCCTTGCGTTCCTCTTCAGCGGCAGCGACGGTAGCCTTCGCCCGCTCTTTCAAAGAAATCGAGGCCGCCTTAGCATCCTCCAACTCCTTGACCAAGGAGGCCACTCGCTCATTCGCCGCGTCCAGTTCAGCGAGTGGGACATACCCCTCATGCGCTTTGGAGACCTCAGCCGAGAAACTGTCTGCAAGTGGAGATGTCAGAGTATTGCATAAAACCAGCTCACAACAAGCAAAGAAGAACAACGCCAAACACTCACCGATCCTGTCCTGAAGCCGCCGGTTCACCTCTTGCGCCACAAGAAATCACGCCTCAGCGCTCGTGCAGCCTGCCGATTAGTCGACTCCCGCTGCAACCCCTGCAAAACAACAAGACCATCTAAGCATCAGGAGGAAAAGAAATACCAGTTCCCAGACGCTGAAATTCAGCGACCAGGAACTCGGGGACTAGAGAAGGAAGAAAAAACT
Source organism: Avena insularis (assembly GCA_023614405.1). Classification (NCBI taxonomy): domain Eukaryota; kingdom Viridiplantae; phylum Streptophyta; class Magnoliopsida; order Poales; family Poaceae; genus Avena; species Avena insularis. Next base: position 295,203,669 of record CM042692.1, read on the forward strand.
AAAACCAGTTCCCAGCCGCCAAAACTCAACGACTAGGAACTCGGGGACTGGAGCAGGAAGAAAAAATTAATACCAGTTCCCAGCTGCTGAAATTCAGCAACTAGGAACTCGGGGACTGGAGAATATAGGAAGATAAAGACAATTCCTAGCCGCTGAAATTCAGCGACTAGGAATTCGGGGACTGGACATACCTGAATGACAGCGCCGAGCATCTTGTGAAGTTCAGCAGCGTCAGTCGACGGGACCGTGAAGGAGGTGCGCCTGCGGCGGGCCTCAATCTCCGCGTCCACGATTTTCGGGAACTGTGGAGATTGCGCATCCGCACCGCCTAGAAACCCCCTGGCCATAAAGCGAGGGAACGTCGCCGACGCCCTGGCAGGGGAGCTAGCCGCCGGGACCGGCACATCCGGCACGGATGCAGATGGCGCTGGCTCTGACCGCGTCGTCGCCCCCTCTTCGGCGAGCGGCGTAGCGATTGGTTCCGCGGCGCTTCCCCCGGTCGCGCCGGAGTCGGTGCCGCCCTTCTGTTTCTTCGCGACTTCAGCAGACGCGACATCCTCGGAGGCCTTCCTCTTCCTGGGGAGATCACCTTCTCCCACGATAGTGGCCGGGGGAATCTTGGCCACCGAAGGGCGACCAATCTTCTTAGCCCCCGACCTGCACCAGCCCTTCTAATCAGCACAACCACGACACGAAAGGTGCAAAGCAAATTGGGACAAGGAAGTATAACTTACTTGGCGACTGGAAGAACATGAAGACCGGTACTGATATGGGCAGGCTTGTCCAACTCGGGACCCAGCTTGCGACTGAGCTCCCGCTCGAATACGTCCGAAGCCCACAAAATCGAAGGCTTCCTTGACGACGAAGCCGCAGTCGCCGGGATCTCCGGCTCCGACGCCGTTGCCTTCGACGGCAGCGGCGACTTGGGCGGCACCACATCGGTGGCTTCTTGGCTTGGGACCCCCAAGGTCGACGGCGCGATCGAAGCCAGGGGCGCCTCTACCACCACCTCCGTGTCCTCGCCCTCCAACCCCTTCGTCGGGATTGTGGCCCTCGGGACCTTGTGCGAGACTTCAGGAGACCCTTCGCCGTCGGAGTCGTCGTCCGATCCGAACACCACTGACGACCTGACAGGTGACACGGGCCTTTTTGCCGGCGACTTGGGCCGGCGTGGGGGCTTCGAAGGTGTAGCGGTGCGCCGGGACGTCTGCTCCTGGGCGACCTCGTCGCCTTCTTTGAACTCATCCAGGCTGTGGCTCGCTTCGACCTCTCGTTGTTTCTGCATTTGGGTCTTGCGAGCCACAGGCGCTGGGGGAGCAACCTCTTCGTCTTCCCCGTCGCTATCGGAAGGATCCCCCTCGGAATCTTCCTCTAGCTCCTGGGGGACTTCTTCATCGAGCGAAGGGAGCCAACCCTCCAATACCTGAAAAAGCTAAGAACCATTGCGAGTCAAAAACGCGACAAGCGAAAAGAACGAAATTGGAATATGAACGAAGCGATTGGAAAGAAGACTTACTGTAGGGGCTTCGTTCTTCATGGGAGTATACGGGGCGACTCCGACCGCCGCACCCGTGAACTCCGCGTCGGTGATCTTCTTCAGGGCGGCCTTGTAATCTTCGTCCTCCCACGACTCCTTGCTGGTGCGAGATGGATGAAGCTTCCTGCTGTACTCGTACATCCAGTGTGGACGAGCCGCCAGCGGAACCAGGCGCCGCCCGAGCCAGCAATTGTAGAGGTTGATCGGAATCAACCCCTGGTCCTTCAGCTTCTAGATCCGATCCATCATTTCCGCGACAGCCATCCGCTGATCTTCAGGGAGCTTCTTTGGCGCTAGTCGGCGGGGCTCGCTCCTCTTGGCAACGAATTCAGGAAGGGAGACCTCGCCGGAGGGAGTAGCTTCCTTGACATAGAACCAGCTTTTCTTCCACTCGTTGGCGGCCTTCTTCGGCGGGAGGAGCTTGACGAAGTGGGCCTTCGGCTTCAGCTGGAAGGTGACCCTGCCTGTGGCCAGCATTAAGCCGCTGGACGCCTCGCGCCCGATGCGGCCGTGGAAGAGCTCCAGCCACAGCGGGAAGTATGGCCTGCAGCCGAGGTAGCACTCGCAGAAGGCGACGAAGATCGCCAGCTGCTCGATGCTATGCGGACCAAGATCTGAGGGCTTGATCGCGTAGTACACGCAGAAGCGGCGGAAGAAGAGCGAATTGGGGAACCCTAAGCCCCTCTCGAGATGGCTGGTGAAGCAGATGAACTCGCCGGGCCGCGGTTTCGGCTTGGTCTCGGAAGAGGGGGAACTCGCCAATTCCCCTTGTGGAGCACCCCGGCGTCCTCGAAGGATTTCAGCTGGGTTGTGGTGCACTTGGATTTTCCCCACGAGCCTTTGGGAGGCGCCATTGAGTGAAAAGTGGAATCGCGTGATGTGAGGAGAATAGGTCGGGGGTGAGCAGAGAGGAAGAGCAAATGAGAAAGGACGAAGAATGCGAAGCAGGATCGCAAAGCTGATCCATCACTCCCCTTAAATGGGAAAGGTCACCGCCAAAATCAGGATAGCCGTTACCCACGGTAATTGCGCCGTAGTTACCGTTGGAAATTCCAACGGATAGTTTGACTAAGGTTGACGGTCCAACTCCGGTGATCCACTCGCCACCCGCTAATCTCTCTTCTCGCCGAAATGACGACTGGGCAGCAATGATGTTCATTAAAGTGACGAGTAGAGCTATGGAGAAATTCTCTTCGGCATTAATAGAGTCCACCGCCGATTCAACTGGGCGCCCAAATTGGCTTGCCTACTTCAAGCACCAAAGAACGCCTGCGCCTGCATCAACGATGGCCTCGGAGACTACTGATGGGGATATGACAAAGGGGGTATGCTCAGCAGTAGGTTTCGAGTGGGCCGGAAGGCCCGCGAGTACGCCTGAAGGACAGCGATTGGACTCTGAGGAAAGAAGAGGCCCATCGACTGGCGACTGGAAGCCCAGGAGCGTAGTAGAAGCCCAGTCGGATTAGGTCAAAAGCTCCTGGATCCTTATCTTGTTCGGGGACAACTTGTAAACCTGGGGAGGTGCTTCATATATAAACCTCCCTAAGGTATTGTAGAGACTCACGTTCCATCATACACCCTCAAGCTTGACTTGCTCGCCACCCCTGTAACTCGCTCTCTCATAATCTAACCTAGCAGGAGTAGGTCTTTACCCTCCGGGGGGCCAAACCTAGGTAAACCCTTGTGCATCTGCCCCCATCTCGCACAGCAGATGGCCGCCAACTCTTCCTGATGAAACTCTCAATCGCTGCCTATGGCAGCGACTGCCGTGGCCATTTCCACGACAGTATGTGAAAAGAATGGTCATGAAATGACTCCAATTGTTGTTAGTAAAAAGAGAACACATGCAATGCCACTAGTGGATCCATGTGTGGTCTCTGAAGAGAACACATATGCAATGACTCTGGTGGATCCATATGTGGTATGTGAAAAGAACACACATGCAATGACTCACTACAACATGACATAGCTTTTGTAACACTGGATTGTGTTTCTACAAGTCCAAAAGAGTGTTACTAGGCCAACCAGTAACACATTTGTGCATGTGTTGCGTTAGGCCGTGTTACTAGGAGATGTCGACTGTCACACATAATAACTATTACTATATGTTAAAAAGTGTGTTACAATTCTATTGTAGTAACATGCATCTTATGTGTTACTAAATAGCCTAGTAACACGTTTTTTAGCTAGGGTAACACTTTAATTTAGCATTGCTAACACAATTAGTGACATAATATTTCACATATTGTAACACTATAATTGATGATTGCCAACTACCCTAATAACACATTTGTGTAACTATAGTAACACTATTATATTAGCACAACAACATAATTAATTTATTTGTTTTTAGTTATTTTATATACGAAACTACAAACCCATTTTCTAGAATATATTTTTATTTGAATAAAAAATTGCACGAGTGCTAAATTTATTTAATTATTAATGAGTTGAAAATATCAAGATATTACAATTTTACAATACTATGACATATGCATTACAAGAAGGAAGTAAATACCAATATTATCCAAATAGTACACCATAGCATTTGCATCCTTGAAAAGATTAATATACTACACTCATATCAATATGAGTACATAAAAATAGCATTGCAACAAATATTACATTCATATCGATATGACATTCATATCCATGAATCGTAAACTACATATATTCATAAGTGAAATCTTCAAAAAAAATTGTGCTTCTTGATCTAGCCGGTATGGATAATTTAACTGCAACTCAATGATCCTTCTTCCGAATCTGCAAAAGAAAAATGGACGATATATCAGACTAAATATACACAAATATGATTAAATGTACATCAACACTAGTCTTTCACTACATGACTCGGCACTTACAAGATAAATACATGTTGTCTGACCATAAATGTAATCGCAACTTTTGGAATCGCGACGCTATTTTGTTGGCCATGATGTCAAGGAACGTCAGATTATTTGCATCTGCTACATGTATATGCTTGTGTTCCATTTTAAGTTTATTTTTTGGTCATTTATAGATTTATACATATTTGACATCACATGGCCTGATGTTATAGTGCCGTAACTAAACTTTTGATTTCACCTATAGCATACTATTTCATTTGCCTAAATCAGATCATGTAAATTGTGTACAACTAAATGTACAGGCATGCAGGATGTTTGACTAGAAAAGCACATACATACCAAATTCATAAAACACGGTCAAGATTTTATTGCACACAGGAAAGGATAACACGTACATGCTACAAGCTTAGATGAGACAAGTGGGTACATGAACAAGGTGGCACATACATGAATCACTTAATGGGAAAAATACAGGTTCGACCATTAGCTGAACAAGTTTGATGTAAACCGCATATTAAACTTGATTCTCAAATGCAAAAGCTGGATAGAAATCTCACCTGAGTGATGGTAATTCATAGCAGGTATTGTTCTCAATGTCCATCTGTACATGCAATATCACATATACATTAGTTCCTCTATCTGAAATAAGAATAAGATAATTACAAGAAAATTATTTGGCAAAAGAATAATAATTTTGTACTTTTGCAACACTGATGCTGCATTGGTCTTGATAACTATTTTATCAAATATGAACCAAACTACTTCAAGGAAACTCATGGCAGCCATAACTTCTAAATTCCTCCTCTTCAATACGGTTTTATCCTAAGTACCAATACAAAGTACTACCAAAGTTCCACAAAATCACTACAAGAATTCACTAGACAACAATGCAATGACTAGCTTGTCCAGCCTATAGTCGATTCAATCTGGACCTCATGGCATTAAACAAAGCCAAAATATAGAGCGCCTGCACCGAGATAAATAAAATAGAAAACATCCATGCATAAGCACACAAGGCAGCAATAGGAAACTCACTGTAGCATATACTTGTCATCGAAGCACACCTAGTGACAAAGGATCTAGCCGTACTCCCTCTGTTTTTTAATAGATCGCATTCTAGGATTTACTGAGGTCAAACTTTGTCAACTTTGGCCAAAAACATAGGAAGAAATATCAATATTTATAATATCAAATATATATTATGATAATATAATTTATAACCATTCCAATAATATATATTTTACATTTTAGATATTTTTCTTTTTTGCTAAATATTTGGTCAAAGTTCAAAAAGTTTGACTTTGACTAAACCTAGAACGCGATCTAATTGTAAACGGAAGGAGTACTATTATTAATTGCTGAAGAGCTGCATAAACTGATGCATCAACGAAAACTTTATACTCTTTATAATCAAATGAATCCACCTATTTCTTGCAGTGAGGTGGAAATTGATGGCACATAATTTTACAGGATACAATTTTATACTTAAGTACTAAATAGACTCAAACTTTGAATCACGTTCACAGACCATGTACAAGAATAATATGTAGATGAATTCAGACCTTGACAACCTAAGTCCAGAAGCCAATTCAAGACGAAAGAATGACATTCTTCCTGGCTTGGCCTTGCAGCGCCAGACCAGCCCACCGACGTGGTTGGAGGCCGCCGCAGCCACAACAACCATATCTGTCCAACACATGCAGGAACAATACTAGGATCTTAAAAGAGCTTTCGGTTTGGGAAAAAGAAAGTATTTAATCATATGAATGAAAGAGCTATAGAGACATGCATTGTTTCACTTCCTGAATTTTGCGTCAGAGCATTTTGGTGCCAATTAGAATGTGAGAACATACCAGATACGAAAAATTATACGAAACATCGCCTTTTCTTAAAAAACTGTGATTGCTTTCGGGCTGAGAACCAGGCTTTCTAATACTCCATTAACCATTTCTTTCAGCTTTCAAGCTTTGCATGTCAGCGGAATTATGCGACAAAGTAACTCATGTAAAGATACATATTGAATACCAGTTTTCAAAGACTTATTACTGTATTTGCGATCTATAGTAGGTTCAAATAATCAATGATCATTGGTTTCAGCTATAACAGAATAGGAACTGAAATGTTGGCACAACTGAGTTACAAGAAGCTACCTAAATTTCAGGTTCTGCCACCACAAATGTTCAATATATGTGTACCGAATGCACGACACATTGCCAGTACACCACCTACCCTCCAAATACCTCGGAAGACAACAAATTAAGATGGAAAATTTTCGAGTAATAAAAAGCACATGATAGAACCTACTAGTACTTCACCTTCATGAATGCAGGAAGCACAGCCACCCGATGGAGGCAGCGGAGACAACCAAATCACATACCCCAAACATCAAACCTGCAACAAAGGAGTACCAATTTCAGAATAGAAAAACTGCATAGCCACAAATGCCTTCACAACCTCTCGATGCCGCCCTCCTTATGTCCTATATGGCGGTCAGTATGCCGATGGCCCAATACTTACCTCACCCTGCAGAACTTGACAAGTCGGTGGCTGTATGGGTACCCACCGCTGAGCGTCGTCCTAGCATGCTTTTCCCCATGGAGGCATTCAACGAGAGCATCAGCGCCTGGTGCCCTGGCGACCTAGCGTCGGCATATCCCCTGCGCAGGGCCATGCCCTGGGCGTGGTCTCCCTGGGTGCGCACCTCACCGGGAGAAATATTGGGAGGGGTCGATGGAGGAGGCTGCGGGGAGGCGGGATTTGTGTACGACAGCTGAAGAGGACACCGGTACTAGCAGATCGGAGCGGCGGTGGGCGAGGCGGCGAGCTGATGGGGGCGGCCTTTTTTTCTGATCAGGGGGTGGCGGTTTTCGGGACGAGACTTCTGACTGGGAGGGTTTTGGTTAGCGATTAGATAAGGAAGAATGCGTGGAGGTTTCACTGGCCCACCTGTCAACGTCCTACCTTCGTCCAAAATTCAGGATTGCGTGCACTCGGTGCAAAATAAAAGTCTGCCCGCGCCTAGTACGTACAATCCTTACTGATCTCAGAAATTCACAAAAAATTCAGAAGTGTTAAATTTTAATGTAACACGAAAAACTTTGGCAAATCGCATGAGAAATTTACAGTACATTTACAAATAAGAAACACTTGGTTAGTAGTTCAACCTCCAATAATACCCAAAATTTTCCTTGCTCCTAATTGTTTTAGCACGTAGGTAAAAATGGGTCCCACATGTTTTTTCCCGTGCTCCCTAATTTCCTCGCTTTTTTAGTAACATTGATATTTGGTGCCCGCTTCTCGATACTCCATGAGAAACTCATTTTTTTAAATTAACGTGGATTTACTTTGTTTAGACAATTAAAAAAAAGCTTCAACACATGTGCTAGCGAAAAAAATAGTAACTGAGTGGTAAGAAACACCAGCACTACATGGTTGATTAGTGGTTGGACCTTCAATACCGCGAATTTTTCCATCGTCCTAAATGTTTAATCACACAGGTAAGTTGGATTCCACAAATTTCTCCAATGCTCTCTATTTTTATCACATTTAATAGTAACAATGACAAAATGGGTCGACATATGGGCCCCGCCTCATGATAATCCTTGATCCTGAGCAGCCCATTATTTTTTCTTGTTAACATGCATTTCTAGTGTTCTAGAAATTCAAAGAAAACATTATGTCACATATATTAGTCAAAATATGAGTAATAACTGAATGGTAAGGAGCATTAGTATGGTGTTGTAGGTTAGACTTTCGACCTCCAATGATCCCGGTTGTTTTCCATGGTCCTAAATGTTTATCACACAGTTAAGTTGGGTCCCACAAGTTCCATGTGCTCCGTAGTTGTGCCACATTTATTAGTAACAATGACATATGGGTCTAGCCTCTCGATAATCCATGATGGAGGCATGTCTAGCCAGAGAGCTACACATTACAAGAGGAAAAGAAATTTAGAATATTATTTTATTTAGAGTAGTATAGCTCGTATGCATGAACACAGGATTATGTGTTGCTGCATTTGTAGTCTGTAGCACATATGGATAACACAAATTTATATGCTACTATTTTAGTGTCTGAGTAACACATTTTTGGTACTTATAAACTATATGTTACTGCCTACCCTGCAACACACATGATATGTTACACTAGTTTTACTTGGTAACACATTTTGATATGTGTTACATGACTGTGTTACCAAAGCTCTGTCATGGTGTAGTGACTCCAGTTGTTGTTCGTAAAAAGAGCACACATGCAATAACACTAGTGGATCCATGTGTGGTCTCTGAAGAGAACACACATTTCAATGACACTGGTGGATCCATATGTGGTATGTGAAAAGAACACACATGCAATGACTCTGGTTTTTGTTAGTAAAAAGAGCACACATGCAATGACACTGGTGGATCCATGTATGGTCTCTGAAGAGAACACACATTTCAATGACACTGGTGGATCCATATGTGGTATGTGAAAAGAACACACATGCAATGACTCCAGTTGTTGTTAGTAAAAAGAACACACATGCAATGACACTGGTGGATCCATGTGTGGTATCTGAAGAGAACACACATACAATGACTCTAGCTGTGGTTAATGAGAAGAATTCACATTTCAATAACACTGGTGGATCCATATGTGGTATGTGAAAAGAATAGTCATGAAATGACTCCAGTTGTTGTTAGTAAAAAGAACACACATGCAATGACACTGGTGGATCTGTAACATCCCAAAACTTCAATCCAAGCTTATCAAGATCAAATCATCCAAAAATAGGGTTAACAAAAACTTTTCCAAATTTAAATGAAAGCATTCATATATGTGCATTTAAAATAGGAGTTGTTTTGAATTGCCATGATTAAGTGATCCAATGCTTATAAAATGTTTCTTAGGTGATTTAAACATCATCTACATCATTCCCAAACTTTTCCTAAAGAAAATCAAATCAAAAAGAATTAAAAAGGAGGAATGGTCATTTTGGCTATTTTAATCCACTACACTACTTTGGCTATTCCTAGTACTCAATTCTTAACAGAAACAATTCTTGATCTTTGTACCCCTTGCTAGTACCCATAATGAGGTACCAAGGCCCACCTTTTGATCTGCTAAAAACATTCTTTTACTTATTTTAATTGACATTTGAAAATTGAATCTAATGCATATGCATAGATCACCCCTATTTCAAAACCCATCCATTTGAGCTCCACTTTCCAAACCCTTGCAACCAGAGACTACTTAGCACTAGTGGAGATCACTCAAAAATTTTGAAACCAAAATTCAAAACTTTTTTCTTTCGGCCATTTCATCAAACAACTTGTGTGCACAAATCTGGCCAAATTCCAAACACTGTTTTGAGCAGTGATCTTGGTCACCATTTGTGCCTAACCTTGTCCCCTTGTTCCCTCAGTACCAGCCCTACCCTTTGCTAGCCCGGCCACACCCTATGCACACGACCAAATGGTCATGGCCATTAAGGCCGAGCACCTTGAGCACCCCCACCGGCGACATCGCACCACAGCAGCCGCCAACCTCTCTCGCCATGTCTAGCACACCACAAGTGGTCCACCTCCACCGTCCAACCAGCCCCAGGCCAGAGATAGAGGGCAGAGCAGCCAGGAACCGCCGCGCCCGGAGCTGGTCGAGCATGCCGACGCCGCCCCCAGAGCGCGCTCTGTCCCCGCTCGCACAGACCACCTCTTGGCCTCACCCCGCGCCCACCGCTCCGCCACGACCTGGAGAACCCCCCAGACACCCCCGCTGGCCGCCCAACGCCTCACAGCCACCGCTCGCCGTGGACACCGCCGCCTCTGCCGCTTAGAGCGCCACCTCGCCCAGACCGCGTGCCACCGCCCCTACGGCCGCATTCAATTCCTAGAGCACCGCCAGGGAACCGCCCATCGATCGCCACCCCCAGCCATGCCGCTACCCCGCCGTAGCAATGTCACCGGAGTCGCCTGACCATCTCGCTCGGTCTCACCGTCGGGCCTATAAGAGGAGCCCTCCCCAGCCTCTTATCTCCACACCATTCCACTCCCCTCACCTCTCTGAACCTCACCCACCTCTATCCGGAGCAAGAGGAGCAGCAGCTCACCAAAATTGGAGCCGGAGCAGCTGCCTCTGGAGGAGAAGGGCGCCGCTGATTGCGACCACCCCAAGCTCCGCCGCAACCGCGCCTTGCCTCGCCGTCGTCTTCCAGTTTGTTTGCAGCCTCGCCGACCACGCTGGAGCCCTGGTACGTCCCCAGCAGAAACCCACCGAGCCGCTAGGGTTCGAGCTCGCCGGCGACCTGTTCGTCGTCGACGACGACCCTCAGCCGTAGATTCCCATTCTAATCCTACGGCCCACAGCGCGCGTACCGTTTCACGTGTTAAGTGCCACTGACAAGTAGGACCCCCTGTCAGCTGAGCCCCGCGCCGTGGAGCGCCGCTGGGCCGGCCCAAGTCTTTTCCCGCGCTAGCCCACCCGTTCAAATATGGATTTTTCTTTTTAGTTAAATCTAGTTTTTGTCCCCTAGTTTGAAAATCAATTCAGAGAGTTTTATAAATCCAAATGGCATGAAACCAATTTTTTCTGAAAGGTATGAAGATGATCTATCCAAGACCGTTGGATTTAATTCAATTAGAGTTATAGATCTCTCCTAATAAAAATAACAAAACAGAAGCATTTGCAACTTGCAACATTTTTATAAAATCAACCAAGTGAGCTTGTGAGTTGATTCCAACTCTCAAAAATCATATTTCATCATATATATCCAAATATGTAATAAGATTAAGGTTTACCTGAAGTGACTTTGGACTAGTACCAAAATAATGCTATATAGGCATTTCTAGTCACTTTAAATCATTAAATAATGAACTTAAACCAAAGTAATATTGATCCAACCCTTAAATCTCATTCCCACATGTTAGAATATGTGGTGATGACATGAGTCAACATGATCCCATATTTTAAGTGGTGAATATTAAATCTTAGTTAAATTTTCAATGAGTAGAAATTACTTTTCTAAATTAAAAAGAATGGAACTATTGAATTAAACTTGTGATGCTTTTGATGTTAATAGATCATCAATTGTGTGTCTTAGAATGCTATCTAGCCTAGTTAAGTTTTGTTTGGTGATTGTCTACTCCGTATGTATTTATAGAAGATAGTACCGACCAAGCTTATGAGGAGGAGGAGTGCTATCAAGACGAAGACGAAGAAAACTTCAACCACTGCACCATCCAAGGCAAGCCACCATTAACAGTGCAAGATACCCTTAGCAAGCTAGCAATACCCAAGATTAACCCTTGCAAGTTTAGTGCTTAGCAAACTAGAAACAAACTAGATGGCTTAGCAAAGATGCCTTAAGCATGCTTGATCACACCCCTTTTTCTATTAGTACCTCAAGTCTTATTGACAAATTTTACCTCCCTTAGTGTACACAAAGTTCTTTACGTGTTTTGAAGGTAGCATAAAAAGTATAAAACTTGACCTACTTAGAAACCTTTAGATGTCATTCTATGGCATGAGATTGATCCCATCCTTCCACCTTAGTGAACACTCTTAACTTAGTATTTTAGAGTAGATCAAAAACTTGAGTCACTTTAGATGGGAACAATTGGTGAAAATGAATTGTGAAAACCTTGGAATGATGAGTCATTCTATTGAGATGTTTTGACATGTGTTGAGAAACACAACTGGTTTATGATGATGAAAATGATGAGGCATGAGCCTTAACCCTTTTATAAAACTGATGGTTGGATTCGGATGCGATACCATTCCAAATTCACCGTACAACCACATTACCTGAATTGGGTAAGGCTTAGCTGGAAGTTTATATGCATTAGTATTAGTTCCCTCACGGGAGAGGTTTGAGCTGAGGCTACCTCTCATGATGTCCACCTATGCAGTGCCCAAGATGACAGATGGTCATGGTTGGGAGGCCATGCTCATAGGAGAGGTGCTTATACTAGGGTGTGTAAAGGGAAGATTATGTTTGATTATCTGCATACTAAGTATGATGATTCAGGGTTATCCCTGACAGATGTATCGAATCTTGTGGTGAAAGTGTACCACCTCTGTAGAGTGTCAAACTATTCGAATAGCCGTGTCCGCGGTTATGGACAGTTGGAATGGCCATACTGTTTTGTTGTCAGATGTTTTCCAAATAACTTGAAATGAATAATGAACTTTGACTTGACCACAACAAGGTGTGTTTATGATAATAGCTTCCCAACTTGAGTGATTCTAGAACTTTACTTTATCTTTCTTTACTTCTGAACTCAGCTTAGGTTTCAAACTTAACTTTATAGTTAATCCTAGATTTAGCACTTTAACTTAGAGCTATAGTACCTGTTAATAGTAGTTTGCGAGTACTTAAAGAGTACTCATGGCTTTTGTCCCTGGCTATTCTCATGGCCAGACTATGAAGGAGACTATCAGGAGGATGGTCATCAGGACGGCTATGATAACTAGGACTATCTGCCTTCACAAGATTGCTGTGCTCGAAGATGGACCCCACCGCTACGCTTATCTTTAATTTTCGCTGCTTGTTGTATTAAAGACTGGATCATGAGATCCTTATTTGTTTAAGACCTTATGTATGGTTTGTAATGGATGATGTACTGTGATATCCAATCCGTTATGTCTCGCAAAAATGGTAATCCTGGGATTGCGAGGTATGGCATAAAACGGGCATCTAGGATTAAAAATCTGGGTGTTGACAAGTTGGTATCAGAGCCATCCTGACCATAGGAGACCCTAGTTAGATCGTTCAAACAAAAAACTTAGTTTCAAAACCAAAGTGAGTATTTCTGAAAAACTATTTCCTCTCTTACCCTTGTGAACTCATTCTTTCTCAAAAATTCATGTTCCTCAAAATTCTTACATTACTACTTAAAACTTGACACACTTGATCACTTCACTAACTTCCTCATCCTTAATTCTTGTAGATGGAGACTCAGTTCAGCAAGTTTTACCAGTTGGGAAACGGAGTTCAGCTGATCTTCGAGAGGGATCTGGATTTACTGTTAGAGTTATTGGGACGCCCACATCCGGAGTTTCTTGGAGCTCAACTTCCAGGACCCCTAGGAGGAGACCTACAATGGCTAGTCACCGCAGATCTTCGAGGAAGCATCGAAGCACGAACTTCTAGAAGAATTCAGTTCTCCGTGAGAGAGATACACTGGCTAGATGGATTAGCCAGGGCAATGCGAGAAGCTCTCGCACGTCTATGTGCCCTCAGCGTCAACAAGATCCAAGGAACCCGTTTTGCCCACTATGCAAGACGTGACTTCATGGGAATGCCGATGGAGATGCCAAGTCACCCAGAATTGAGGCGTCAAGTGGAGAACCTTGACTTCTTGCTTCATGATAGACATCAGGAACTAGACAATGCCAGGGAATTATCCAACCAGAACCGTGCCATTGCCGACCAGAAGGCCCAGACTTTCGCACTGCTCGTCCAAGATCGCCAGTCTCTTTGCCGCAAACGTGCAAAGAAGGATCGCACCATCGCCCGTCTTCGCAAGAAGGTGGCTGACCTTGAGAAGACCATCAAGGAGCAGGAAGCTCAGCTTGCCGCCAAGGAAGAAGATGATGAGGGTGAAGACATCCAAGGAGACATGGATTCTTACCTCAGCAACGATGATGACTTTATGGAGGAGGATGCCTTGGACTTCTACACTGATGATGAAGACTCCGACTTCATCGACGATGAGTAGATGCACTAGAGCACTGTCGTAGCATGAGATGTATCATCTCATTGTATCGTAGCTGGCAGAATGGTTCTTCAAACCAACTGTTTTCCCTTTGATTGTTGTGGTGTGTGTTGTATCGGGTGCTTACTTGCATGAATAAAAATGAATTTAGTTGAAAAACCTAAGTCTAACTCAAAGTTTTAGCTTTGAAAACCCAAAACCATGAACCTTAGAATTTCCCTCTTACCCCTATATCTATCTCAATCTTCAGATGACTCATGGAAACCAAGGAGGGAGCAGCTCGTCACAGGACCCAATGCTGCAGATCTTGCAGAATCTCATCGCGGACCGTGAAGCAAGCAGGGCCGAGCATCAAGCCAACTTAGCCACATTGCAGTAGATCGCCCAAATGGCTCTCAACAACCAAGGACATGGAAATCAGGATCACCGTGGATCCAAACTCAAAAAAATTCAGAACACCAATCCCCCAATCTTCAACCAATCTGAGAACCCATTAGATGCTGATGACTGGTTACATACCATGGAAAACAACCTTGAAGTTGCAGGAGTTGATGAAAATGATAAAGTTATCTTCGCCACCCACTATCTGACGGGAGATGCCAGAGCTTGGTGGAATAGCATCCGCAATATGAACCATGGCCAGGTGATGACCTGGGAAGCATTCAAAGTCAAGTTCAGCCACACCAACGTGCCGCAAGGTCTCGTCAACAGAATGAGAGATGAATTCCGCGAATTGAAGCAAGGAAGAATGACTGTGGTGGAGTACCGTGATAGATTCTTGTCACTTTCCAGATATGCACCTGATGAGATTAGCACGTAGGCCAAGAAGAAGGAGAGATTCTTGAACGGGCTGCATGATGAGATGCAGACTGTCCTCGTCAACATCCATTTTCAGGATCTCGAAGAGCTAGTCGACTCTGCCATTCAGATGGAAGGGAAGATTAACTAGGCAAACGACAACCGCAAGTGTCGTATGATGCAGCAGTCTGGATCCAGTAGCCACCAGAAGTACCGTCCCAACCCTTCACCAGGATATGCACCAAGGAACAACCGACCCCCAAATCCTCGCCCAAGCTACCCCAACCGTAGCGGAGGTAATGTAAAGTCCGGAGGAAACAATCACAACTCCAGTAATGCCAACAATTTCAACCGTGCCCCTCCCAAGAGAAACAACAACAACAACACTGCACCCAGAACTGGCAGCAATGTTGTGCCTATCACAGTCAAGGAGAAGTCCCAGATCACTTGTTTCGAGTGTGGAGTGAAGGGTCACTACTCCAATGAGTGTCCCAAGAAGACTGCCGCCAATGCCCCTGTGAATGCCCCAACTCAGCAGCAGCGTCGTGTTCAACCAGGAAGGAGATTTGCCCAGTGGAACCTCGCAATCAAGAACGGTCGTCTCTTCCACATGAACGCAGAAGAAGCCCAGGAAGCGCCAGATGTAGTGCTGGGTATGTTTTCTGTCAACTCAGATTTAGCAAGAGTATTGTTTGATTCGGGAGCATCGCATTCATTTGTCACCGAAGAATTTGTATGCACTAGTAAGATTCACCCAACCAACCTGAAGCATGTCATGATAGTTCAAATCCCCGGTTCAACTACAAAAGCTAGAAAAATTTGCAAGGTTGTACCTATCAGAATACATGGGATAGATTTTTATGCCAACCTAATTGTACTTGGAACCAAAGGTTTGGAAGTAGTACTAGGTATGGACTGGATGTCAAGGCATCAAGGATTGATAGACTGTGCTAAGAAAGCCATCACCATGACCAGTAGTTCTGGAGTAACAGTAGAGCATATCTCTGAAACCTTACCCCGTCAGTTCAAGTGCAACCAGAGTGTAGCCCTGCCCACCATAGACCAAGTCAAAGTAGTCTGTGAATACCCCGACGTATTCCCATATGAGTTGCCAGGTATGCCCCCGGATAGGGATATTGAGTTCATTATCGAACTAATCCCCGGAACCGGACCTATAGACTAGAGACCCTATACCATGAACCCCTCAGGGTTAGTGGAACTGAAGAAGCAGTTGGATGCCATGTTAGCAACAGGCTTGATTCAGCCAAGCGCATCGCCATGGAGATCACCAGTGTTATTCGTCGACAAGAAAGATGGAGGCAACCGTCTGTGTACAGACTACAGAAAGTTGAATGACGTCACCATCAAGAACAAGTACCCTTTGCCAAAGATAGAGGATCTATTTGATCAGTTGACCGGAGCTCAGGTATTCTCAAAGATTGATCTTAGGACTAGTTATCACCAACTTAAGATTCGTGCAACGGATATTCCGAAGACCGCCTTTACTACTCGCTATGGTTTATACGAGTATGCGGTTATGTCTTTTGGATTAACCAATGCCCCTGCTTATTTCATGAATCTCATGAATAAGATCTTTATGAATTTCCTAGATAAGTTTGTAGTTGTGTTTATCGACGACATCCTTATCTACTCCAAGTCAGAAGAAGAGCATGAGAAACATCTGAGAATCATCCTAGAAACCCTGAGAGAGCATCAGTTATATGTCAAGTTCAGCAAGTGTGAGTTTTGGCTGAAAGAAGTAGGATTCCTAGGACATATTGTGTCTGCCGGAGGAGTCTCTGTTGATCCCACCAAGATCAAAGATGTCGAAGAATGGGAAGCCCCCACCACTCAAACCCAAGTCCGTTCATTTCTCGGATTAGCGGGATATTACCGCAAGTTCGTAGAAGGATTCTCGAGCATAGCCTGACCAATGACCCAATTGTTGAAGAAGGACAAGACGTTTGAATGGACAGACAAGTGTGAAGCCAGTTTCCAAGAGCTGAAGAAGAGATTGATATCAGCCCCAATTTTGATCATGCCAGACATCAAGAAGCCGTTTGATGTATATTGTGACGCATCCAAGATTGCTCTAGGATGTGTATTGATGCAAGAAGGCAAAGTCATCGCGTATCTGTCTCGACAACTGAAGCAGCATGAGCAGAACTATCCTACCCATGATCTTGAGCTAGCAGTTGTGGTTCTAGAATTGAAGACATGGCGTCATTATTTGATAGGAAATCGCTGTGAGATTTACTCGGATCATAAGAGCTTGAAGTATATCTTCACTCAGAAGGAGCTGAATATGAGGCAAAGAAGATGGATAGAGTTAATCAAGGATTATGACCTGGACATTCACTATCACCCCGACAAAGCCAATGTGGTAGCGGATGCTCTTAGCAGATTGCCGTGTAGGCTTAACACCATGATCAAGGAGAAGCAACCTAGTTTGTATGAGGAGTTGGAGCAGTTCAGAACTGAATTAGTTAGCAAAGGATTCCTAGATAGCATTGAACTTCAACCCACGTTGATTAGCCAAATCAAGGAAGCCCAGAAGGGGAATGAAAGTATCGACGGTATCAAACGTCATATTGGTACATGAAAGGTACCTGGATTCACCGAAGACGAAGAAGGAGTACTGTGGTACAAAGGACGTATCCGTGTGCCAGTAGATTCGGAGCTGAAGGAAATTATCATGAAGGAAGCTCATGATACTCTTTATTCTATCCACCCAGGAGGAACAAAGATGTATCAGGATTTGAAAGAGCAATTTTGGTGGCACAAGATGAAGAGAGAGATTGGAAGCTACATCGCCAAATGTGACATCTATCAAAGAGTCAAGGCAGAGCATCAGAGACCTGCAGGACTGTTGCAACCATTATAGATTCCGGAATGGAATTGGGATTCCGTCGGAATGGACTTTATCACCTGTTTATCTACTTCTAGTAGGGGAAATGACTCAATCTGGGTCATCGTTGATAGATTGTCCAAGGTAGCCCACTTCATACCTGTCAAGGCAACCTACCAGAGTGCAAAGCTAGCAGAGCTGTATATTGCTAGGATTGTTAGTCTGCATGGAACCCCCAAGACCATCGTCTCAGATCGAGGAACCCAGTTTACTTCAATATTTTGGCAAAAACTTCAGGAAGGTTTAGGAATGAAGTTGAACTTCAGCACCGCGTAGCACCCGCAAACAGATGGACAAACTGAGAGAGTCAACCAGATCTTGGAGGATATGCTTAGAGCTTGTGTTTTGGAATACGGATCAAAATGGGAAGACTGCCTGCCTTTCGCAGAATTCTCATATAACAACAGTTATCAAGCTAGTTTGCAGATGGCACCATTTGAATTCCTATACGGAAGAAAGTGCCGTACCCCTTTGAATTGGTCGCAAGTAGGAGAGAGTTAGATATTCAGACCTGAAATTCTCCGAGAAGCAGAAGAGAAAGTTCACAAAGTCCGTGAACACCTCAAGACCGCCCAATCCAGACAAAAGAGCTATGCTGACAAGAGAAGGAGAGACTTGACTTTCAATGTCGGATATTTTGTATATCTCAAGGTTTCACCATTGAAGGGAACCTAACGCTTTAGTCTGAAGGGAAAGTTAGCCCCCAGATATATCGGACCTTTCAAGATTCTGAACCGCTGAGGAGAAGTATCGTATCAACTAGAACTGCCTGAAGAGATGTGTTCCATATATCGTTACTTCGCAAATGCTTGGAAGTGCCTGAGAAGACTGAAGTTTTCAAGAATATCGATCACAGAGCTGTGGAAATCAACAATGACCTGACCTATCGGGAAGTACCCATCCGTATCTTAGAAGAAGCCTACAGAACCACTAGGACCAGGAGCATCAAGTTTCTCAAGATTCAGTGGAGCAATTATACCGAGGAGGAAGCTACTTGGGAGCGTGAAGATTACATTAGGACAGAGTTCACATATCTCTTTAGTTCCTAGTTTTATTTGTAAATCTCGGGACGAGATTTTGTTTAAGGGGGGAAGGTTTGTAACATCCCAAAACTTCAATCCAAGCTTATCAAGATCAAATCATCCAAAAATAGGGTTAACAAAAACTTTTCCAAATTTAAATGAAAGCATTCATATATGTGTGCATTTAAAATATGAGTTGTTTTGAATTGCCATGATTAAGTGATCCAATGCTTGTAAAATGTTTCTTAGGTGATTTAAACATCATCTACATCATTCCCAAACTTTTCCTAAAGAAAATCAAATAAAAAAGAATTAAAAAGGAGGAATGGTCATTTTGGCTATTTTAATCCACTACACTACTTTGGCTATTCCTAGTACTCAATTCTTAACAGAAACAATTCTTGATCTTTCTACCCCTTGCTAGTACCCATAATGAGGTACCAAGGCCCACCTTTTGATCTCCTAAAAACATTCTTTTACTTATTTTAATTGACATTTGAAAATTGAATCTAATGCATATGCATAGATCACCCCTATTTCAAAACCCATCCATTTGAGCTCCACTTTCCAAACCCTTGCAACCAGAGACTACTTAGCACTAGTGGAGATCACACAAAAATTTTGAAACCAAAATTCAAAACTTTTTCTCTTTCGGCCATTTCATCAAACATCTTGTGTGCACAAATCTGGCCAAATTCCAAATACTATTTTGAGTAGTGATCTTGGTCACCATTTGTGCCTAACCTTGTCCCCTTGTTCCCTCAGTACCAGCCCTATCCTTTGCTAGCCTGGCCACACCCTGTGCACACGACCAAATGGTCATGGCCATTAAGGCCGAGCACCTTGAGCACCCCCACCGGCGACATCGCTCCACAGCAGCCGCCAACCTCTCTCGCCATGTCTAGCACACCGCCAGTGGTCCAACTCCACCGTCCAACCAGCCCCAGGCCAGAGACAGAGGGCAGAGCGGCTAGGAACCGCCGTGCCCGGAGCTGGTCGAGCATGCCGACGCCGCCCCTAGAGCACGCTCTGTCCCCGCTCGCACAGACCACCCCTTGGCCTCAGTCTTTTCCCCAGAGCATGCCGACGCTGTCCCCAGAGCACGCCGGCCCAAGTCTTTTCCCGTGCTAGCCCACCCGTTCAAATCTGGATTTTTCTTTTTAGTTAAATCTAGTTTCTGTCCCCTAGTTTGAAAATCAATTCAGAGAGTTTTATAAATCCAAATGGCATGAAACCAATTTTGTCTGAAAGGTATGAAGATGATCTATCCAAGCCCGTTGGATTTAATTCAATTAGAGTTATAGATCGCTCCTAATAAAAATAACAAAACAGAAGCATTTGCAACTTGCAACATTTTTATAAAATCAACCAAGTGAGCTTGTGAGTTGATTCCAACTCTCAAAAATCATATTTCATCATATATATCCAAATATGTAATAATATTAAGGTTTACCTGAAGTGACTTTGGACTAGTACCAAAATAATGCTATATAGGCATTTCTAGTCACTTTAAATCATTAAATAATGAACTTAAACCAAAGTAATATTGATCCAACCCTTAAATCTCATTCCCACATGTTAGAATATGTGGTGATGACATGTGTCAACATGATCCCATATTTTAAGTGGTGAATATTAAATCTTAGTTAAATTTCCAATGAGTAGAAATTACTTTTCTAAATTAAAAAGAATGGAACTATTGAATTAAACTTGTGATGCTTTTGATGATAATAGATCATCAATTGTGTGTCTTAGAATGCTATCTAGCCTAGTTAAGTTTTGTTTGGTGATTGTCTACTCCGTATGTATTTATAGAAGATAGTACCGACCAAGCTTATGAGGAGGAGGAGTGCTATCAAGACGAAGACGAAGAAAACTTCAACCACTGCACCAACCAAGGCAAGCCACCATTAACAGTGCAAGATACCCTTAGCAAGCTAGCAATACCCAAGATTAACCCTTGCAAGTTTAGTGCTTAGCAAACTAGAAACAAACTAGATGGTTTAGCAAAGATGCCTTAAGCATGCTTGATCACACCCCTTTTTCTATTAGTACCTCAAGTCTTATTGACAAATTTTACCTCCCTTAGTGTACACAAAGTTCTTTACTTGTTTTGAAGGTAGCATAAAAAGTATAAAACTTGATCTACTTAGAAACCTTTAGATGTCATTCTATGGCATGAGATTGATCCCATCCTTCCACCTTAGTGAACACTCTTAACTTAGTATTTTAGAGTAGATCAAAAACTTGAGTCACTTTAGATGGGAACAATTGGTGAAAATGAATTGTGAAAACCTTGGAATAATGAGTCATTCTATTGAGATGTTTTGACATGTGTTGAGAAACACAACTGGTTTATGATGATGAAAATGATGAGGCATGAGCCTTAACCCTTTTATAAAACTGATGGTTGGATTCGGATGCGATACCATTCCAAATTTACCGTATAACCACATTACCTGAATTGGGTAAGGCTTAGCTGGAAGTTTATATGCATTAGTATCAGTTCCCTCACGGGAGAGGTTTGAGCTGAGGCTACATCTCATGATGTCCACCTATGTAGTGCCCAAGATGACTGATGGTCATGGTTGGGAGGCCATGATCATAGGAGAGGTGCTTATACTAGGGTGTGTAAAGGGAAGGTTATGTTTGATTATCTGAATACTAAGTATGATGATTCAGGGTTATCCCTGACAGATGTATCGAATCTTGTGGTGAAAGTGTACCACCTCTGCAGAGTGTCAAACTATTCGAATAGCCGTGTCCGCGGTTATGGACAGTTGGAATGGCCTTACTGTTTCGTTGTCAGATGTTTTCCAAATAACTTGAAATGAATAATGAACTTTGACTTGACCACAACAGGGTGTGTTTATGATAATAGCTTCCCAACTTGAGTGATTCTCGAACTTTACTTTATCTTTCTTTGCTTCCGAACTCAACTTAGGTTTCAAACTTAACTTTATAGTTAATCCTAGATTTAGCACTTTAACTTAGAGCTATAGTACCTATTAATAGTATTTTGCGAGTACTTAAAGAGTACTCATGGCTTTTGTCCCTGGCTATTCTCATGGCTAGACTATGAAGGAGACTATCAAGAGGATGGTCATCAGGACGGCTATGATAACTAGGAATATCTGCCTTCGTTACCATTGCCTGTGCCCTTGAAGATGGACCCCACCGCTGCGCTAATCTTTTATTTCCGCTGCTTGTTGTATTAAAGACTGGATCATGAGATCCTTATTTGTGTAAGACCTTATGGATGGTTTGTAATGGATGATGTACTGTGATATCCAATCCATTATGTCTTGCAAAAATGGTAATCCTAGGATTGCGAGGTATGGCATAACGGGCATCTGGGGTTAAAAATCCGGGTGTTGACGGGATCCATGTGTGGTCTCTGAAGAGAACACACATTTCAATGCCACTGATGGATCCATATGTGGTATGTGAAAAGAACACACATGCAATGACTCTGGTTGTTGTTAGTAAAAAGAGCAAACATGCAATGACACTGGTGGATCCATGTGTGGTCTCTAAAGAGAACAAACATTTCAATGACACTGCTGGATCCATATGTGGTATGTGAAAAGAACTCACATGCAATGACTCCAGTTGTTGTTAGTAAAAAGAACACACATGCAATGACACTGGTGGATCCATGTGTGGTCTCTAAAGAGAACACGCATGCAATGACTCGAGTTGTGGTTAAGGAGAAGAACGACATTTCAATGACACTGGTGGTTCCATATGTGCTATGTGAAAAGAATAGTCATGAAATGACTCCAGTTATTCTTAGTAAAAAGATCACACATGCAATTACCTTGGTGGATCCATGTGTTGTCTCTGAAGAGAACACACATGCAATGACACTGGTAGATCCATATATGGTATGTGAAAAGAGCACACATGCAATGACTCTGGTTGTTGTTAGTAAAAAGAACACACATACAATGACACTGGTGGATCCATGTGTGGTCTGTGAAGAGAACACACATTTCAATGACACTGGTGGATCCATATGTGGTATGTGAAAAGAACACACATGCAATGACTCAGGCTGTTGTTAGTAAAAAGAGCACACATGCAATGACACTGGTGGATCCATAGGTGGATTGTGAAAAGAACACACATGCAATGACTCCAGTTGTTGTTAGTAAAAACAACACACATGCAATGACACAGGTGGATCCATGTGTGGTCTCTCAAGAGAACACACATGCAATGACTCTAGCTGTGGTTAATGAGAATAACACACATTTCAATGACACTGGTGGATCCATATGTGGTATGTGAAAAGAATAGTCATGAAATGACTCTAGTTGTTGTTAGTAAAAAGAGCACACATGCAATTACACTGGTGTATTCATGTGTGGTCTCTGAAGAGAACACACATGCAATGACACTGGTGGATCCAGATGTGGTATGTGAAAAGAACACACATGCAATGACTCTAGTTTTTCTTAGTAAAAAGAACACACATGCAATGACACTGGTGGATCCATGTGTGGTCTCTGAAGAGAAACACACGTTTCAATGACACTAATGGATCCATATGTGGTATGTGAAAAGAACACACATGAAATGACTCCAGTTGTTGTTAGTAAAAAGAACACACATGCAATGACACTAGTGGATCCATGTGTGGTCTCTGAAGAGAACACACATGCAGTGACTCTAGCTTTCTTTAAGAAGAAGAACACACATTTGAATGACACTGGTGGATCCATACGTGGTATGTGAAAAGAATAGTCATGAAATGACTCTAGTTGTTGTTAGTAAAAAGAGCACACATGCAATGACACTGGTGGATCCATGAGTGGTCTCTGAAGAGAACACACATGCAATGACACTGGTGGATCCATATGTGGTATGTGAAAAGAACACACATGCAATGACTCCAGTTGCTGTTAGTAAACACAACACACATGCAATGACACTGGTGGATCCATGTGTGGTCTCTGAAGAGAACACACATTTCAATGACACTGGTAGATCCATATGTGGTATGTGAAACGAACACACATGCAATGACTCAAGTTGTTGTTAGTAAAAAGAACACACATGCAATGACACTGGTGGATCCATGTGTGGTCTCTTAAGAGAACACACATGCAATGACTCCAGTTGTTGTTAGTAAAAAGAACACACATGCAATGACACTGGTGGATCCATGTGTGGTCTCTTAAGAGAACACACATGCAATGATTCTAGCTTTGGTTAATGAGAAGAACACACATTTCAATGACACTGGTGGATCCATATGTGGTATGTGAAAAGAATAGTCATGAAATGACTCCAGTTGTTGTTAGTAAAAAGAGCACACATGCAATTACATTGGTGGATCCATGTGTGGTATCTGAAGAGAACACACATGCAATGACACTGGTGGATCCATATGTGGTATGTGAAAAGAACACACATGCAATGACTCCAGTTGTTGTTAGTAAAAAGAACACACATGCAATGACACTGGAGGATCCATGTGTGGTCTCTGAAGAGAA
Organism: Avena insularis; assembly: GCA_023614405.1. Classification (NCBI taxonomy): domain Eukaryota; kingdom Viridiplantae; phylum Streptophyta; class Magnoliopsida; order Poales; family Poaceae; genus Avena; species Avena insularis. The sequence continues at coordinate 295,227,976 of CM042692.1, forward strand.
CACACATTTCAATGACAATGGTGGATCCATATGTGGTATGTGAAAAGAACACACATGAAACGACTCCAGTTGTTGTTAGTAAAAAGAACAAACATGCAATGACACTAGTGGATCCATGTGTGGTCTCTAAAGAGAACACACATGCAATGACTCTAGTTGTGGTTAATGAGAAGAACACACATTTCAATGACACTAGTGGATCCATATGTGGTATGTGAAAAGAACACACATGAAATGACTCATGTTGTTGTTAGTAAAAAAAGCACATGCAATGAAACTAGTGGATCCATGTGTGGTCTCTGAAGAGAACACACATGCAATGACTCTAGCTGTGTTTAATGACAAGAACACACTTTTCAATGACACTGGTGGATACATATGTGGTATGTGAAAAGAATAGTCATGAAATGACTCTAGTTGTTGTTACTAAAAAGAGCACACATGCAATGGCACTGGTGGATCCATGTGTGGTCTCTGAAGAGAACACACATTTGAATGACGCTGGTGGATCCATATGTGGTATCTGAAAAGAACACACATGCAATGACTCCAGTTGTTGTTAGTAAAAAGAACACACCTGCAATGACACTGGTGGATCCATGTGTGGTCTCTGAAGACAACACAAATGCAATTACTCTAGCTGTGGTTAATGAGAAGAACAAACATTTCAATGACACTGGTGGATCCATATGTGGTAAGTGAAAATAACACACATGCAATGACTCTAGTTGTTGTTAGTAAAAAGAACACACATGCAATGACACTAGTGGATCCATGTGTGGTCTCTGAAGAGAACGCACATTTCAATGACACTGGTGGATCCATATGTGGTATGTGAAAAGAACACACATGCAATGACTCCAGTTGTTGTTAGTAAAAAGAACACACATGCAATGACACTGGTGGACCCATGTGTGGTCTCTGAAGAGAACACACATTTCAATGACACTGGTGGATCCATATGTGGTATGTGAAAAGAACAAATATGCAATGACTCTAGTTGTTGTTAGTAAAAAGAACACACATGCAATGACTCTAGCAGTGGTTAATGAGAAGAATTCTCATTTCAATGACACTGGTGGATCCATATGTGGTATGTGGAAAGAACACACATGAAATGACTCCAGTTGTTGTTAGTAAATAGAACACACATGCAATGACACTGGTGGATCCATGTGTGGTCTCTTAAGAGAACACACATTTCAATGACACTAGTGGATCCATATGTGGTATGTGAAAAGAACACACATGCAATGACTCTAGTTGTTGTTAGTAAAAAGAACACACATGCAATGACACTGGTGGATCCATGTGTTGGCTCTGAAGAGAACACACATTTCAATGACACTGGTGGATCCATATGTGGTATGTCAAAAGAACACACATGCAATGACTGGAGTTGTTGTTAGTAAAAAGAACACACGTGCAATGACACTGGTGGATCCATGTGTGGTCTCTAATGAGAACACACATGCAATGACTCTAGCTGTGGTTAATGAGAAGAACACACATTTCAATGACACTGGTGGATCCATATGTAGTATGTGAAAAGAATAGTCATGAAATGACTCTAGTTGTTGTTAGTAAAAAGAGCAAACATGCAATTATGCAATTACACTGGTGGATCGATGTGTGGTCTCTAAAAAGAACAATGTCACTGGTGGAACACACATGCAATGACACTGGTGGATCCATATGTGGTATGTGAAAAGATCACACATGCAATGACTCTGGCCGTTGTTAGTAAAAAGAACACACATGGAATGACACTGGTGGATCCATAGGTGGATTATGAAAAGAACACACATGCAATGACTCTAGTTGTTGTTAGTAAAAAGAACACACATGCAATGACACTAGTGGATCCATGTGTGGTCTCTAAAGAGAACACACATGCAATGACTCTAGTTGTGGTTAATGAGAAGAACACACATTTCAATGACACTAGTGGATCCATATGTGGTATGTGAAAAGAACACACATGAAATGACTCAAGTTGTTGTTAGTAAAAAAACACACATGCAATGACACTAGTGGATCCATGTGTGGTCTCTGAAGAGAACACACATGCAATGACTCTAGCTGTGTTTAATGAGAAGAACACACTTTTCAATGACACTGGTGGATACATATGTACTATGTGAAAAGAATAGTCATGAAATGACTCCAGTTGTTGTTAGTAAAAAGAGCACACATGCAATGGCACTGGTGGATCCATGTGTGGTCTCTAAAGAGAACACACATTTCAATGACACTAGTGGATCCATATGTGGTATCTAAAAAGATAACACATGCAATGACTCTAGTTGTTGTTAGTAAAAAGAACACACATGCAATGACACTGGTGGATCCATGTGTGGTCTCTGAAGACAACACACATGCAATGACTCTAGCTGTGGTTAATGAGAAGAACAAACATTTCAATGACACTGGTGGATCCGTATGTGGTAAGTGAAAATAACACTCATGCAATGACTCTAGTTGTTGTTAGTAAAAAGAACACACATGCAATGACACTGGTGGATCCATGTGTTGTCTCTGAAGAGAACACACATTTCAATGACACTGGTGGATCCATATGTGGTATGTGAAAAGAACACACATGCAATGACTCTAGTTGTTGTTAGTAAAAAGAACACACATGCAATGAAACTGGTGGATCCATGCGTGGTCTCTGAAGAGAACACACATGCAATGACTCTAGCTATGGTTAATGAGAAGAAAACACATTTCAATGACACTGGTGGATCCATATGTAGTATGTGAAAAGAATAGTCATGAAATGACTCTAGTTGTTGTTAGTAAAAAGAGCACACATGCAATTACACTGGTGGATCCATGTGTGGTCTCTGAAGAGAACACACATGCAATGACACTGGTGGATCCATATGTGGTATGTGAAAAGAACACACATGCAATGACTTTGGTTGTTGTTAGTAAAAAGAACACACATGCAATGTCACTGGTGGATCCATGTGTGGTCTCTAAAGAGAACACACATTTCAATGACACTGGTGGATCCATATGTGGTATGTGAAAAGAACACACATGCAATGACTTTGGCTGTTGTTAGTAAAAAGAACACACATGCAATAACACTGGTGGATCCATAGGTGGATTGTGAAAAGAACACACATGCAATGACTCTAGTTGTTGTTAGTAAAAAGAACACACATGCAATGACACTGGTGGACCCATGTGTGGTCTGTAAAGAGAACACACATGCAATCACTCTAGCTGTGGTTAATGAGAAGAACACACATTTAAATGACATTGGTGGATCCATATGTGGTATGTGAAAAGAACACACATGCAATGACTCTGGTTGTTGTTAGTAAAAAGAACACACATGCAATGACACTGGTGGATCCATGTGTGGTGTCTGAAGAGAACACAGATTTCAATGACACTGGTGGATCCATATGTGGTATGTGAAAAGAACACACATGAAATGACTCTAGTTGTTGTTAGTAAAAAGAACACACATGCAATGACACTGGTGGATCCATGTGTGGTCTCTGAAGAAAACACACATGCAATGACTCTAGCTGTGTGATGGGGATATGCCAAAGGGGGTATGCCCAGCAGGACGTTCCGATTGGGCCGAAGGGCCTGTGAGTGGGCCTGAAGGACGGCGACTGGACTACGACTGAAGGAGAAGCCTGGCGACTGGAAACTGAAGGCCCAGAAGCGTATCTGAAGCCCAGTCGGATTAGGTCAAAAAGCCTCTGAGTCCATATCTGGCTCGGTTCTAACTTGTAAACCCTAGCGAGGTGACTCCTATATAAACCTCCCTAGGGTATCCTAAAGGACTTACATTCCATCTAACACCTCCTCGTGCGACTCGCTGCTTAGACGCCGAGCTCGCCATCCTTGTAACACGCTCTCCATTAATCCAATCTAGCAGGAGTAGGTCTTTACACTCCGGGGGGCTGAACCTGGGTAAACCATGTGCATTCGCCCCCATCTCGCACCGCAGATGGCCGCCAATCTTCCTCACATTACAATCAATCGCTGCCAGTAGCAGCGACTGCCGTGGCCATTTCCACGACAGTGGTGCCCACCGTGGGGCATAGCGGGACTGGCCTGAGTTCTATGGCGAGACCCTACTCGCCGATCGATCGGCCGCTCGCCACCGGCTGCATGATCGCCATCGGTGGGATCTTACAGATCCTGCCCAGCAGCTAAATCCTGGCGTCACGTCTGGTCACTCACGGCGCAGTGATGCCGGTCGGCTCCATCAACCTCTTCGTCGGCTTCACCGGTGCAGTCGACCCAGCTACAACGGTGATCGTCGGCGGATCGCCGCCGCACCGCGATCTGCTCTTGGAGGAGCAGGTCCGCTCCATTAGGAGCCTCGTCACTGAGTACGACTCGGCCGCCAGCGACGCGGCCGAGACCAACGCCGCCACCAATGACGAGGCCCTAAACGATGACGCCGACTCCGCGACCCCTGCCTCGGTCGAGGAATCTATCACCGCCGCATCACGAGAGGAATCTATCACGCGAGTCTCCAACCCGGAGGATTTTGAGGACCCTTCCATCCTCGGGATCTTCGATTCCGATTCCGGCTTGGAGTCGCCTGAAGACTTCCACGCGAGATCCAATAGCTTTAACGCGATCTACATGGCGGGCAACACGGCCGCCCCGCTAGATCCGTTCTCCAAGCCGATCCCGCCGACTGCTATGGCCACAGAGGTGGAGGAAGCCCGCCTGCGACTCACGGAGGCACAACGCAACGAACTCACCGAGCGTGAGAAATACCGCCTCGAGCGGGAAACAGCACGGGAGCTATCGCTCTATCACCAGCGCCGCATCAGGATCCGCCTGAACTCCAACGTCCAGGGCCGCGTCCTGAACTTCAACGACGAAAGCGACCCCGCCCGCGCGGCCGAGCGCGAATACTGCGAGAATGCGCCACCAGGCGGAAGCAACCCCGCGAGACCACCACCCGGCGTACCGGCGACCGGAGCCCCTCCACCACCCATTGGCCGCGCGCCCCCGCCGGACCAACCGCGGATCATCATCTCGCCTCAAGCCCGCGATGCCAACGGACTACCACTCTACTCCACCCCGATGGACAATGTCGTCACAGCCGATGCTGCGGTCGCCAACCTCGATGTCCAAGGCGACGGCACGCTGCAGATCCAGTACGCCAAGGCCCTACTCACCAGGGCCATCGAGCAACAAGCTGCGGGAGTCGACCCGCGGGGGCGGATGTATTCCTGCTCCTCAGCAAGAAGGGAGGCATCAAGCGGCCACCCCACCGTCGCCAACGCAGTGGCCTGCCCTCCACCGCAGCCCCTGGCGAACCAACCACGGGCCGCCAACCCCCCGCTGTCCACCAACAAGCCGCGACTGGCGAATAACACGGTCGCCACCAACGGGCAGCCCATTGATGCCCAGACAAACATCATCAACAACCAGGCGTGGTGGGCGCGCTAGCCCAACGACTTGAGGCACACCCTCACCAACCGCGGCGACCCGGAACCAAGAGGCTCGCTTAGTCGAGTCGGACCGCAATGCTTCGGGACCATGATTCGTGGGGAAAAATACCCCGCCAACTTCAAGGCTCCCAAGGAGATCGAAAAGTACGATCCCGCTGTCTGGTTGGACACATACCTCATGGCAATGGGAATCGCCGGCCACACTGACCTGCTCGCCGCTTGCTACCTCCCCCTGATGATGGAGGGTGCAACTCGGAAATGGATCAACACCCTCCCCGCCAACAACATCGATTACTGGGAAGAAATGCGGGACGCCTTCAACAGATACTTCAAGGGCTCCTACACCCGCGCCACCACCATAGAAGACTTGGAGGGATGCATCCAAGGACAACACGAGTCGACTCGCCGCTAGATTCAAAGATGGCAAGAACTGTGGATCAATGCCTATGGCATCCACCCAGATATGGCGATACATTGCTTCAAGAACGCATGCCGGTACGAACCCCTAGACGCTAAGATCAAGAGGGTCTGCCGGACGCTCGACAACATCCCAGACCTCCTCGAGATCGCCAAGCGCTACGCGGAGGAGGACCCCAACCAAGACTCCGACGACGAGTCGGGAGGAAGACGCCGAACAAACATCCATGATAGCGGGCTCCTACGCGACATGCGCTACAGAAACACCCGCATCACCGGCAAGCGCTGCACGGACGGGTGAGTCGACTTCGTCGCCAACGCTGGCTACGGCCAGCGCGACCCCAAGAGCTACCGCCGCGACGGAGGAAATTACCGCGACAGCGAAACTATCGCTCCAACAATACAGCGAGGCCGAAATTCGACCCTCCTGCCCTGCTTTATCAGCCCTACATCTACCATAGCAGGGAGGGAAAACCTGCCACCCACACCACCACGGATTGCCACTCCCTCAAAGAGATTGAAAAGGCAAGGCGAGCAAGGGAGGACCCCAACAACATCCCACCCCGGGACAACGGGAACGCTGGCGGCTTCGGTAACACCGTCGGCTCACTACACACCTTCACCGGACTCGGCACCAAGCGCGAGAGGAAGGTGCTCGCCCCCGCGCGGTCGCCGTTAATGCGGTGACACAGGTCGACATCCCACGCTTCCTCAACTGGTCCGACCAGAGTATCACTTGGAGTCGCTAGGACCATGCCCCCAGAATCGAGTACCCAGGGCGAGTCGCCCTGGTAGTCAGGCCCAAAGTGGCCGATTACTGGCTACCCAAGACATTGATGGACGATGGGAGCTCCATCAACATCATGTACCTGGACATGTTTAAGAGGCTATAGCTCCCGGAGTCGGCAATCCAGCCGACCCTGAAAACCTTCCACGGTATCGTCCCCGGTCGAAAGGCATACCCGATCGGAAAAGTGACGCTACCCGTCACCTTCGACACACCGGTGAACTACCGCACCGAGAGAATTGAGTTCGAGCTGGTGAACTTCCGCAGCCCCTACCACTGCGTGCTGGGACGCCAGACGTTTGCCAAATTCATGGCGACCCCCCACTGGGCGTACAACATGATGAAGCTCCTAGGGCCAAGCGGCATCATCACCGTCCACGGCGACCCCAACATGGCCGTGGAATGCGAGGACAAAGGAGTCGAGCTCTCCGACACCGTCATCGCTGCAGAGACCGACCACGCGGAGGAGCTCGCAAAATACGCAGGCAACATTAACAAGGACGACCCCACCATCCTGAAGAAACCAACCGCCGCGAACTCCACGTTCGAGGCGACCATGCACACCCGCACCGTCGAGCTCGTCGCAGGCGACTCCAGCCAGACGGTCACCATCGGGGTGCACATGAGCCCCGCATAGGAAAGCGCGCTCATCGGGTTCCTCCGTAAGAACCGCGACATCTTCGCATGGAAGCCATCTGACATGCCAGGTGTCCCGAGGGAACTCGCTGAGCACAAACTCAACACCGACCCCAAAGTGCGACTAGTAAAGCAGTCGCTACGGCCCTTCAATGAAGAGCACCGTCGAGCAATCGCCAAAGAAATACAGCGCCTGCTAGCCACAGGCTTCATTCGGCCAATCAAATACTCCAAGTGGCTGGCAAACCCAGTCCTGGTTCTAAAAAGAACAACACATGGAGAATGTGTATCGACTACACCAACCTCAATAGCGCCTGCCCAAAGGAGGAGTTCATCCTATCGCAAATCGATTAGATCATCGACTTGACCGTGGGATCAGAGTCGCTATGCTTCCTCGACGCTTACTCTGGTTATAACCAGATAAAGATGGCGGTCGAGGATGAGGAGACGACGACGTTCATCACGCCATTCGGCGCCTTCTGCTACACGACCATGACGTTCGGCCTCAAGAACGCCGGCGCCACATACCAGAGATGCATGCAGGAGTGCCCAGCGAGACAAATTGGCCGCAACATTCATGTCTACATCGACGACGTGGTGGTAAAATCCACCCGCCAGGAGGACCTGCTCGACGACCTGGCCGAAACCTTCACAAACCTGCGGAGGTACAACATCAAGCTGAACCCCGGAAAATGCACCTTCGGCGTCCCCACTAGTGTCCAAGCGAGGCATCAAAGCCAACCCCACCAAGATCGAAACCATCGCGCGACTCGGGAAACCCAAGTGCCTGCGCGATGTCCAGAAGTTGGCAGGGTGAGTCGCGGCCCTCAGTCGCTTCATCCTCCGACTAGGCGAGAAGGCAATGCCCCTCTACCGCCTGATGCGCAAGAACCCCACGTTCCAATGGGACGCGGAGGCCGACGATGCACTCAAAGAGCTCAAAGAAGTGCTACTCACGGCTCCACTCCTCGCTGCTCCACTCAACAAAGAGCCAATGCTCGTCTATGTCGCAGCCTCCACTCGAGTCGTCAGCGCCATGATGGTCGTCGAACGACCGGAGGAGGGCAAGGAGCACCTCATACAATGCCCTATCTACTACATCAGCAAAGTCCTGACAGATTCACAACAGCTCTACCCACAGTACCAGAAACTGGTGTACGTGGTATTCCGAGCTCAGCGGCAACTCCCACACTATTTCCAGGAGCACCCGATCACGGTGGTCTCCTCCGTACCTCTGCAGGACATAATACGAAACCGCGAGGTGACCGAGCGAGTCGCCAAGTAGGCCATCGAAATCGGCGTCCACAACATCAAATACGAGCCCCGCAAAGCGATCAAGTCACAAGCCCTAGCTGATTTCCTCGCAGATTGGGAAGAAGCACAACAGCCGGAGAAGCTCCCATACCTCCACTACTGGTCGCTCCATTTTGACGGCTCCAAGAACGCCGACGGCAAGAGGGTCGAGGTCATCACCTCTCCCAAAGGAGACAAGCTCCGCTACGTGCTCCACCTCAACTTCAAGCCCTACACCAACAACATGGCAGAATACAAGGCCCTCCTTCACGACATGAGAGCCGCTAAGGAGATGAACGTCAACCACTTACGATGCTATGGAGACTCCGACCTAGTCGTCGGCCAGGTCGTTGGGACGTGCGATGCCGTCTCTCCAACAATGATCGCGTACCGCCAAGCGGTAGACCAGTTGGGAGGACACTTCGACGGCTATTCCATCGAGTGGATCGACAGGCACAAAAATGAGGAGGCAGACGCCCTTTCCCGAATCGGATCGACCCGATAAGGGCCACCAGTAGGCGTCTTCCTCGACATCATCAACAAACCATTGGTTAGCCCACCAAAGGAGATTGATGTCGGGATACCAATACAACTAGAACCGGCCTTAGTCGTCATGGTTGTGGAGCCTAGCGACTGGACAGCACCATACGTCGCCTTCCTGCAGCACAAGATCTTACGAAGCAACGAGACGGAGGCACGAATGATCGTGCGCCGCTGCAAATCCTTCGTCATCATCAACGGCGAGCTCCACAGACGTAGCGTGACCAGCGTGTTCTAGCGCTGCGTACAGCCAGAAGAAGGCCGCAAGATCCTCCAAGACATTCACGCCGGCGACTACGGCCATCACGCCGGCGCCAAGTTGCTAGTCGCCAAGGCCATGAGGCATAGTTTCTACTGGCTCACCGCACACGCCGACGCCACCAACATTGTCCAGCGATGCGTCGGCTGCCAGAAGTACGCCCACCAGACACACCTCCCTGGTTCGGCACTCAAGACCATCCCCATTACATGGCCATTCGCCGTATGGGGCATGGACATGGTAGGCCCGTTCAAGAAGGCCCCATCTGGCTTCACTCATCTCCTGGTCGCGGTCGACAAGTTCACCAAATGGGTCGAGGCCAGGCCAATAAAAAAGTGTGACTGCAAGACGGCCACCAACTTCTTACGCGAGCTCATTTACCGATACGGCTACCCGCACAGCATCATAACAGACAATGACACCAACTTCGCCAAGGAGGCCATGGCGGAATTCTGTGAAGAACATGGCGTACGACTCAACCTCGCTTCAGTCGCCGACCCGGAGTCGAACGGCCAAGCAGAACACGCCAACCAGAGCGTCCTCCATGGGCTCAAGCCACGACTCCAGGTGCCCCTCGAGCGCACCCCAGGATGCTGGGTTGACGAGCTCCCCTCTGTAATATGGGGGATCCGCACTTCCGTCAATCGCTTAACCGGGTTCACACCCTTCTTCATGGTGTACGGCGCCGAGGCCATAATGCCAACTGACCTAGAACACGATTCACCTCGAGTCGCCAACTACGTCGAGGCGACCAACGAGGTTGTCCGCCAAGACAGCATCGATCAACTCGACGAGGCACGCGACCTGGCTCGCTCTCGCACCACCATCTACCAGCAAGGACTCCGCTGCTACCATAGCCGCCGAGTACGGACTCGCACCTTCCAGGAAGGCGACCTGGTCCTACGACTGGACCAAGACAAGAAAGGCATGCACAAACTCTCCCCCCATGGGAGGGGCCATTCGCCATAGGACGAGTTCTCGACAATGACACCTACTACTTCATCGACATACGGGGTGACGGCCAGCTCGAGGTCGGGAGGCCATGGAATGTAAACCTGCTCAGAAAGTTCTATACATAGAACCTCAAATTGTACTCAGCTGGCATATATAATGAAATTCATTCGGATCACACAAATTGTGTCTACTCGCCATATTCTTGTGCCACTCGCACTCGTACATATTAGCAATATGCTACTCACGGAAGTCAACCTTTGGTCGAGCGACCGGCATGGCTAAGTAGTGTGGCACAAGGGCACCGGAAATACTCGGGCCTTGGGTCGTCCACAAAAACGCCAACCCGGAGCTGCCATTGGAGTCGCCTAGCCCGACTGGCCCACCGGGCCAAGACAACCGGTATACGCTTCTCACAGCGACCTGTCCCTCCCATCCTCATGCAAAGCGACTCGAACGGTTAAGTACCACGCATAGGGACTCTGCAAAACAGGAACCCCCACGCGGCTCGGGAACACACCAAGTAAGAGAGCTGCCCTGGACTCGCCAAGCGACTAGCTCTCCAGGCCAGGGGAAGGAGACGTATTACAAACAACGCATTAACAACCTACAACAGGAATGCGACCAATATGGTTGAGCACCACGCTCGGGGACTCTCCTACAAAACAATCCCACTCGTGCTCGGGGACTCGTCACTCAGAAGACGTGAGAGATAAAACAATGCACAACCAAAACAAAACACAAAAGTATACAATCGAGTTATACACCATTAAAGGGCGGACGCGCTCGTGGACTCGCTCAATCAAAAATAAACACACCACATAATCCTGGTCGCAATACGAGTCGATTGACTCCCCTTGGCATATATTACAAAACACATTACAACAATCGCCACTTGGCATACATCACAAACTGCCCAACTACATTGTTTATTCCACAGGTCCTGATGAAGAGGCACCACCACCGCCTTGACACGAACAAAAGGCTGCCACGGGTTCGTTGGGTACATCGTCAGTGACTTCGACAACATCGACCGGAAGGGCTGATCTGACTTCATATCGCGATGCTCCGGCTCGAGGTCGCCAGGCGCCAACATCGTCTCCTGGTATGGCAGAAGATCCCCCATAGCCAGGACCTGATCAGCGTAAGGGGCGGCCTTCGCAGTCAGCTTCAGTACCTATGACATCTCCACCGTGCCGGTCGCCGATGGGTAGCCACTCGTCACGTTGTCAAGGTCAAAGTCATCGGGGAAGTGGGCGAGACCCAAGCTCAACGCCGTGGTGGCCCTGCGCCTGAACGCCGAGCACGCCATCCACTCCACGACGACAGGCGCCTCCTCTAGATAGTGCCACACTTCCATAAGCCCCCTAGGAATAACCTCGGTGGGGGACATGCCTTGAAGAACCACTTGGACACATAATGCCAAAGTCGTGGCCGCGTTCACCACGGCAGTCACGCACTGTGAAGCATTGAAGGTCTGAACCACCGGGTCGCTTTGGCCTATCACAGCTGCAAAATCAGACGTCAGTGAAACTATGGACCTCCCCAATTAGGGACTCGCCAAACAAGTCAGGCAAAGACGGAGACTCACCAAGGAGTTTGCAGCAGTTCTTCGTGACATGCTTCTCCAAGGCGGCTTGATCATTGTGCAGCCCCACGATGATCGAATCCGTGGCCTTGCGTTCCTCCTCAGCCGCAACGACAGTAGCCTTCGCTCGGTCCTCCGAAGAAAATGAGGCCGCTCTCGCCTCCTACAAGTCTTGGATCAGCGAGGCAATTCGCACATTCGCCGCGTCCAGCTCGGCGACTGGAACATACCCTTCGCGGGCCTTGGAAATCGCAGCCGGGAGACCATCTGAAGGAGAAACCATCAGTGTGCCATACACCAACAGTTCACACTTGACAGAGGAAAGGACAGAAAGGCAGATACTTACCAATCGTTTCCTGAAGCCGCTGGTTCGCCTCCTGCGCTTCGCGCAGATCCCGATCCAAGCGCTCCCTTGCGGCCTGCCGATCGGTCGATTCCCTTTGCAAACCCTGCAAACAAACAACACAACTCAGCACTTCCCAAAATCAACATCCAGTTCCTAGCCGCTGAAATTCAGCGACTAAGAACTCGGGGACTGGAGAGTAGAAAAAAGTTCAATTCCTAGCCGCTGAAATTCAGCGACTAAGAACTCGGGGACTGGAGAGTAGAAAGAAGTTCAGTTCCTAGCCGCTGAAATTCAGCGACTAAGTACTCGGGGACTGGACATACCTGAATAGCTGCGCCAAGCATCCTGTGGAGTTCTCCGGCGTCAGTCGACGGGATCGTGAAGGAAGTGTGCCCATGACGGGACCCAATGTCCGCATCCATGATCTTCGGACTCTGTGGAGACTGGGTGTCCGCCATGCCTGGAAACCCCCTAGCCATGAAGCGCGGGAACGTCGCTGGCGCCCTAGCGGGGGCACTGGTTGTCGGGGCCGGCGCCTCCGACGCGGCCGCAACCAAGACTGGCTCTGATCGCGCCACCACCACTTCTTTGGCAACTGCCGCAAAATCGGGCTCTGCGGCGCCGTCCATGGCTGTGGCATCGTCGGCACCCCCGTTCTGCTTCTTCGCGCCTTCCGCGGTCGCCACATCTCTGGCGGGTTTTCTCTTCTTGGGGAGGTTGCCCTCTCCCGTTGTGGAGGCCGGCGAAATCTTTGCCACTGAAGGACGGCCAATTTTCTTGGCTCTAGATCTGCCCGAATTCCCACAATCAATATAACAACTATACAAAAACAAGAGGCGAGTCGGAATGAAGAACCAATACTTACTTAGCAACCGGGAGAACACGCAGCCCGGTGCTGATGTGGGTAGGCTTATGCAATTATGGACCCAGCTTGCGAGTGAGCCCCTTCTCAAAGACGTCTGAAGCCCACGACACCGCAGGCTTCCTCGACGATGAAGCCACGGTCGCCGGAATTTCCGCCTCCGAAGACGCGGCCGCTCTCGATGGGTGCGGTATCTTAGACGCCACCGCCTCAATCGCCTCCTGACTCGGGACCCCCAAAACCATTGGCGCGATCACCGCCAGGGGAACCTCTACTGCCGCCTCGGTATCCTCGCCCTACAACCCCTTTATCGGGATCGCACCCTCCGGAGCTTTGTGCGAGATTTCGGGGGAGTCTTCATTGTCAGAGTCATCATCTGACTCGAACACCACCGCCGACTTGGCCGGCGACATTGGCTTCTTCGCTGGTGACTTGGGCTTGCGCGCAGGCTTCAATGATGTGGCCGTACGCCGGGATGTGTGCTCTTGCGCGACCTTGTCGCCTCCTTCGTGTTCATCGAGGCTGCAACTTGCCTCGAACTCGCGTTGTTTCTGCATGCGAGTCTTGCGAGCCACAGGCGCTGGGGGAGGAACCTCCTCCTCCCCGTCGCTGTCAGAAGAGTCTCCCTTGGAGGCCTCCTCGAGCTCCTAGGGAACCTCTTCATCAAGCGGAGGAAGCCAGCCCTCCAACACCTGAAACAGCTGAGAACCACCACGAGTAATCACCAAATGCAGCGACTGAGAATTGAGGTGCGGAAATAGCGACTGGGGAGAAAACTTACTATGGGGGATTCATTCTTCACGGGAGTGTACGGAGCGAGCCCGACCGACACGCTGGTGAACTCCGCGTCAGTGATCTTCTTCAGGGCGGCCTTGTAGTCCTCGGCCTCCCACGATTCTTTGCTGGTTCAGGAGGGGTCGTGCTTCCCACTATATTCGTACATCCAATGCAGCCGAGCCGCTAGCGGAACCAGGCGCTGCCTGAGCCATCAGTTGTAAAGGTTGATCGAAGTCAACCCATGGTCCTTCAGCTTCTGGATCTGTTCCATCATCTCCACGACGGCCATCCTCTGGTCTTCAGGAAGCTTCTTCGGCACCAACCGGCGAGGCTCGCTCCTCTCGGCGACAAACTCGGGAAGTGCCACCTCGCCGGGGGAGTGGATTCTTTTACGGAGAACCAACTCTTCTTCCACTAGCTGGCGGCTTCCTTTGGCAGAAGGAGCTTGATGAAATTAGCCTTCAGCTTCAATTGGAACGTGACGCCTCCTGCAGCCAATATCAAGCCACCGGACGCCTCGCGCCCGATGCGGCCGTGGAAGAGCTCCAACCACAACGGAAAATACGGTCTAGAGCCAAGATAGCACTCGCAGAAGGCAACGAATATCGCCAGCTGCTCGATGCTGTGCGGGCCGAGATCCGATGGCTTGCTCGCGTAATATGCACAGAAGCGCCGGAAGAAGAGCGAGGTGAGGAATCCTAGACCCCTTTCTAGATGGCTAGGGAAGCAGATGAATTCGCTGGCTCGCGGCTTCGGCTTGGTCTCGGAGCAGGGGGAACCCGCCAGTTCCCCTTGCGGAGGACTCCGGCGTCCTCGAAGGACTTGAGTTGGGCTATGGTGCATTTGGATTTTCCCCATGAGCCTTTGGGAGGCACCATCAGGTAGGATGTGGAATCGCACGGTGTGGAAAGGTAGAATCGGAAGGTTGAAGGCAGGAAGATTGAAGACAGGAAGAATGAATATGGCAGAATGAAGAATGAGGGGAAGGATTTGCAGAACTGAATCATCACTCCCCTTATATGGGAACGCCACCCGCCAAATTCGGGGTAGCTATTACTTACGGTAATTGCGCCGAAGTTACCGTTGGAAATTCCAACGGATAGTTTGACTAGAATTGATGGTCCAACTCCTCCATTCCACCCGCTACCCGTTAGTCTTCTCCACTCGCTGAAGCAGCAACTTGGCAGCAGTAACATTCGTCGGGGTGGCGAGTGGAAGCCTGGGGAAATTTTCCTCGGTTCTAATGGAGTCCATCACCGACTCGACTGGGCCTCCAAATTGGGCTTGCCTACTTCGATCGCCAAAGGGACACCTGCACCTGAATCAACGATGGCCTCGGGGACTACTGATGGGGATATGCCAAAGGGGGTATGCCCAGCAGGACGTTCCGATTGGGCCGAAGGGCCTGTGAGTGGGCCTGAAGGACGGCGTCTAGACTACGACTAAAGGAGAAGCCTGGCGATTAGAAACTGAAGGCCCAGAAGCGTATCTGAAGCCTAGTCGGATTAGGTCAAAAAGCCTCCGAGTCCATATCTGGCTCGGTTGTAACTTGTAACCCTAGCGAGGTGACTCCTATATAAACCTCCCTAGGGTATCCTAAAGGACTTACGTTCCATCACACACCCCCTCGAGCGACTCGCTGCTTAGACACCGAGATCGCCATCCTTGTAACTCGCTCTCCATTAATCCAATCTAGCAGGAGTAGGTCTTTACCCTCCGGGGGGGCGAACCTAGGTAAACCATGTGCATCCGCCCCCATCTCGCACCGCAGATGGCCGCCAACTCTTCCTCATGTTACAATCAATCGCTGCTAGTAGCAGCGACTGTCCTGGCCATTTCCACGACACTGTGGTTAATGAGAAGAACACACATTTCAATGACATTGGTGGATCCATATGTGGTATGTGAAAAGAATAGTCATGAAATGACTCTAGTTGTTGTTAGTAAAAAGAGAACACATGCAATGACACTGGTGGATCCATGTGTGGTCTCTGAAGAGAACACACATGCAATTACACTGGTGGATCCATATGTGGTATGTGAAAAGAACACACATGCAATGACTCAAGTTGTTGTTAGTAAAAAGAACACACATGCAATGACATTGGTGGAACCATGTGTGGTCTCTGAAGAGAACACACATTTCAATGACACTGGTGGATCCATATGTGGTATGTGAAAAGAACACACATGCAATGACTCCAGTTGTTGTTAGTAAAAAGAACACACATGCAATGACACTGGTGGATCCATGTGTGGTCTCTAAAGAGAACACATATGCAATGACTCTAGTTGTGGTTAATGAGAAGAACACACATTTCAATGACACTGGTGGATCCATATGTGGTATGTGAAAAGAATAGTCATGAAATGACTCCAGTTGTTGTTAGTAAAAAGAGAACACATGCAATGACACTGGTGGATCCATGAGTGGTCTCTGAAGAGAACACACATGCAATTACACTAGTGGATCCATATGTGGTATGTGAAAAGAACACACATGCGATGACTCTAGTTGTTGTTAGTAAAAAGAACACACATGCAATGACACTGGTGGATCCATGTGTGGTCTCTGAAGAGAACACACATTTCAATGACACTGGTGGATCCATATGTGGTATGTGAAAAGAACACACATGCAATGACTCCAGTTGTTGTTAGTAACAAGAACACACATGCAATGACACAGGTGGATCCATGTGTGGTCTCTGAAGAGAACACACATTTCAATGTCACTGGTGGATCCATATGTGGTATGTGAAAAGAACACACATGCAATGACTCTAGTTGTTGTTAGTAAAAAGAACACACATGCAATGACACTGGTGGATCCATGTGTGGTCTCTGAAGAGAACACACATTTCAATGACTCTGGTGGATCCATATGTGGTATGTGAAAAGAACACACATGCAATGACTATAGTTGTTGTTAGTAAAAAGAACACACATGCAATAAATCTTATTTGTGTTTGAAATTGAAATTATGACAGTGCCACTAGTCGATTCATAAAATGTTGATTAGTCCTAGATTGCTTCTTCCTTGAAATTATGATAGTGCCACTATTCGATCCAGTTAATTATGGAAACTAACCAGCTTGTCCTGGTGAACTGAACAAACCATACTATGTATTTTTGTTGAAGCGAAAGAGGCGAAAGATCAACCAGGACCTGGCGACCTGGCTAAATGACAAGATAGCAATCCAAAGGGAGAAGGAGAATTCCCAGAAACTGGCCTTTGACCACCTACGTGCTGAACTCGCGGTCCTTTCTGACAAGTGCTAGAAACTGAAGGAGTTAAACACCGGCTGGGCGAAGCTACACAGTGAAGGTCACACCTCGGCTAGGAAGCAGACGAAGATCATGAAAGGGATCTTGAAGGAAAATCGTATGGCTACAAACCAACTTCTCTAATCCGTGACGGAGCGCTGGAACCTACAACTGAAGCACGACATAGTACTGAAGGAGCTGGCCTATCTTAGGGAGGAAAATAGGCAGCTCCGGGCCAGGCTCGCTTGAACACAACATATGTCTATTTAGTACTAAACTGCCTGGTTTATCCTATGCAGTGGTGATTTTGTAAGCGTGAACTTAACTCTATGCATGATATGTGTGTTCATCTGAAATCAGTTTGCTCGAGGATTGAGTTTGTCTTAGTTAAGAAAGCGTAACTGCAAGTCTTACAATTAACTAGTTTCAGGCATTGGCACAACATAAATTATTCATCTCGAATTTCCTTCACCCTCGCGCGCCTTCTTTAGTTCCTTCAATAGATCCGCAATGCAGTACTCTAGCTTCTTTTTGTCTTCCCTGAGTTGATCCCTCTCCTTTTCTGCATTATGAATCAGCAACCTGTGACTATCTTGAAGCTTCTTTGCAGTCCAACAACCAAGCTCCCATCGATTTCGTCAGTTAGCTCTGACTGCAAATTCTCGATTTCTTGTTCCAGCTCCTTATTTCGTACCGACAACTTGTAATTTTTTTCAGCTGCATCACTTACACAAGTAAATCTCCCCGACCTTTCCAACTCATACATCTCCCATAACTGTGCCAAACATTTCTTAAGTGCATCTGGCCACTCAAGATCCACCCACTCTACTACTTTACATACCGGGCCAACCTAAAAACACACACACTATACTGTTATGAACATGCATGATACATTTTACTTCATGTCACAGTTGCACATAATGTAAACAAACCTGATTTGTACAGCCCAAAAACCTTCTCCCAGTGTTACTGCCTTCGAATGCAACATATCTCCTCAGTTTTAGCCCATGGTCACATGACACTTCTCCATCGAGATCTAGGCCCTCCCATTCGGAGTCGTAGATCGTCCCTGGTACCTATAGGTAAACGCAAAGCTGAAATCGAACATGATTGCATGCACATATGGAGCTCAGATCGAGAGATTTACCATTGCCTAACCCTAGACCGAGAAAACAGAGGAACTCACATCATGGAAGGAATACTCGATGTCAGAGAGAAGGCTGTCGCTGCTCGATTGGTCGTCCTCGCCGTTCAAGGACAACATGGCGAATGTGTCATCGCAGGCGACGGCGTTAGTGTTGGCGTCGGCGTTGGAGTCGGCGTCGGCGAGAGAGAGAGAGAGAGAGAGAGAGAGAGAGAGAGAGAGAGAGAGAGAGAGAGAGAGAGAGAGAGAGAGAGAGAGAGAGAGAGAGAGAGAGAGAGAGAGAGAGAGAGAGAGAGAGAGCATCCCTTCTACCGCTACAACAATGACTAAATTGGCATGTTACAATAGTTTAATGGATACCATATCCTTTCCCTGGATTACTGTCTCCTGCCTAATATGGATTCTCTTCATACATTCTCATTTCAAATATTAAACCTGTACTCCCTCCATCCAAATTTCATTGCCTAATGAAAACATACCAATATATCACATCATCTAAAGAAACAAAATCATGTCAACTACAAGGTACTTATGCATCACTTCTTCAGTCATGGTTTCACAAAACATTACATTACAATCTCTCAACAAACATAATCACATTATGGTTTCACAAAACATCACATTACAATCTCTCAACAAACATAATCACAGAAACAAGTATATTACAACAACTCAAGAAACAAAATCTTGTCGACTACAAGATACTTACTCATCACTTGTCCTATCATTCTCAAAACATTACATTACAATCTCTCAACAAACAAAATAACAGAAACAAGTACAATACATCATCTCAAGAAACATAATCATGTCAACTACAATGTATTATGCATCACTTCTCCAGTCATGGTTTCACAAAACATTACATTACAATGTCCCAACAAACATAATAACAGAAACAAGTAAGGTACATCATCTTAAGAAACATAATCATGTCAACTACAATGTACTTATGTCTTATTACAATAACGATGGTTTCAGTGAGTGACATGTCCGAAAATCTCAACAGCTCGCACAACATTATATCGCAATCTCTCAACAAACATAATCACAGAAACACGCTCTAAATACAATAGCAGTCAATATTACAAATACAGGCAGGGGAACCCCGCGGTCCATATGACAAGCCTAGGGTAGCAACTCTCATCAGATCTCATCAATGTTGACCACCTCATTCAGTTCAGCCACTACAGGGGCATCTACATCCACTATAACCTGTTCAACAACATTACAAATGGTACCAAGGAAGAACACCTTCCTGGTTTGCTTCTTTTGTCGCATAATCTGCATAAGATCTTCAGTATCCAAAACATCTATGAATAGCTTCTTCTTATGATGCCACCACCAGATTTTTGCCATCTGCTTAGGGCCAATACTGATTTCCTTACTGATCATCTCTCTCATTTCATCAAGAGTTATGTTTTTGGAATCGACAGTGATCTCCACAGTACATGACGAACTCCCTCATCAAGTTTTGCCATGTATGAATCCACCTCTATGCGTATACTGAACTTATCTAGATCAGCATCTATTGGTTTGTATTCTCTAGGAGCAAAAGCTCTGGCAGCAAGATATCCAGCATCTACATACATATCATCAATCATCGCTTCAACTTTCACCTTACGTTCAGTTGCACAACACTCCCAAACCATCTGAAGCTCATGGGAGTGCTCAATTTGCTGATAGGTATCATTCATGTTGCGCCACACCAATTTTGTCCTTTGTCTAGAACCCCGGGGAATTCTAGCGGCAAGCATATCTACCAGCTGCGAAATAGACACAACCTCTTTGCAATTCACAAGCAGATGCACATCTTGCCCGAACACAACCCTCTCGCAACCAAAATCAAGTTTTGCGATTGTCTTGAACATGAACTATGAACTCATATAGGTCCCTTGTATCAAAGTTGTGCCTAATTTGATTAAAAAGGGGAACTTTTCAGTTCATTCGATTATATTATGCCGTAACTAATCTACTTGCAAGATAAGGCATAGATAAGAAAATTCACCTCTCGCTCTTCTCCCGGGTTTTTTCTTCGAGATCTGGGTGCTGCATTCGCCCACCGGAGCCGAACAATCCACCGGTGGCCTTGCTTTTCTCTTCAACCCGCCACTCGTAGGTACCTTGGGAGCAGAATCCTTGCTAGCCTCCTCGCTAACCGGGGCTGAAGACCTCGCCGCTGCTACGCGTTGAGCCCTAGACTTGGGCCCCGACAGACCCGAATCAGTCGTCAACATAGCTACAACCTTCGCCTTGCAAGACATGCTGGGCCACTGCCGTCGGATTCAGTGTCGGGGGAGGGAGGAAAAAGGTCCTCCGCCGTCGGCAGATTTAGGGTCGGGGAAGGGAAGAGACCGCCGCCACAACAAGATTCGGTGTCGAGAGTTAGGAAAGTACAGTAATGGATTTTCCCCTACGACACGTGCAGGGTGGCTAAGAAGAGTGACCGGAGAAGAAGGGGCACAACAGGAACTAGTGTAACAGAATATCCTGACTCAACGAGCTCAATTTGAAAATATTGGGTTTGCCATCATTCGCTCGAAAGACCCCTCTCAGCAATTGGCGCCCCAACTTTTCGAATCGCGGTGATGAAAATCAACTTGGGTACCGTGTTGCCTGGGCGCCCCAACTTTCGGTCCGCAAAATGATATTCTCATCCTCAATACCCTGATGCCACCGGACAAGTCGTGCTTTGGGCAATCGAGCTGTACCCACGAGACATCACATATGAAAAGCACGGCGCAATCAAGTCGCAAGTCCTCCCCGATTTCCTCGTGCATTGGATGGAGAACCAGCTCTCCGAAAATCCACATATGTCCTATCTCTAGACAATGCACTTCGATGGGTCCAAGCGAAAGGACGGGGCCGGCACAGGTGTCATACTGACATTGCCCCAAGGAGACAAGCTGAAATACATCCTGCGAATGCAGTTCACGGCCTCCAACAATGAAGCTGAGTACGAGGCCCTAATACATGGGATGCGGATGGTGAAAGCCTGCGGCGCCAAGAGGCTCATCATCTACGGCGACTCCAAACTGGTGGTGAACCAAACAATGCACGAGTGCGACGCACTAAGCGACAACATGATCACCTATCGTGACCTCTACGACACACTTGAAGGGGACTTCGACGGCTGTGAGCTGCGGCACATAGGCCGCGAAAGCAACGAAGAGGTGGACACACTCTCCAACATCGGCTCCACCTGCGCCCCCATACCACCTGGGGTATTTCTCGAGCATATATGTGATCGCTCCATCAAGCCAAAGGCCCTAGAGAAGAAAGAAAGCGCGTCAACGAACTCGGGGGCTACGCCACCCAATGAGCCAATGGCACTTGATGACCTGGAGCTCGACACAAGACTCGAAGGACCAATGGGCGTCATGATGATCGAGTCATCTTGGACTCAACCCTACATCACATATCTTCTCAGCAAGAGGCTGCCTAACGACCCGACTGACGCGTGACACATTGCACGATGATCCAAGGTATTCGCCGTCATCAACGACGAACTATACAAGCGCCTCCAATAGGGACGGAAGGGCCGTCCTCCTCGACATCCACGAAGGGACCTGCGGGCACCATGCTAGCAGTCACGCCCTCGTTGCCAAAGCTCTACGAGCTGGATTCTACTGGCCCACGGCCATGCGCGATGCCAAGGCCATCGTCTAGTGCTGCAACGCTTGCCAGAGATTCGCGGAAAACCGCACGCACCTGGCGTGGAACTCCGACCAATACCATTGTCTTGGCCCTTCGTGCAATGGGGACACGATATGGTCGGCAAGATCCCGAAATCCTCGCGAGGAGGTTATGTCTACCTCTTGGTCGCAGTCGAAAAATTCACCAAGTGGATCGAGGCCATGCCGATGACAAACCAGTCAGGAGCCAGCACCGTCAAGTTCTTCAAGTCCATTATCTATCGCTTCGGAGTGCCACACAACATCATCACAGATAATGGGATGAACTTCACCTCCAAGGAGTTCCAGGAATTCTGCGAAAACCTGGGAATCAGCATAAGCTACGCCTCGGTGGCTCACCCGCAGACCAACGGTCAAGTTGAAAAGGCCAATGGCCTCGTCTGTGGTGGAATAAAGAAGCGACTCCTCCGGCCACTCGAACAAGCTGCCGGATGCTGGCCAGACGAGCTGCAATTCGTACTCTAGAGCTTGCGCACAACTCCAAACAGCGCCACGGGATATAACCCGTTCTTCATGGTTGACGGCGCTGAAGCGGTGCTACCCGCAGAAGTACGCTACAAAGCCCCATGGGTGGTCGCTTACAGCGAGCAGGAGTCAACTCTCGCACTCGAAGACTCCGTCGACCTTCTTGACGAAGCACAAGAAATTGCAGCGGAAATATTAATGATCTACCAGCAAAGCCTCCGCAACTATCATAGCAGAAGGCTACGCCCAAGATCCTTCATCGAAGGATACTTGGTCCTGCGACTCAAGCAACAAGGGCATCTCAAGCTCGACTCTCCCTGGGACGGACCTTATGTGATTACAGAAGTAATCCCAGGTGGCGCCTATCGCCTTAAAGATTTCAAGACAGGAGTCGCATACTCCAACCCCTAGAACGTCGCACACCTGTGTCGTTTCTACCCCTAGTCATTTTTTACATTACAAATAAGGCTATTCAGCCAGGCTACTTAGCCACACATTGTACCTCGTACTATTCTGCGAATAAATGAAGCTAAGTGCCCCAAAAATCTGTATTTTCCCTTATTTTTCTGGCAATCTTATCACTTGGGGGCTATGCCACCCTTTACATCCTCGTTTTGCGAACAAGTCGCAGTATCCCAAGTAGCTGACACAACATCAATCGAACCCTTGATAAAAAACAACCCAGTTGCAACGCACCTGATAGGTTGGCAAGGTGCCGAGATAACACAAGTCAGGCTAACGAAAAGGAACTGTAGAGTACAAATACACTCGCAAAATATATAATCTAGCAAGCTCTTTACATATCAATAGTAATTAATTACACCCAACATATCTATACGAACTTTACAAGACTTGTACAATTATGCACAGGATACAAGCTAAAGCTACTGCTGCAACAGAAGAACGTTAGTTTGCTCCTCGAAGAATTCAACGATTTCTTCTGCTGGACGATCAACTGCCTGGTAATGTGGAACCATGTTCCAGGTCGAACCTTCCGGCGGGGTCGGCGGCCCAGCGGCAACAACTGCAATGTCTACATCCGGCCTATGCAGTCGCAACAGCAACAATGCAGCCTTGGCACTAGCCACTAATTGCTGCCGCACACACTCGCGAACTGCACTCAGATCTTGGAACTTCACCAGAAGAGCCAACATGCTTGAAGGGACGGCGTCCAACGGGAACATCGTTTGATAAATACGCCTAAGGCACGACTGCGCCTTCTTCAAAAAGTGGAGTACTCGAGAAGCATGATCCTGCAGGGTCGCAAGCACGATCGCACGATCATGGTCCACCCAAAAGTACCCACTCGCCTGAAGCTGCTCCTGGGTCAAGTCATTCATCCGAATGGCAATCCGGTCTTTCTCATCCTATGGATGACGAGCACTGACAACTACACAAAGCAAAAAAGGGCAAAGTATGAAGAGAAGGCGTTGCCACAACTGACTAAAAGAAAAGATAAGAGGGCAGAAAGCTAACATTTGAACTGATCGCCCAGCTGCGTCACCTCCTCCAATAGATACTTCCATACATCCATGCTACCACGGAGAATGGGCAACTCACGCTCTAGTTGCTTAATGCGATTGCGCAATCGCGAAAGCAAGGGCAACTCGTCCTCCTTTGAGCGCAGCTGAGCCAAGATATCATTGGTGGGTGGAGGATCATGAGGACCACTCGACGTACCCAATCACGAACCAAGAAAAAGCAAATAAGAGACCAAGAATGCATTGAAAAAAGGCATAGATGCATTCCAACTCAGCAAAAGTCTCGACTGGGACACTGCCATAAAAGCATTGTTCCAACACGGAAGTTAAAACTACAACTATTACAAGATAGCTACTAAGGAGCATCTTGCTTCTTCGACTTCGACTTGGACTTCGGGGCCTCGTCAAATCCGTGGCGGTCTCTGACACCACAGACTTTCCAGTGTCGGCCCCTGACGCCGCAGCCTTCACCGCATTCTTTGCTCGTTGCAGCTCCTCAGAGTATTTGGCGACTGTACTGATGAGCTGCGGCCCATATTTACCACAACCAGTAGCGAAGGGAGCAAACACTACCTGTTGGCCATCTGCGCCGACGGGCATTGCCTTGGATATCACGACAGGATCCACCTCCACGCCATGGGCTTGCACAATTGCGAGTGCCATGGTGGCGCCAACGGACCGCTGGGAGTTCCTGAAGTCCATGGGAATACCCCCAGCAAGGGATTCCACTAGGTCCTCCAGGTTGTCTAGTAGTTCAGCCTTGGGAGTTAGATCCCTGCGTATGCGACTGAGCACATTCTTGGACTTCATCAGCGTC
This sequence comes from Avena insularis, assembly GCA_023614405.1. Lineage (NCBI taxonomy): Eukaryota > Viridiplantae > Streptophyta > Magnoliopsida > Poales > Poaceae > Avena > Avena insularis. The sequence continues at coordinate 295,252,748 of CM042692.1, forward strand.
CCTTGAAGAGAAGTGCTGCGGTCTTCGACCGCGGTGACGGCACCAGTCAATGCCTCATCATGACGAAGGGCCTAGGCATCAATGCTCAGGCCGTCGGCATCTACATACAGCAAAGTATTAGTACAATAACACGATGTCGAAGCAAGAAACAAAGAAAATTCATCTGAAAGAATACTTGAGAGGGACTTAGCAATCGAGAAAAGCTTCTCCTCGAGCAACTTCTCCCTCTTGGCATTAGAGGAGCACAAGTCCTCTTCGCGCTTTCGCAAGTCCTTGTAACACCCCAGCATTAGAGCTTACAAATAAGCTGAAGACAGGTGTGTGCATTGCATTCATGCATAGAAAATCTGGATAATTTTCGCGCTTTTAAATAAAACTTGTCAAAGTGATTGAAGCTTCTCTTAACTTGGTGGAACTGAAGTAGATCATCAAGTTAACTGTGATAAGTTTCAATATGACCTTTGTTAAAACCTTATTTTTGGGTAATATAATTTGATCTAAGGGTAGATCAAATGTAATAAAACTAAGTCACAACACACTACTTAATAAGGAGTACTTGATCTCCCAGAGATCATTACATGGTATTCCAAGCAACAACTCAAGGATGAATACTTAATGTTCTAAAGATGATATCAAGGTATTATCTACCACAAACCTTGAATAACAAGTTACGTACATAACTTAAGTAAAGAAACTCTATAACTAAATCTTGAAAGACTTGTTTGCCATAGTTACTCTTACCATGGGTATCATGGTAGTCCTTAAACATTAGATCTTGTTACAAATAGAGTAGAAAGGGAAGTCAAGCCAAGACCACTTAGCACATATCCTTAATATGATATTAAGAGGTGACATTCCTATTTATCCAAGTCCTAGTGTCTATTGATCATCAATGTGTGTGATCAATGCTTGACCTAGCACCCATTGACTTGATAACCTTTAGCTTTGACCTATTATGTTAACCTTTCAAAGACCTTAAGTAAATTAATCTGAAGGAAGAACTAGATATGGTTGAGTGTACCATCATCAATGGAATGTGATCCTTAGTGGAGATCAAACCATTTGATGTTGGAGGAGTTAACTCACCCATGAGTTAACTAGAAGCAGTACCTAAACTCAAGGGTTGAGCTAGTAATTGAGGAACTATGAGAAAGCTAGTAGTATTAGTACATTAGATAACAATATTGTTAGGATAAGTGGATATAGACTTAGAGTAAGCTTGCTTAACAAGATCATCCTATAGAGAGACTAATACAAGTTTACTACTTAGTTGAGTATAGATCTTGATCAAACAATTAGAAGCCTAAGCTTTTTATGATAGAAGGATGGTGGTCATTATTCTCAAGTCACTTGAGAAAAGATGATTAGGTGTTGAAGAAGAGTTGTGAATATACCAAGTTAGGCAAGTCCTAGTAAGCTGAATCATCTAGCTTGATCATTAGAAGTCAAGCTAGAGTATGATGAGGTATTTGATGAGTTGTATGGAGTAGTTGGAGGCATAGTAGCTTAACCAAGCTAATATTTGGACAACTGGTGTTATGGGAGTAGTACTATACCTATTTCAAAGGATTGATATCCTTTGTATGTATAGTAAGGATTGTAGTCTTGCAAACCTTGGCAGTAGTTGTAAGATGAAGTTAAGGAAGTTAATAGATGGAGTTAGCAGTAGCTACATTGATAAGTGCATCAATGGTAGTTAATTAAGAGAAGTTATATACTAGGAGTAAGGATGGAGTAATGTTGAAGTGGCATGACCATGTCATCATATGATGATGGATATGGTGGAGTCAGATGATTGTCTTATTCAGGAAGATGTGATCTTTGTGAATAAGATAAGAGAGATTTATAGAGTATATTTAGGAAAGGAATTCCTTATCTCAAGATATCCTTAGTGAGGTATTAAGGTAAGGATTCTTTAGAAGCCTTAACCAAGATCCTATCAAGCTAGGATAGAATCATGTCTACCTCTTTGTACAAAAACCCAGGATTAAGTTAGTAGTTAAACCAATTCCTAGTTTTAGGCAGCCAAGGAATAATAGGTCTTAGTCGAGTAGAATTTCCAAGAGATAAGTAGAAACCAGGTGAGTGTTTATAGATGGAAGTCTTGTCCACCTTATTGTCTTAAACCCCGATGAAGAACCTAATCTCATAGAACCATCAAGGTCACATTAGGTAAGTGTTTTGTGGTAATTCTAAACTCTACAAATCAAGTAGAATTGGATTTGGCAAATCACCAAATATGGAGGACCATGAAAACCAAATCATCATATTATGAACCACGAAGATTAATCTTTTATAATGTATTTAGATAAATCCTTTATGAAAATAAGAAGGAACAAGATTCTATATACATGGATAAACATCTCAAATCAGAACCATTAAGATTATTAAGTGAAACTAGAATAATTTCTATAAGATCTTCTTATAGGAAGAAAATCCTTAAAACCCTAATCATTATTAATATCTCTTAATGAAATGGACTTTTAATATAACCAATATATTGTGTTGCCCAATAAGAAATTAAAATAAGATGATTATAAATTCTACAAACAATAATTTCATATTTGAAATGAAATTATGAAAAACAGAAATAAAAAATGGAAATAGAAAAAGAAAAGGGTAGCCAGCTGCTCCAGTCCACGGCCCAGTGCCACATTGCCTAACTGTTGCTGCGTGCACCCTCCGGAAATTCCCGCTCACTCCGCTACGGCCCAACAGTAGCCCAACCCAGGATACCTCTTCGTTGTCTCTCTGGCAGGCGGGCCCCGCATGAAGAGAGAACCACTGTCTTCGTCTTCCTCCGTCTGGTCGACACGCCATTGGTGATCCACGTTGCCACCGCAATTCTGGACCACCCCGGACGCGATTGACCAACCTAGAGTCTTGCACTACTCGCTTGGAGTCCGTCCTTACTTGTTCCATCAAGATTCGTGCCTGAATCGAGCTCAGCACCACCGCCGCATCTCTTCGGTCCTCGCCGCCGTGTCGCCGTGTCAGTGCCCGCCAAGCCGTATAAAACCTCCGCCCCGAACCGCATTGCTCTTCTGGTTCATCCTTATCCTCCCTATTCCTCTATCTCGCTCTCTGTCCTCTGCAAATCCACCGAAGCCGCCACCGGTGAGCTCTAGCTAGCCATCAATTCAACCCACCTAGAAGACCATGGGGTGGATGGGAAGAAGCGCCGTGCTCTGTAGATCCTCTAGGAGGAGCACATCATCAAGGGGAGCTCTGAGGAGGGCGAATTTCATTGTTCCTTTTCGTCGGTGTTCGCCGGAATCCGTGACTCTGCGCTCATCTCCAGTCATCATCGTCGTCATGGACCACGCAGCAATACTCAGGGTGAGCATACGCATCTCTGGAGCCCACTCTCGCCTGCTAACTCTTGCTATAGCCCTAGTTGCATCGAGCGCCACTGTCCTAGCTCTGCTCCGGCCGTCGTTGATAGTGTTTCCGATCACCCTAGAGCACCACACTACCCTAGATGAGTCGACCATCGTGTACTGTGTCAAATAGGAGCAATGGAATGTCCACGCGTGCATGGGGGCGCCGCCACCAAATGGTCGCTGGCGTCGATTGACCGCGACGACGCGGCCAATCCGTCGCAGTTGTCTCGGTGGCATATGACGTGGTCCGGGCCCACTACTCAGCGTCTATGGGCTAGAAGTAGAAGAGTAACAAAAACGTTTAGTCGCAGCGCTGACGTCAGTCTTGCGTCATCGTTGGTAGTCCGCACGCGGGCAATGACGTGGCAAGAGCCCCACTCGTCAGTGACTGGGGCTAGGAATAGCCCCGGTAAGAAAAGCCCTACCCCATACTGACATCAACATTACTTAATAAATACATTTATTTATTTGTTTATTTTAATTTTAGAAAATGAGTAAATCTTATTAAATAGATATTTTTGTTTTATAATTCAAAAAAAATATATTATATATCAAAATGTTCAGAAAAAGAAACTCTATAACATAAACTTATTATCATATTTTATTGTCCAACTTAAATAATATAATAATTACTATTAGTAAATAAGCTAATTGGAATAAATCTTAAATAAGGATTTTATTATTTAAAATCTATAAATATAAGTATAATATATCAAAAATATTAGAAAAACAAAATAAATACTTATAAATTTGTTTTATACATTTTTGAATCACATAACTAATATTTGTTCTTTAGTAAGTATTTATAAATAAAATAAAACTTGTAAAAATCATATCTTATTATTTAAAATTCACAAAAATACTTATAATATACCAAAATGATCACAAAAATGAAATCTACACACCAAAAATATCAACTCATACTTTTGAAGTAAAATAAAAGGTAAATGTCTAATAAATCCTATTTAAACCCTTTTCTTTTATTTTAATTCATTAAACATATATAAACCTTTAGTAATGTATTTACCATTATTTGTTTAGAATCTAAAAAAATGTAATAACAAGTTCAAATAATGTTTAATTGAAGCTAACACAAGTCTAACAATTTTAAGTTGTACTTACTAAAACTACCATTAAGAGTTAAGTAAATCTTACTCCAAAATTAGCTTATCACTTATAAAATCATCAAGATTTGAACATTAATTCTTTTACAAATTTGGGAATCCACTCTAAGGGCCAAGGAAAGTTTGTAAGTATTTAACATGATGCCATTCCCATGTTCATAGAAATGAGTATTAATTCTATAATAAGTAAGTGATTCTATCCACTTAAAAAATCAAGAAAACACCACTTCTATCAATACATAATACTTTTGTTTCACTTTCATGGAGTGTTAAGAGTCTCCATTTACTAGTAGAATAGCTACTCAACAATACTAGTTGTTTTCTACTTTAGTACTTTAAGTTTGAATACTTTTTACTTTGTAAAAGTAATCTTTCCTTCAAAAGTTACTCTTTAAGCAACATTAAAAGTAAACCTTGAACACTTCTATAAAGACTTTAATTGATTAATAATCATTTTTAAGAAATATTTCAGATACCATATACCGTTTGAATGCTTTAGTATTTCTTATTACTTGTTGTATCTACATATTGTTTCACACACTCTCACAAGCCTTAATAAGAAGCACAAGTGTGAATCTGTTATAAAAGTGCAACACATTCCTAAAAACTCATCACAAACTCCAAACCCTAGATCAGATACGATTAGTCTGGGGTTTCGCGTTTATCAAATTGCATTACATTACTTATGCATCATTGCATCTTGCTTCTTTAAAACATTAGTCCTTACCGGACCAATGATGTTATTTACAGAATTAGGATCTTTTGTTGTCTCGAAGACCGTGAGTGCATAATCTTGCAATCACAAAAGGCAAGTTCACAACTTGCTGATGTCCTTGGATTATTTTCTATGCTTGTAACTCAACTGTGTCATCGCCTGCATTTCAAAAAGGACAGAAAATACTATTTTCATAATAATATGATTATGGATTATTCACCAAGTGGTAATAATCTATTGATACAGTTCTAGTGGTAAAGGAACATAATATCTAGGACTTAACAACCAATGTCTCCAGTGATTCTCTCACTGTATAATACGCGTCAACCATGAGATTTGGAATGGGACGGAGAAGTCAGCTGTATCTTCTTCCTTTCATATGGAGGCAAGATGACCTTATCGTGACGCTGTGATTCCTTGTGTGGATCCATCATATGGGTGGGCACCCTTAGGCCCCACGATTTTAGTGTCTAGATTATTTATGAGTGGCTGCCGGAGGTATAGCCGAACCTCTAGGGGCATCACTAGCTCATAGAGTCTCCGGGAACTCCCCATGGTTATAGCTTGCCCTAGTTGGCGGCTTAACGGAGGTGTAGTCATTCCCGGAGGATTGTGCAGACATATGGGTTCACGAAGAGGGTAGCGATTGGCTTGGATCTTAAGTTGGGCCTCAAACCATGGAAGTTTGAATGGGGACATACTCTCGGATGTGCAACAAAGCTTAAGGTCTCTTGTGGGAAAAGTGACGCGCCTCTCCAGAGTGTAAGAATTGTGACATGTTACTCCCTGTTTTGGGAAGGAGCTACGAACGTGACAGGAAAGGAACTCCATAAAGTTCTGGTCAACCTGTAAAAGCTGTCGGACATAGTTTTCAGAGTAAAAGCAACCTTTGAAGAAATGTTTACGAAAACCTGCATTGCCTGTGACCTATGGTCTGTGGCTGTAGAGATAGTGCATCATACACTCCTTTTTAGTGAACTTGCTGAGTACGCTCGTACTAAACTGTACCTTCTTAACCCTTGCTAGGTTCTAAGGCATTCAAGACGACATCAACATCATTTTTTGTTCAAGAAACCATCATCGACAACTCAAGTTCATCAAATGAAGTCAACATATACATCAACTGAAGTGAATATAAAATGTTTGTTTAGATAGGAGTAGATTCTCTAGCCATAAAACCTATTTCTGTAGAGCATTGCAATAGCAGCAATGGCAAGCCAAATAGTTTAGATACTAGTCTTAGGTACTAGATATTTTTGAGTTATTATTTCTGGTTCTTCTTTGTAAGAAGTTATTTCTCTCTTTAACCTAGAGTGTTCTCTGGATCTTTTGTAAAGACGAGTTGTAATCTATAGGCACGTCTTGGACCTGCTGTGTTTCTGTTGTACCACTCTGAGGGATGTAATACTAGTGAATGGTGTTTCATTGGTGTTATGTCAACGACTATAGTGTACTACATCATGTAGTGGTATGCTGGGTCACCGCAGTCCTCCTCGCGCTTTTGCGGTTCCTCCAGGGCTGCAATTGCTTCGTCGCGACTCTTTTGCCGCCGCGACAAGCGCCTTCTCAAGTGAAGCAGCATGACGCAGAAGCTCGTTATGCTGAACTGCAAGAGAGGGCGTATCATCAATCGCATCTAGACACTTCACCAAGAATAAATACAAAGGCAATACTAACCTTCAACAACGCGATGGCGATTATCCAGCCGCGCATGCTGTCGACCCATCTCCAGGACTTGCTCCGCTAGGCGAGCAACCTCCTTCACGATGAGCTGCATTAGAAGAAAACAAAGTTCAGTAACAGCACCAAGTATATATTCGACTGCCAAAACAAACAAAAGAACGCTTACGTGGTCCTCCAGAGACTCCGAAGATTATTGCCGCGGAGTCGTCCGAGTAACAATCTGGTGTTCCCCAGCATGCGGGGAACTCGAAGAATTGTGCCTGGAGTGGGCCGCCAATGGAGGAGAAGAAGATCGTTCGGCCACTTCTTTGGCCTTGGAGTCTACGACTCAGGATTCCTTCACAAATTGGACGTCGCCAGAAGACGACGACGCTGCTTGACTGCAAAACACATCAAGCAAAAACTTAGGGAAAGCAACTCCAAAACAAAGAAACTAAGGCAACGTCGCAAACTCACCAGTCAAATTTATCAAGGTCGAAGAATTGCTCCTCTGACTCCGACAACTCCTTTCGCAGCCGCAGCTTCTTCTGGGCAGGAGGAGCCATGGAGCGCACAGGAACGACGGGATTTGGCTCCTCTGCAATAGCAGAATGGCCTTCTGGCATTGACGGCGATGAGGCATCCGAGTCCTTGCTGCAGGATCGCTTGTGAGTGTCCTGGCCGTTGGACTCGGGGGCTCCCTCCTCCTCTTCAATTGGGACGGTCGACTCCGACTCATCCTCTTCATCCACTTCGCGTGGGATAATCCCTTCAGGTTGAGGGGGCAAGTTGGGAGACACCTTATAGTCCTACATTCTGAAGATACAACATTATATATAAACATCATAAAAGTAGTCGCAAAAGGAAACTATTTCACATAATAACTCTACCTCAGGAGGGGGGTTAGAGGCGTCGAAAGGAGGCACGACTGGATCGCCTGGGAGAACCTCCTTGGCGGTGTATTTGGTAACCAGTCGCACCCTCTTATCTACCTCACCCATAGAAATGCCCTCGGCAGACACGCGGGTGACATCGTCAGTACCGGTCTAGCAGTACATTGGGTGCACTCTAGCCTGCAGAGGCTGGACGCGGCGGCGCAACCACGTGCAAATGAGGGTGGCGCCACCCTCTTCTTTACCTATGCGACTTTCAAGGTCGTGGACGCGCTTGTACAACACCTCTGTTTCCCCGGACTCGCCAGGCATCACTATGTTCTTCCAGGAGCGCCTCCTCTTGCACAGCATCGCGGGATCAAAGGGCGTGAGTCCGTATTGCTCTCCATCAGCCTTCTGGTCGCGGATATAAAACCATGCATTTGTACCTCCACCCTTGGATGGACACAGTGAGCTTGATGGCAAAGTAGGTGACAGAGGAGTCGACATGGATTCCGCAGCCTCCTACATCATAGACTACTGAACCGGACGCCGACTGGCGTTTCATCATAAAAAGCCTCTTAAAGAGGCTAAAGTGTGGCTCGATCCCGAGCCAGCAGTCGCAAAGTGTAATAAAGCATGAGATGTGGAGAATAGAATTTGGGGACATCTGATGCAGCTGGAGCCCGTAGAAGCAAAGGAGGCCCCTGAAGAAAGGATGCAGGTGCAAAGAAAGACCTCGGATGATGAACGCAAGGAACATCACCTGGAAACCAGGAGGAGGACATGGAATTACCTCTTTGCCAGGCACTCGCGAATCACCCTCCATGGATGGAAGAACTCCATCGTGACGATGAAGATGAAGCTCGGAGGATTTGATGATAGACGCTCGCCAAGCGCCATTGGTGATGCGGGTACCCGTGCCCTTCTTCTTCCCAGCACCGGCGGCGCTGGTGCCCACAGTGGCGGAGCCGCCCTTCTTCTTGGCGGCGGTAGACCCAACAGTGACGCCTCCCTTCTTCTTACCCATCTTCCGATGGCGGTGAGAACGGAGGAAGTTGCTCGGAAAGATGCGGAGATGGTCTAGCGCCACAACAAGAAGGTGCGCAAAGAAGTAGAGAGCAGCAACAATGTCAATGGAGGCAAGAACAACAAAGAGAGATGAAGAAATTACCGCAGCTGTGCTACTACTTAACCTCATCGCAGACACCATCCAACGGCCAGGAGAAACCCTACTACACGCGTGGCGTACATCGCCATCGACACGCGGTGAAGCTGAAGCACCAACCGTCCCCCCACTATTCCCATTATGCGCGGAAATCGGGGAGACGCAGTTAAAATAGAAGATTACGCACGCCCGATCAAATTGAAGTCAGAAAGTGGGACCCACCACTCGTCACGTCCCGTCAAAGCCGCTCACGCAGGCAACCAAGGTCATCACAGCGTCAGCACTGACGTCATTGATTTTAGCAGCAGAAGATTTTGACTACTTTAGTCCTTGCTCGAGTCTTCGACTCAACCAAGCACTCAGGGGCTACTCCCATAGGGAGCGCTGGTCGCGCACCCTACGATTTATCTTTATGCAGGTATAAGAACATTCAGGACATACCCACCACTCGAATCTACGATTCGATTGAGGATTATGGGTTACTCCCATAGAGAGCGCCGGAAGCAAATTCGACTGAAACAAGCAACAAAAAGACGGCGATGCAAAAGTTTTTAGTCCCGGCCTGAGTCTTTGACTCAACCAGGCACTCGGGGGCTACTCCCATAGGGAGCGCTGGTCACGCACCCTATGATTATTTGTACATCGTACTGTGTGTTGATAACATCCACACCCAAATGCTATGGAGACTCCGCCTCATATTTGCGGTGACCCAGCATACCACTGCATGATGTAGTACACTATAGTCGTTCACATAACACCAATGAAACACTATTCACTAGTATTACATCCCTCGGAGTGGTACAATAGAAACACAGCAGGTCCAAGACATGACTATAGATTACAACTCGACTCTTTACAAAAGATCCAGAGAACACTCTAGGTTAAAGAGAGAGAAAGAACTTCTTACAAAGAAGAACCAGAAATAATAACTCAGAAATATCTAGTAACTAAGACTAGTATCTAAACTATTTGGCTTGCCATTGCTGCTATTGCAATGCTCTACAGAAATAGGTTTTATGGCTAGAGAATCTACTCCTATCTAAACCGACACATTATATTCACTTCAGCTGATGTATATGTTGACTTCATTTGAAGAACTTGAGTTGTCGACGATGGTTTCTTGAACAGAAATTGATGTTGACATCGTCTTCAATGGCTCAGAACCTAGCAAGGGTTAACAAGGTACGGTTGAGTACGAGCGTACTTCGTAAGTTCACTAAAAAGGAGTGTATGATGCACTATCTCTACAGGCACAAACCATAGGTCATAAGCAATGCAGGTTTTCGTAAACATTTCTTCAAAGGTTGCTTTTATTCTGAAAACTATGTCTGACAGCCTTCTCAGGTTGACCAGAACTTCATGGAGTTCCTTTCCTGCCGCGTTCATAGCTCCTTCCCGGAACAGGGAGTAACATGTCACAATTCTTACACTCTACAGAGGTGCGTCACTTTTCCCACAAGAGACCTTAAGATTTGTTGCACAACTGGGAGTATGTCCCCGTTCAAACTTCCATGGTTTGAGGCCCAACTTAAGATCCAAGCCAATCGCTGCCCTCTCCGCGACCCCATATGTCTGCATGATCCTCCGAGGCTGACTACACCTTCGTTAAGGCGCCAACTAGGGCAAGCTATAACCATGGGGAGTTACCGAAGACTATATGAGCTGGTGATGCCCCTGGAGGTTCGGCTATACCTCTGGAAGCCACTCATAAATAATCTAGACACCAAAATCGTGGGGCCTAAAGGTGCCCACCCATATGCTAGATCCACACAAGGAATCACAGCGTCACGATAAGGTCATCTTGCCTCCATATGAAAGGAAGAAGATACAACTGACTTCTCTGTCCCATTCCAAATCTCATGGTTGACGCGTATTATATGGTGCTAGAATCACTGGAGACATTGGTTGTTAAGTCCTAGATATTATGTTCCTTTACCACTGGAACTGTATCAATAGATTATTACCACTTGCTGAATAATCCATAATCATATTATTATGAAAATAGTATTTTCTGTCCTTTTTGAAATGCGGGTGATGACATAGTTTAGGTACAAGCATAGAAAATAATCCAAGGACATGAGCAAGTTGTGAACTTGCCTTTTGTGATTGCAAGATTATGCACTCACGGTCTTCGAGACAACAGAAGATCCAAATTCTGTAAATAACATCATTGGTCCGGTAAGGACTAATGTTTTAAAGAAGCAAGATGCAACGATGCATAAGTAATGTAATGCAATTTGATAAACGTGAAACCCCAGACTAATCATATCTGATCTAGGGTTTGGAGTTTGTGATGAGATTTTAGGAATGTGTTGCACTTTTATAACAGATTCACTCTTGTACTTCTTATTAAGGCTTGTGAGAGTGTGTGAAACAATATGTAGATACAACAAGTAATAAGCAATACTAAAGCATTCAAACGGGATATGGTATCTGAAATATTTCTTAAACCAGATTATTAATCAATTAAAGTCTTTATAGCAGTGTTCAAGGTTTACTTTTAATGTTGCTTAAAGAGTAACTTTTGAAGGAAAGATTACTTTTACAAAGTAAAAAGTATTCAAACTTAAAAGTAATACTTTAAGGTTTTCTTATAAATTATAAGTAGTAAAGTAGAAAACAACTAGTATTGTTGAGTAGCTATTCTACTAGTAAATGGAGACTCTTAACACTCCATGAAACTGAAACAAAAGTATTATGTATTGATAGAAGTGGCGTTTAATTGATTTTTAAGTGGATATAATTACTTAATTATTATAGAATTAATACTCATTTCTATGAACATGGGAATGGCATCATGTTAAATACTTACAAACTTTCCTTGACCCTTAGAGTGGATTCCCAGATTTGTAAAATAATTAATATTCAAATCTTGATGATTTTATAAGTGATAAACTATTTTTGGAGTAAGATTTACTTAACTCTGAATGGTAGTTTTAGTAAGTACAACTTAAAATTGTTAGACCTGTGTTAGCTTAAATTAAACATTATTTGAACTTGTTATTACATTTTTTAGATTCTAAACAAATAATGGTAAAGACATCAGTAAAGGTTTATATATTTTTAATGAATTAAAATAAAAGAAAAGGGTTTAAATAAGATTTATTAGACATTTACCTTTTATTTTACTTCAAAAGTATGAGTTGATATTTTTGGTGTGTAGATTTCATTTTTTGATCATTTTGGTATATTATAAGTATTTTTGTGAATTTTAAATAATAAGATATGATTTTTACAAGTTTTATTTACTTTATAAATACTTACTAAAGAAGAAATATTAGTTAAGTGATTCAAAAATGTATAAAACAAATTTATAAGTCTTTGTTTTGTTTTTCTAATATTATTGATATATTATACTTATTTTTATAGATTTTAAATAATAAAATCCTTATTTAAGATTTATTCCAATTAGCTTATTTACTAATAGTAATTATTATATTATTTAAGTTGGAAAATAAAATATGATAATAAGTTTATATTATAGAATTTCTTTTTCTGAACATTTTGATATATAATATATATTTTTCTAAATTATAAAACAAAAGGTATCTATTTAATAAGATTTACTCATTTTCTAAAATTAAAATAAACAAATAAATAAATGTATTTATTAAGTAATGTTGATGTCAGTATGGGGTAGGGCTTTTCTTACCGGGGCTATTCCTAGCCCCAGTCACTGACGTGTGGGGCTCTTGCCACGTCAGTTGCCACACGGCGCGGACCAATCAACGATGACCCAAGACTGACGTCAATGCTACGACTAAACGTTTTTGGTACTCATGTACTTATAGCCCATAGACCCGGACTAGTGGGCCCGGACCACGTCACATGCCATCAAGGCAACTGTGACGGACTAACCGCATCACGGTCAACCGACGCTAGCGACCATTTGGTGGTGGTGCCCCCATGCACGCGCGGACGTTCCGTTGCTCCTATTCGACACAGTACACGATTGTCGACTCATCTAGGGTAGTGTGGTGCTCTAGGGTGATTAGAAACACTATCGACGATGGCCGGAGCAAAGCTAGGATGGCGGCGCTCGATGCAACTAGGGCTATAGCAAGAGTTAGCAGGCAAGAGTGGGGTCCGGAGAGGCGTATGCTCACCCTGAGTATTGCTGCGTGGTCTATGACGACGATGATGACCGAAGATGAGCGCAGAGTCACGGATTCTGGCGAATATCGACGAAAAAGAAAGACAAAATTCGCCCTCCTCAGAGCTCCCCTTGATGATGTGCTCCTCCCAGAGGATCTACAGAGCACGACGCTTCCTCCCATCCACCCTATGGTCTTCTAGGTGGGCTGAATCAATGGCTAGCCGAAGCTCACCGGCGGCAGCTTCGGTGGATTTGCAGAGGACAGAGAGCGAGATAGAGGAATAGGGAGGATAAGGATGAACCAGAAGAGCAATGCAGTTCAGGGCAGAGGTTTTATACGGCTTGGTGGGCACTGACACAGCGACATGACAGCGAGGACCGACGAGATGCGGCGGTGGTGCTGAGCTCGATTTGGGCGTGAACCTTGATGGAACAAGTAAGGACGGACTCTAAGCGAGTAGTGCATGACTCTAGGTTGGTCAATAGTGTCCGGATTGGTTCAGAATTGCGTCGGCGACGTGGCTCACCGACGGCGTGTCGACCAGACGGAGGAAGACGAAGACGGTGGTTCTCTCTTCGTGCGGGCCCCGCCTGCTAGAGAAACAGCGAAGAGGTACACTAGGCTGGGCTGCTGTTGGGGCGTCGCGGAGTGAGCGGGAATTTCCGGAGGGCGCATGCGGCGATAGTTAGGCAATGTGGAAATGGGCCGTGGACTGGAGCAGCTGGCTGCCCTTTTCTTTTTCTATTTCCATTTTCTATTTCTGTTTTTCATAATTTCATTTCAAATATGAATTCCATAAGAGTTTAAAATGTACATAAACTATGTAAGTTATGAATATTATTGTTTGTAGAATTTATAATCATCTTATTTTAATTTCTTATTGGGCAACACAATATATTGATTATATTAAAAGTCCGTTTCATTAGGAGATATTAATAATGATTAGGGTTTTAAGGATTTTCTTCCTATAAGAAGATCTTATAGAAATTATTCTATTTTCCCTTAATAATCTTAATGGTTCGGATTTGAGATGTTTATCCATGTATATAGAATCTTGTTCCTTCTTATTTTCATAAAGGATTTATATAAATACATTATAAAATATTAATCTTTGTGGTTCATAATATGATGATTTGGTTTTCATGGTCCTCCATATTTGGTGATTTGCCAAATCCAATTCTACTTGATTTGTAGAGTTTAGAATTAACACAAAACACTTACCTAATGTGACCTTGATGGTTCTATGAGATTAGGTTCTTCATCAGGGTTTAAGACAATAAGGTGGACAAGACTTCCATCTATAAACACTCACCTAGTTTCTACTTATCTCTTGGAAATTCTACTCGACTAAGACCTATTATTCCTTGGCTGCCTAAAACTAGGAATTGGTTTAACTACTAACTTAATCCTGAGTTTTTGTACAAAGAGGTAGACATGATTCTATCCTGGCTTGGTAGGATCTTGGTTAAGGCTTCTAAAGAATCCTTACCTTAATACCTCACTAAGGATATCTTGAGATAAGGAATTCCTTTCCTAAATATACTCTATAAATCTCTCTTATCTTATTCACAAAGATCACATCTTCCTGAATAAGACAATCATCTGACTCCACCATATCCATCATCATATGATGACATGGTCATGCCACTTCAACATTACACCATCCTTACTCCTAGTATATAACTTCTCTTAATTAACTACCATTGATGCACTTATCAATGTAGCTACTGCTAACTCCATCTATTAACTTCCTTAACTTCATCTTGCAACTACTGCCAAGGTTTGCAAGACTACAATCCTTACTATACATACAAAGGATATCAATCCTTTGAAATAGGTATAGTACTACTCCCATAACACTAGTTGTCCTTATATTAACTTGGTTAAGCTACTATGCCTCCAACTACTCCATACAATTCATCAAATACTTCATCATACTCTAGCTTGACTTCTAATGATCAAGCTAGATGATTCAGCTTACTAGGACTTGCCTAACTTAGTATGTTCACAACTCTTCTTCAACACCTAATCATCTTTTCTCAAGTGACTTGAGAATAATGACCACCATCCTTTGATCATACAAATCTTCGACTTCTAATTGTTTGATCAATATCTATACCCAAGTAAGTAGTAAACTTGTATTAGTCTCTCTATAGACTTATCTTCTTAAGCAAGCTTACTCTAAGTCTATATCCACTTGTCCTAACAAGATTGTTATATAATGTACTAATACTACTAGCTTTCTCATAGTTCCTCAATTACTAGCTCAACCCTTGAGTTTAGGGACCGCTTCTAGTTAACTCATGGGTGAGTTAACTCCTCCAACATCAAATGGTTTGATCTCCACTAAGGATCACACTCCATTGATGATGGTACACTCAACCATATCTAGTTCTTCCTTCAGATTAATTTACTTAAGGTCTTTGAAAGGTTAACATAATAGGTCAAAGATAAAGGTTATCAAGTCAATGAGTGCTAGGTCAAGCATTGATCACACACATTGATGATCAATAGACACTAGGACTTGGTTAAATAGGAATGTCACCTCTTAATATCATATTAAGGATATGTGCTAAATGGTCTTGGCTTGACATCCCTTTCTACTCTATTTGTAATAAGATCTAATGTTTAAGAACTACCATGATACCCACGGTAAGAGTAACTATGGCAACCAAGTGTTTCAAGATTTAGTTATAGAGTTTCTTTACTTAAGTTATGTACTTAACTTGCTATTCAAGGTTTGTGGTAGATAATACCTTGATATCATCTTTAGAACATTAAGTATTCATCCTTGAGTTGTTGCTTGGAATACCATGTAATGATCTCTAGGAGCTCAAGTACTCCTTATTAAGTAGTGTGGTATGACTTAGTTTTATTACATTTGATCTACCTTAGATCAAATTATATTACCCAAAAATAAGGTTTTAACAAAGGTCATATTGAAACTTATTGCAGTCAACTTGATGATCTACTTCAGTTCCACCAAGTTAAGAGAAGCTTCAATCACTTTGACAAGTTTTATATAAAAGCGCGAAAATTATCCGGATTTTCTATGCATGAATACAATGCACACACCTGTGTTCAGCTTATTTCTAAGCTCGAATGCTGGGGTGTTACAATATTTTTCCTACAAAGAGACTACGTCTCCTGGGCCACCCGAATCATCTCCACGATGACAAAAAATTCGGATGCCGCGCTTACAACATGAAGATAAGACCTGAACAAGGCCTGGCAACACATCTG
Organism: Avena insularis; assembly: GCA_023614405.1. NCBI lineage: Eukaryota > Viridiplantae > Streptophyta > Magnoliopsida > Poales > Poaceae > Avena > Avena insularis. Next base: position 295,269,012 of record CM042692.1, read on the forward strand.
CTGGGCACTACTAGAAACATATCCGTGCCTACAGGTACGATGAACATGCCTTGATGGACGCGTCGAGTGCTCACACTTATACACTGGAATTCGACTCCTGTAAGACCTCTGCGGCCTGAGTCGAATTACGCCAGCACTTTTCCGAATTCGAGTCCGGGGACTCAAGTTTGAGTAGATTGCGTTGTTTTGCCCTAAGGCAGTTAACTGATACTGATACATCGGATAAATCAGGCATGTATATCAACAATCCCTATGACACAAACTAAACACTTGAAAAATGCGCAGTCATGCACTCGAAAAAGACTTCATAAAGTCCCCAATCGAATCTGCAATTCCACTGGACACTCGGGGCTACTGACATGGGTATACCCTACAGGTACTCGAGTTCGGTATATACGGTCCAGATACGGCGGGAGCCCACGGTGTTGCCAAGGCCCAAATGGAGAATCCGAGTGACCCACGGACTCTCGATTTCTTGCGAGACAAGAAGAAGCTTGAGATAGAAAGTTTAAAAATCTGTAACCGACTCGACCTGCTACCCGAGACCTAGCCTATCTATATAAAGGCTAGGAGGGGGCGGCGAGGAGGACACATGCAACCCTAGTTTCCACAACTCTCGCCAGATTGCATCTGCGCCAACCTTGATTCCTTCGTTAATTCCAAGAGCAGACAAGCAGGAGTAGGGACCTCTACGAGGCCTGAACCTGGGTAAAACTTGTGTCCCTGTGTGCTTGTTTGCTAGCCGACTGATGCCTCCAATGCTCCCTCCTTATCCAAAACCCAAGTCCATAACAATGGGCATTGACGAGTTAAACCCTCGTAAGTGATGCAAAGGAGAAAGGTTGGGGGTTTGGGGCCACGGTGGGTGGTCTTGCAGCGGCGCTATGTGGTTGGATGGGGATGATGAGACATGGTCGGGATGACAGCACGGTGGTCTTGTGCATTGGGTGGATCTTTGGAGGGGTATGGGGAGTAGGAAGACTAGTGGAGATATGTATCGGGGAAGATGCTGATGAGAACATGAATGGGACCGATCGAGCGCATCTAGTTTAAGGCATCTGCAGCAGGCTAGTCCAAACCGATGCAAATGGTCTGATTTTGTCTGGATGGATCAGAGGTCGTGCTTAGATTTCAACACCGGGGATGAATGATCCCCTTTTTAGTTCGGCTAGGGGCGCAATGTCCAACGAGCTCGATCGACGAGCTAGATGAACACAATCACACGGATAGACACATTTGTTTACCCAAGTTCAGGTCTCGATGTGCGGATCCCTATGTCCCGCAACTGTCTACTATATGGTGGATTATCACACGATTACAGAGTTTGTTCCCGGTAAGAACACAAACAGTTCTCCCTTCTAAGTCTTTCCTCCCTTCGACCAACCCGGGCCTCCTTTTATATCAGCAAGGGGACACCACAAGGGTCGGTCACCATGCAGAGACGAACCACGTGCATGGCCATAACATGGCAGGGCACTCATACGCCCTAAGCGTGTGCCTTGTCGCGTCTGAGCTTGTGTAGGGGCATGCTAGAATCTATCCCACCAACCTGACTCCTATCTGGAAGATGCTCCCAGGGCTCCTCTCCGTCCTGCAGAGGCACCGTCAGGGTCCGGGTAGGATCCTGGTCGCCCATGAGGGCTTGCCAATCCCGGGGTCACGGCCTGTCCTCAGGATCCGGGGTACCCCTGGTCCCATGGAGATGACAGTAGCCCCCGAGCATGCCTCAGACAAGATAGGTTTGGCTAGGGCCGCGCCTTTATCCTTGGTGGGCCCGAGACCCTTATCATGACTTCACTACTCCTAAGGTGTCGTGTCTCTCTTGAAATGCGCAGAAGGGCAGACCTACCTTCCGCTAGTTGTTCTTGGGATGACCGATAGTAATTGTGGGTAGGGGTGGGTGGATAGGTTCCCTACGCCTTCCCTCTTTATTCCTCACAATCTCGCCTATCATTCATCCTCCTCCCCTTGGAGCATGCTGTTGGCACCGATGGTGAGCCATGGGTCTTTGTCTAGGACTCGATCTGGAGCTTAGGGGTGCAGGAGACCCTCAAGATATCCACTTTCACCCACCACAGACTAGAACAAACTTCTTGCTCTGAAGCTTCATGTTGCCGATGAGCGTCATGAGAACGGGGCTACCAAGTTCCGCTGCTATGGAAGAGGCACCGGAGATGGGGAGATGACCATCTACAATTGCTTCCTCAAGATAGGACTGGGTCCCCCTTCTCTGATTTCTTCTTGGAACTGATGATTGCATATGGCTTTTATATGTTCCAGATCCACCCCAATGCTCTACTGGTTTTGGCCCCCTTCGCACATTGATTTTTTTTGAGTAATTCCCTCGGTGACCTTGTTCCACCACTATTTTACCTCTTAGGTTGACAAGAAGCCGAGGATAGTCCGGGGCATCACCTTCAGACTTCAGAACAATCTTTCCAAAAAGTACCTCCAGGGCAAGTTCAAATCCAAGTAGGAGGAGTGGCACTGTGAGCACTTGTAGTGCAAGTGGATAGCCACTTCACTTGGATCTCTGACGCCCAGGAGGTTTCCCATCCTCTCCCTAGGTGGGGGAGATGAGCAGTCGAGACGCGAGCCTAAAACTTATGATGGGCAGGATCCATATTCTCGCAAACAAAGGCTTGAAGGTGCACACCGTCATCTCAGACTACCTTCGGCACCACTTGGTGCCACTGGAGAGACAGTCTCACCGGGCTTGGGTATACCGGGGTCCTCATGACCCAATCCACCTTCAGCCTTGGAAAGATAGAAATCTAACCTAGGAAGAGTATGCTAAGTTGATGAAGGATCTTCTCTTCCCGGTGGCTGTAGGAGGACAGCTGAAAGGGCATCTTCCGCTTTTCTTTGAAAAACTTTGGGACAAAATTATTGTATGGTTGCCACTTGCAATGCTAGAGGCCTTGTTACCAGGAAGGAGTCCCCCTCTGATGTGGATGATGCCTTAGATGACGAGGATCCCTCTGAGGTCAGCACGGGCTCATCGGACGTGACTCAATCTTACATGGAGGGGGAATCCTCTCCTGAAGATTGCCCACTCTTAGCGGAGAGTGAGTCTAGTGGTGATGCCACTCTGGAGGACATCTTCTATGAAGTCCCCGACTTCCATCTTCTGCCGCCAGTGAGGGTGCTCGAGGAAAAGGTGGCGGTTCCCTCGTGCACTACTGCTAAAGTTGATCTCAATTCGCCTCCATAGGAGTACCTAGAGGAGCTCACTCCACCTCACGTGTCACAGGTTACTGTCAACACCAGGATTTTTAATCCCAGATGCCTGTTATGCCATACATCACAATCCCAGGATTACCATTTTTGCGAGACATAACAGATTGGATATCACAGTACATCATCCATTACAAACCATAATAAGGTCTTACACAAATAAAGGATCTCATGATCCAGTCTTAGTACAATCAAGTAGCGGAATCATTGGCGTAGCGGTGGGGTCCATCTTCAGAGTCACAGTCAATGCTGACGATGGGAGATGATCCTAGTTGTCATAGCCGTCCTGCTGTCCTCCTTCAGGGTAGTCCTCCTCATAGTCTAGCCATAGGAATAGCTAGGGATAAAGCCATGAGTACTCTTTAAGGACTCGCAAACTATCACTAACAAGTAAGATAGTTCCAGTAGGAATGCTAACATATAAGTTTATTTGTAAAGCTAAGGTTGAAACCTAAGTTGAGTTCGGAAACAAAGAAAGATAAAATAAAGTTTGGAAACACCTAAGTGGGAACTTAGTTATCATAGTCACAACTCTGTTGTGGTCAAGTCATGTCACAATTCATTTCATAAGTCATTTTGAAAACATTTGACAACAGAACAGTATGGCCACTCCAACTGTCCATAACCGCGGACGTGGCTATTCGAATAGTTTGACACTCTGCAGAGGTGGTACACTTTCCCCACAAGATTCGATACATCTTTCAGGGATAACCCTAAATCATCATACTTAGTATGCAGATAATCAAACATAACCTTTCCTTTACACACTCTAGTATAAGCACCTCTCTTATGAGTATGGCCTCCCGGCCATGACCATTTGTCATCCTGGGCACTGCATAGGTGGACAACATTGAGAGGTAGCCTCAGCTCAAACCTCTCCCGTGAGGGAACTAATACTAATGCATATAAACTTCTGGCTAAGCGTTACCCAATTCAGGTATTGTGGCTGTACGGTAGAATTGGAATGGTATCGCATCTGAACCCAACCATCAGTTTTAATAAAGGGCTAAGGCTCAGGCCTCACCATTTTAATCATCATAAACCAATTGTGTTTCTCAACACATGTCAAAAAATCTCAATAGAATGATTCATCATTCCAAGGTTTTCACAAGTCATTTTCACCAAGTATTCCCATCTAAAGTGACTGAAGTTTTTGTTTAGCTCCAACTACTAAGTTAAGAGTGTTCACTAAGGTGGGATGTTAATCTCAATCTCATGCCATAGAATGACATCTACGTCTAACTAGATAGGTCAAGTTTTATACTCTTTATGCTACCTTTAAACAAGTAAAGGACTTTGGTAAAGTAAAGAAGGTAAAGCTTGTAAGTAAAACTTGGAGTAGGTATAAGTCAAAATGATATAACCAAAGCATGCCTAATGCATCTTGCTTGGGTTATCTATCTTGCAAGGGTTAGCTTGCCTTGTTAATGATGGCTTGCCTTGGTTGGTGCAGTGGTTGAAATTCTCTTCCTCCTCCGCCTCTTAGTAGAACCGGGTATTTGAACTATCATGACATGCTTCATGTTGGTTGGGTGAATCTTACTAGTGGATGCAAATTCTTTGGTGACAAATGAGTGTTATGCTCCAGAATCAAACAACACTCTTGCAAAAACTAAGTTGACAGAAAACATACCCAACACTACATCTGGCGCTTCTTGGGCTTCTTCGGTGTTCATGTGGAAGAGACGGCCATTGCGGTTGTGAGGGTTCCCTGGGGCGAATCTTCTTCCTGGTTGAACACGATGCTGATGTTGAGCTGGGGCATTCACAATGGCAGTGGCGGCAATCTTCTTGGGGAGCTCATTGCAATCTTCTTGGGGAGCTCTTGGGCAGCTAGGGCATTCACAAGTGATCTGAGACTTGTCTTTCGTTGCCATGGGCACAACATTGCTTCCAGATCTGGGTGCGGTGTTGTTGTTGTTGTTGTTGCTCTTGGGAGGTGCACGGTTGAAATTACTAGCATTGCTGAGGTAGTTCTTGTTTCCTCCGGACTTCACATTTCCTCCGCCACGGTTGGGGTAACTTGGACGAGACATTGGGGGTCGATTGTTCCACGGGGCATATCCGGCAGACGGGTTGGGACGGTACTTCTGGTGACTGTTGGATCCAGCTTGGTGCATCATCCGACGTTTGCTGTTGTCGTTTTCTTGATTAAGCTTCCCTTCCATCTGAATGGCAGAGTCGACTAGCTCTTCGAGATCCTCGAAACAGATGTTGACGAGAACCATTTGCATCTCATCATGCAGTCCGTTCAGGAATCTCTCCTTCTTCTTGGCCTCCGTGTTGATCTCATCAGGTGCATACCTGGCGAGGGACAAGAATCTGTCACAGTACTCCACCACAGTCATTCTGCCTTGCTTCAACTCTCTGAATTCATCCCTCATTCTGGTGACTAGACCCTGCGGCATGTGGGTGCGGCTAAACTTGATCTTGAAGGCTTCCCATGTCATCACTTGACCATGGTTCATTGTGCGGGTGCTGTTCCACCATGCTCTTGCATCTCCTGCCAAATAGTGGGTGGCAAAAAGAACCTTCTCGTTGGCATCCACTCCGGCTACTTCCAAGTTGTTCTCCATTGTCTGTAACCAGTCATCAGCATCCAGTGGGTTCTCCAAAGTGCTAAAGATTAGGGGATTAGTATTCTGGAAGTTTTTGAGTTTGGATCCATGATGATCCTGATTTCCATGGTTCTGATTGTTGTGAGCCATTTGGGCAATCTGCTGCAGTGTTGCTAGATTAGCTTGGTGCTCTGCCCTACTAGCTTCACGGTCTGCAATGAGAGTCTGCAGAATCTGTAGCATTGGGTCTTGCGATGAGCTTCTCCCTCCTTGGTTTCGACGAGTCATCTGAAGATTGAGGTAGATAAAGGGGTAAGAGGGAAAGTCCTAAGGTTCATGGTTTTGATTTCAAAGCTAAAACTTTGAGTTTGACTCAGGTTTTGCAACTAACTTATTTTCATTCATTCAAGCAAAGCACAACATACAAACACACACACACCACAACATCAAAGGAAAACAGATGGTTTTAAGAACCAGTCTGTAAGCTAGGATATAATGGGATCGATACTCATCACTCCTACGATAGTGCTCTAGTGCATCTACTCATCATCGATGAAGTCGGAGTCATCATCGTCGGTGTAGAAGTCCACGACATCCTCCTCCAGATAGTAATCATCATTGTTGAGGTAGGAGTCAATATCCCCTTGGATATCTTCACCTTCTTCTTCTTCTTCTTCCTTTGCTGCAAGCTAAGCTTCTTGCTCCTTGAGTGTCTTCTCGAGGTCGGCCACCTTCTTGCGAAGACGGTCAATGGTGCGATCCTTCTTGGCGCGTTGACGGCACAGAGACTAACGATCCTTGACTAGAAGTGAGAAAGTCTAGGCCTTCTGGGAGGCAAGGGCGAGGTTGTGGTTGGCGACCTCTCTAGCATTGTCCAACTCCTTCTGTCTATCGTACAGCAGGATGTCGAGGTTCTCCACTTGACGCTTCAATATTGGGTGACTTGCATCTCTAGCGGCATTCCCATGGAATCACGCCTTGCATAGTGAACAAAGCAGGTTCCTTGGATTAGGTTGACACACAGGGCACACAGACATGCGAGAGCTTCGTGCATTGCCCTAGCTAATCCATCTAGCCAGTTGTTCTCTCTCACGGAGAACGGAATCCTCCAAGATACTGGTGCTTCTATCTTGCCTCAAAGATCAACAGTTACTAGCCATTGTAAAACTACTCCTGGTGGACCCGGGAGTTGAGTTCCAAGAAATTCCGGATGAGGACGCTCCAAGAACTCAGACAGTGAATCCAGATCCCTCTCGAAGATCAGTTGGCCTCCGTTGCCCAACTGGTAGAACTTGCTGTATTGCGCTTCCATCTATAAGAATTTAGGATGAGAAAGTTAGTGAAGTGATTAAGTGTGTCAAAGTTTTATGTAGTAATGTAAGACTTTGGAGGAACATGATTTTTTTGAGAGAAAGAATTCCCAAGGGTAAGAGAGGAAATAGTTTTCATAAATACTCACTTTGGAGGAACATGATTTTTTTGAGAGAAAGAATTCCCAAGGGTAAGAGAGGAAATAGTTTTCATAAATACTCACTTTGTTTTTTTTTAAACTAAGTTTTTGTTCGGACGTCCATTCTAACTAGGGTCTCCTATGGTCAGGATGGCTCTGATACCAACTTGTCAGCACCCGGATTTTTAATCCCAGATGCCTGTTATGCCATACATCGCAATCCTAGGATTACCATTTTTGGGAGACATAACAGACTAGCTATCACAGTACATCATCCATTACAAACCATAGTAAGGTCTTACACAAATAAAGGATCTCATGATCCAGTCTTAGTACAATCAAGTAGCGGAATCATTGGCGTAGCGGTGGGGTCCATCTTCAGAGTCACAGGCAATGCTGACGATGGGAGATGATCCTAGTTGTCGTAGTCGTCATGCTGTCCTCCTTCAGGGTAGTCCTCCTCATAGTCTGGCCATAGGAATAGCCAGGGACAAAGCCATGAGTACTCTTTAAGGACTCGCAAATTATCACTAACAAGTAAGATAGTTCCAGTAGGAATGCTAACATCTAAGTTTATTTGTAAAGCTAAGGTTGAAACCTAAGCTGAGTTCAGAAACAAAGAAAGATAAAATAAAGTTTGAAAACACCTAAGTGGGAACTTAGTTATCATAGTCACAACTCTGCTGTGGTCAAGTCATGTCACAATTCATTTCATAAGTCATTTTGAAAACATTTGACAACGGAACAATATGGCCACTCCAACTGTCCATAACTACGGATGCGGCTATTCGAATAGTTTGACACTCCGCAGAGGTGGTACACTTTCACCACAAGATTCTATACATCTGTCAGGGATAACCCTGAATCATCATACTTAGTATGCAGATAATCAAACATAACCTTTCCTTTACACACTCTAGTATAAGCACCTCTCCTATGGTGCACGGCCATGTCTGGCGGGGTGAGGTGGTCGAGGTGCGGTCTGTGGCATGCTGGCGGTGAGGGCGCTCTGGCGTGCTCTGGCGCGGCACATAGACTTAGTGCGGCGTGGCTCTGGGGTGGTCCAGGGGCTAGCAGGGGCCGTGGGGTGGACCGTGGGCGACGATGAAGTGGCACCTTGCTTCCTAGAGCGGCGGAGAGGGGCTGGTGGTCTGCTGCGGCTTGGGCACGATCGACCGACAATCATGGCCTTGGTGCGGCGTTGCACTGGCGCCAGGGGCTAGGGGATGGGATGGTTTTGGTCTGGTTGGGTCTGGGAGAGACCAAGATGATTAATGTGGCTCAAATGGCTTGACAATTTTTGATCCAAAACAGTATTAGTCAGGCCAGTTTGATTCTGCTCACAAGGTGCTCAGCACAATGGCCGCATGAAGGAAACTTTTGAATTTTTGAAATATTTTTGATGGAGTGGTTTGTCACATGCTCAAGCATCTGTGGTTGCTTGAGATTTTGAAATGGAGTTCATTTGGATGCTTTTTGAAAATGTGTGATCTAGACATATGAACTAGATTCCATTTTCAAATGTCTTTTAAATTTAGAGTTTGAATGTTTTTGGGAGATCACAAAGTGGGCCTTGGCACATCACTACTTGTACTAGCAAGGGGTGCAAAGATCCACAATTGTTTTTGTTTGAAATTGAGTTCTAGGAACACCCAAAGTGGGCTAGGTGATTAAAATGGCAAAAGTGACCATTTCCTTTATTGAATTCTTTTTTATTTCTTTTTCTTTGGTTTTTGCTTGGGAATGATCTAGATGATGTTACATTCATCATAAAACCATTTTACAACCAATAGAACAAACAATCATGGCAATTCAAATCAACTCCTATTTAAATGCAACACTCATATGCATGCTTAAAGATTTTAAATGAGAAAAAGTTTTTGTTAACCCTAAATTGGGTGATTTGGATCTTGATTAACCTTGATTAAAGATTTAGGATGTTACAAACCTTCCCCCCTTAAACAAAATCTCGTCCCGAGATTTAAGAAAGAAAACTAGGAACTAAAGAGATCTGGGAACTCAGTCCTAATGTAATCTTATCACTCCCAAGTGGCTTCTTCTTCGGTATGGTTGCTCCACTGAATCTTGAGAAATTTGATACTCCAGGTCCTGGTGGTTCTATAAGCTTCCTTCAAGATACGGCTGGACACTTCATGATACGTCAGATCCTTGTTGATATCAACAGCTCGGTGATCGATGTTCTTGAAAACTTCGGTCTTCTCCGGCACTTCTAGGCATTTGCGAAGTAACGAGATATGGAACACATTGTGGATGGCTGACATTTCCTCTGGCAGTTCCAGTTGGTAAGATACTTCTCCTCGATGATTCAGAATCTTGAAGGGTCCGATATATCTGGGGGTTAACTTTTCTTTTAGACTAAAACGCTGGATTCCCTTCAATGGCGAAACCTTAAGATACACAAAATCTCCGACATTGAAAGTCAGGTCTCTCCTTCTCTTGTCAGCATAACTCTTCTGTCTGGATTGGGCGGTCTTGAGGTGCTCACGGACTTTGTGAACCTTCTCTTTAGCTTCTCGGAGAATGTCGGGTCCAAAAATCTGACTCTCTCCTACTTGTGACCAATTCAAAGGGGTACGACACTTTGTTCCGTATAAGAACTCAAATGGTGCCATTTGCAAACTGGCTTGATAACTGTTGTTGTATGAGAATTCTGCGAAAGGCAGACAATCTTCCCATTTTGACCCATACTCTAACACACAAGCTCTCAACATATCCTCTAGGATTTGGTTGACTCTTTTAATCTGTCAATTAGTTTGCGGGTGATAAGCGGTGCTGAAATTCAACTTGGTTCCTAATCCTTTTTGGACTTTCTGCCAAAATCTCGAGGTAAATTGGGTTCCTCGATCCGACACTATGGTCTTGGGGGTTCCATGTAAACTGACGATTCTAGCAATGTACAACTCTGCTAGCTTCGAACTCTGGTAAGTTGTCTTGACAGGTATAAAATCAGCTACCTTGGACAGTCTATCCACGATGACCCAGATTGTGTCATTTCCCCTACTAGAAGTAGGCAAACCGGTGATAAAGTCCATTCTGACGTAATCCCATTTCCATTCTGGAATCTGCAATGGTTGCAATAGTCCTGCGGGTCTCTGATGTTCCACTTTGACTCTTTGACAGATATCATACTTGGCGATGTAGCTTCCAATTTCTCTCTTCATCTTGTGCCACCAAAATTGTTCTTTTAGATCCTGATACATCTTTGTTCCTCCGGGGTGGATAGAATAAAGAGTATCCTGAGCTTCTTGCATGATAACTTGCTTTAGCTCCAAATCTGCTGGCACACAAATACGTCCTTTGTACCATAGAACTCCCTCTTCGTCTTCGTTGAATCCAGGTACCTTTCATGTACCAATACGATGTTTGATTCCGTCGATACTTTCATTTCCCTTCTGGGCTTCCTTGATTTGGCTTATCAAAGTGGGTTGAAGTTCAATGCTAGCTAAAAATCCTTTGCTAACTAGCTCAGTCCTAAATTGCTCCAACTCCTCATACAAACTTGGTTGCTTCTCCTTGATCATGGTGTTTAGCCTACACGGCAATCTGCTAAGAGCATCCGCTACCACATTGGCTTTGCCGGGGTGATAGTGAATGTCAAGGTCATAATCCTTGATTAACTCTATCCATCTCCTTTGCCTCATATTCAGCTCCTTCTGAGTGAAAATATACTTCAAGCTTTTGTGATCTGAGTAAATCTCACAGCGATTACCCATAAGATAATGACGCCATGTCTTCAATGCCAAAACTATGGCTGCTAACTCAAGATCATGGGTAGGATAGTTATGCTCATGCTGCTTCAGTTGTCGAGTCAGATAGGCGATGACTTTGCCTTCTTGCATTAACACATATCCGAGACCAATCTTGGATGCATCACAATACACATCAAATGGCTTCTTGATATCTGATACATTGCAAATGTATCTATAATTTTTGATGTTCCATGCTTGGTTTTATCTACTTTCTTGTGTTTTGTCCACACTTTCGAGTACTTTTCATATGATTTCTTGGACAAACCTATTGACAAGAGCCACAGTGCCAGCTGCCTGTTTTCTATTGTTTTTGGTTCTAGGAAGTCAGAAAATGAATATTCTCGGAATTGGACGGGACAAAGCCAAAGTCACTATTTTACCGGAAGACATCTAGAACCAGAATACGAGACGGAGAAGGGCTGGGGCCTGGCCACACCACCTGGCCGCGCGGCCAGGCCTAGCCCGCGCTAGGGGGTGGTCTGGCCGACCCTAGCACCCCCTCGGCCTCTCCTTCCGCCTATATATTGCCTCTGATACCAAAACCCTAAGTATCCGATTAAAAATTCCACGAAAGAGTCTGTAGCCGCCGTCATATCCATCCCTAGATCGGGAGGATCAAGCTCTTCGGCACCACGGGAGAGGGAATTCACCACGAGGCCTTCTTCATCATCATGCAAGCCTCTGGTGTAATGCGTGAGTAGTTCATCTCTGGACTATGGGTCCATGTAGTAGCTAGATGGTTGGTTCTCCTCCTTTGTGCTTTCATGTTTAGATTTTGTGAGCTCTGTTCATGATCAAGATCATCTATTTATAATCCATACATGTTGTGTTTGCGGGGATCCGATGGATATTGAGATGCTATTTTAGATTGATTATTGATTCTATCATGTCTTTGTTATTTGTGATCTTGCATGCTTTCCATTGTTAGTAGCTATCTTGGCCAAGTAGATGCTAGCAACTCCAAGAGTTAGTATTTATGCTCGATAGTGGGTTTATGCCTCTGGTAACTGGGAAGTGAGAAATCTCTAAGGTACTAGATGTGCTGTTGCTACTAGGGAGAAAACAACAATCCTTTGTTCATAGAACAATTGTATTTTTTACTTTACACGCAATTCGTAAAGCAATAATCTGTTGCTTGCAACTTAATACTGGAGGGGGTTCAGATGATAACCTGAAGGTGGATTATTAGTCATAGATGCGGTTGGATGGCGGTCTATGTATAATGTTGTAATGCCCAATCAAGTCTCAAAGGAGTCAAGATGATTAGTATATGCTTGTATGCTTTCTCGATGTTTGTCAATTGCCCCGCTGTAATTTGTTCACCCAGCATGTTATCTATCTTAAGGAGAGCCACCTCTAGTGAACTATGGACCCTGGTCCTTTCTTTTACATACAATATACAAACTATTTACTGCTTTGTGTTTACTTTCTGCAAACTATTACTTCCTTCCATTCGATACATTTAATCCATTGTTTTCAGCAAAACCGGTGAGATTGACAACCTCATCGCAAGTTGGGGCAAAGTTCTGTGGTTGTGTTGTGCAGGTCTCCACGTTGTCACTCGGCAAAGGCCTCGCCAACGTTCAGCTAGCTACACCTTTGGGGTGTTTCCTTGCTCATACTGGATTGATAACCTTGGTTTCTTCCTAAGGGAAAACTTGTTGCTGTGCTCATCATACCTTCCTCTTGGGGTTCCCCAACGAGCTCGATATATTTGGGCCATCAATATCTAGCATGATCAATATTGGGGCTGAAATCAATCTCTTCTTGAGCTCTTGGAAACTTGCTTCACATTTGTCGGTCCATTCAAACTTCTTGTCCTTCTTCAACAATTGGGTCATGGGTCTTTCTATGCTCGAAAATCCTTCAACGAACTTGCGGTAATATCTCGCTAATCCGAGAAATGCACAGACTTGGGTTTGAGTGGTTGGGGCTTCCCATTCTTCGACATCTTTGATCTTGGCAGGATCAACAGCGACTCCTCCGGCAGACATAATATGTCGTAGGAATCCTACTTCTTTCAGCCAAAACTCACATTTGCTGAACTTGGCATACAACCGATGCTCTCTAAGGGTTTCAAGAATGATTCTCAGATGTTGCTCATGCTCTTCTTCTGACTTGGAGTAAATAAGGATATCGTCGATAAACACAATGACAAACTTATCTAGAAAATTCATAAAGATCTTATTCATGAGATTCATGAAATAAGCGGGAGCATTGGTTAATCCAAAAGACATGACCGTATACTCGTATAATCCATAACGAGTAGTAAAGGCGGTCTTCGGAATATCCATTGCTCGAATCTTAAGTTGGTGATAACCAGTCCTAAGATCGATTTTAGAGAACACATTTGCTCCAGTCAACTGATCAAATAGATCCTCTATCTTTGGCAAAGGGTACTTGTTCTTGATGGTGACGTCATTCAGCTTCATGTAATCTGTGCACAAACGGTTGCCTCCATCTTTCTTGTCGACGAACAACACTAGCGATCTCCATGGCGATGCGCTTGGTTGAATCAAGCATGTTGCCAACATAGCATCCAACTGCTTCTTCAATTCCACTAACTCTGAGGGGTTCATACTATAGGGTCTTTGGGCTATGGGTCCGGTTCCGGGGATTAGTTCAATAATGAACTCAATATCCCTATCCGGGGGCATACCGGGCAATTCATCTGGGAATACGTCGGGGTATTCACAGACTACTCTGACTTGGTCAATGGTAGGTAGGGCTAGACTCTTGTTGCACTTGAATTGACAGGGCATGGTTTCAGATATATGCTCTACTGATACTCTAGAGCTACTGGTCATGGTGATGGCTTTCTTGGCACAGTCAATCAATCCTTTATGCTTTGACATCCAATACATTCCTAGTACTACTTCCAAACCTTTGGTTCCAAGTACTATTAGATTGGCATAAAAATCTATCCCATGTATTCTGATAGGCTCAACTTTGCAAATTTTTCTAGCTTTTGTAGTTGAACCAGGGATTTGAACTATCATGACATGCTTCAAGTTGGCTGGGTGAATCTTACTAGTGCATGCAAATTCTTCGGTGACAAATGAGTGCGATGCTCCAGAATAAAACAACACTCTTGCTAAAACTGAGTTGACAGAAAACATACCCAGCACTACATCTGGCGCTTCTTGGGATTCTTCGGCGTTCATGTGGAAGAGACGGCCGTTGCGGTTGTGAGGGTTCCCTAGGGCGAATATTCTTCCTGGTTGAACACGACACTGCTGTTGAGCTAGGGCCTTCACATTGGTAGTGGCGGCAATCTTCTTGGGGCACTCATTGGAATAGTGACCCTTCACTCCACACTCGAAACAAGTGATCTGAGACTTGTCTTTTGCTGCCAGGGGAACAACATTGCTTCCAGTTCTGGGTGCGGTGTTGTTGTTGTTGTTGTTGTTGTTGTTGCTCTTGGCAGGTGCACGGTTGAAATTGCTGGTGTTACCGGGGTGGTTATTGTTTCCTCCGGACTTCACATTTCCTCCGCGGCGGTTGGGGTAACTTGGGCGAGACATTGGGGGTCAATTGTTCCGCGGGGCATATCCGGCAGACGGGTTGGGACGATACTAGTGACTATTGGATCCAGCTTGGTGCATCACCCGACGTTTGTGGTTGTCGTTTGCTTGATTAAGCTTCCCTTCCATCTGAATGGCAGAGTCGACTAGCTCTTCGAGATCCTCGAAACGGATGTTGATGAGAACCGTCTGCATCTCATCATGCAGTCTGTTCAGGAATCTCTCCTTATTCTTGGCCTCCGTGTTGATCTCATTAGGTGCATACCTGGCGAGGGACAAGAATCTGTCACGGTACTCCACCACAGTCATTCTGCCTTGCTTCAACTCTCTGAATTCATCCCTCCTTCTAGTGACTAGACCCTGCGGCACGTGGGTGTGGCTGAACTTGATCTTGAAGGCTTCCCATGTCATCACTTGACCATGGTTCATTGTACGGGTGTTGTTCCACCATGCTCTTTCATCTCCTGCCAAATAGTGGGTGGCAAAAAGAACCTTCTCGTTGGCATCCACTCCGGCTACTTCCAAGTTGTTCTCCATTGTCTGCAACCAGTCATCAGCATCCAGTGGGTTCTCCGAAGTGCTAAAGATTGGGGGATTGGTATTCTGGAAGTTTTTGAGTTTGGATCCATGATGACCCGGATTTCCATGGTTTTGATTGTTGTGAGCCATCTGGGCGATCTGCGGCAGTGTTGCTAGATTAGCTTGGCGCTCTGCCCTACTAGCTTCACGGTCTGCAATGAGAGTCTATAGAATCTGCAACATTGGGTCTTGCGATGAGCTGCTCCCTCCTTGGTTTCCACGAGTCATCTGAAGATTGAGGTAGATAAAGGGGTAAGAGGGAAAGTCCTAAGGTTCATGGTTTTGATTTCAAAGCTAAAACTTTGAGTTTGACTCAGGTTTTGCAACTAACTTATTTTCATTCATTCAAGCAAAGCACAACATACAAACACACACACACCACAATAAAGGAAAACAGATGGTTTTAAGAACCACTCTATAAGCTACGATACAATGGGACCGATACTAATCACTCCTACGATAGTGCTCTAGTGCATCTACTCATCATCGATGAAGTCGGAGTCATCATCGTCGGTGTAGAAGTCCACGACATCCTCCTCCAGATAGTAATCATCATTACTGAGGTAGGAGTCAATATCCCCTTGGATATCTTCACCTTCTTCTTCTTATTATTCCTTTGCTGCAAGCTGAGCTTCTTGCTCCTTGAGTGTCTTCTCGAGGTCGGCCACCTTCTTGCGAACACGGTCGATGGTACGATCCTTCTTGGCGCGTTGATGGCATAGAGACTGATGATCCTTGACTAGCAGTGAGAAAGCCTGGGCCTTCTGGGCGGCAAGGGCGAGGTTGTGGTTGGCGACCTCTCTAGCATTGTCCAACTCCTTATGTCTGTCGTACAGCAGGATGTCGAGGTTCTCCACTTGACGCTTCAATATTGGGTGACTTGGTATCTCTCGAGGCATTCCCATGGAATCATGCCTTGCATAGTGAACAAAGCGGGTTCCTTGGATTAGGTTGACACTCAGGGCACACAGACGTGCAAGAGCTTTGTGCATTGCCCTGGCTAATCCATCTAGCCAGTTGTTCTCTCTCACGGAGAACTGAATCCTCCCAGATACTGGTGCTTCTATCTTGCCTCGAAGATCAGCAGTTACTAGCCATTGTAAATCTCCTCCTGGTGGACCCGGGAGTTGAGCTCCAAGAAATTCCGGATGAGGACACTCCAAGAACTAAGACCGTGAATCCAGATCCCTCTCGAAGATCAGTTGGCCTCCGTTGCCTAACTGGTAGAACTTGCTGTATTGGGCTTCCATCTATAAGAATTTAGGATGAGAAAGTTAGTGAAGTGATTAGGTGTGTCAAAGTTTTATGTATTAATGTAAGACTTTGGAGGAACAAGATGTTTTTGAGAGAAAGAATTCCCAAGGGTAAGAGAGGAAATAGTTTTCATAAATACTCACTTTGGTTTTTTTGTTTGAAACCAAGTTTTTGTTCGGACGTCCATTCTAACTAGGGTCTCCTATGGTCAGGATGGCTCTGATACCAACTTGTCAACACCCGTATTTTTAATCCCAGATGCCTGTTATGCCATACATCGCAATCCCAAGATTACCAATTTTGCGAGACATAACAGATTGGATATCACAGTACATCATCCATTACAAACCATAATAAGGTCTTACACAAATAAAGGATCTCATGATCCAGTCTTAGTACAATCATGTAGCGGAATCATTGGCGTAGCAGTGGGGTCCATCTTCAGAGTCACAGGCAATGCTAACGATGGGAGATGATCCTAGTTGTCGTAGGCGTCCTCCTGTCCTCCTTCAGGGTAGTCCTCCTCATAGTCTGGCCATAGGAATAGCCAGGGACAAAGCCATGAGTACTCTTTAAGGACTCGCAAACTATCACTAACAAGTAAGATAGTTCCAGTAGGAATGCTAACATCTAAGTTTATTTGTAAAGCTAAGGTTGAAACCTAAGCTGAGTTCAGAAACAAAGAAAGATAAAATAAAGTTTGAAAACACCTAAGTGGGAACTTAGTTATCATAGTCACAACTCTGCTGTGGTCAAGTCATGTCACAATTCATTTCATAAGTCATTTTGAAAACATTTGACAACGGAACAATATGGCCACTCCAACTGTCCATAACTACGGATGCGGCTATTCGAATAGTTTGACACTCCGCAGAGGTGGTACACTTTCACCACAAGATTCTATACATCTGTCAGGGATAACCCTGAATCATCATACTTAGTATGCAGATAATCAAACATAACCTTTCCTTTACACACTCTAGTATAAGCACCTCTCCTATGAGTATGGCCTCCCAGCCATGACCATCTGTCATCCTAGGCACTTCATAGGTTGACAACATTGAGAGGTAGCCTCAGCTCAAACCTCTCCCGTGAGGGAACTAATACTAATGCATATAAACTTCCGGCTAAGCCTTACCCAATTCAGGTATTGTGGTTGTACGGTAGAATTGGAATGGTATCGCATCCGAACCCAACCATCTATTTTAATAAAGGGCTAAGGCTTAGGCCTCACCATTTTCATCATCATAAACCAATTGTGTTTCTCAACACATGTCAAAACATCTCAATAGAATGATTCATCATTCCAAGGTTTTCACAAGTCATTTTCACCAAGTATTCCCATCTAAAGTGAATCAAGTTTTGGTTTAGCTCCAACTACTAAGTTAAGAGTGTTCACTAAGGTGGGATGCTAATCTCAATCTCATGCCATAGAATGACATCTAAGTCTAACTAGATAGGTCAAGTTTTGTACTCTTTATGCTACCTTTAAACAAGTAAAGAACTTTGGTAAAGTAAAGAAGGTAAAGCTTGTAAGTAAAACTTGGAGTAGGTATAAGTCAAAATGATATAACCAAAGCATGCCTAATGCATCTTGCTTGGGTTATCTATCTTGCAAGGGTTAGCTTGCATTGTTAATGATGGCTTGCCTTGGTTGGTTCAATGGTTGAAATTCTCTTCCTCCTCCTCATGGTAGAAATCCTCCTCCTCATAGACTTGGTCGGTACTATAGTCTATAAATACATACAGAATACACCATCGCCGAAAAATGCTTAACTAGTCTACTTAGCACACTAAGGCACACATTTGATGATCTAGTATCATCACAAGCATCACAAGGTTTAATGAACTAGCTTCATTCTTTTTATTTGAGAAAAGTAATTTCTACTCATTGAAATTAACTAAGATTTAATATTCTCCAATTAAAATATGGGATCATGTGGACACATGTCATCACCACATATTCTAACATGTGGGAATGTGATTTAAAGGTTGGATCACATTTTAATAAGTTTAAGTTTAATATTTAATGATTTAAAGTGACTAGAAATGCCTATATAGCATTATTTTGGTACTAGTCCAAAGTCACTGCATTCAAACCTTAATATTACTACATATTCAGATAGGTATGGTTAAATGTGATTTTTGAGAGTTGGAATCAACTCAAAAGATATTGTGGTTGATTTTAGAAAAATGTTTGAATGTGCAAAAGCTTCTGTCTTGATATTTTTACTAGAAGAGATATCTAAATCTAAATGATATAAATCCAACGGGCTTGGATAGATATTTTCATTAGCTTTCCAACAAAATTAGAATCACTCAATTTGGATTTGTAAAACTCCCTGAATTGATTTTTAAACTAAGGGACTGAACTAAGTCTAAGTCTAAAAAGAAAAATCCTAATTTGAATTAACTGGGTCGCACGGGAAAATAATTGGGCCGACCCAGATTCACTCCGCAGCGCTGAGGACTGCTGACAGGGGGTCCGCCTGTCAGTGGCTCATTACACGCGAAGCGGTACGGGGCGATACGGACCGCAGGATTAGAACTAGATCAACGGCTCACGGTCATCATCGACGACGGACTCGTCGCCGTCGAGACTGAACCCTAGCGGCTCGGTGGGGGTGTATTGGGGACATACTAGGGCTCCAGCTAGTGCGCGAGACGGGAAAACGAACGAGATGACGACGGCAAGCTTAGGCAACATCGTGGCAGAGGCTGAGGTGGACGAAATCAACAGCAGCGTCTCCTCCTCTGTTGCGGCGGTCTCTGGCTCAATTCCGGCGAGAGGCTGCTCGAGCTTCTCCGGCGAGAGGTGGTGAAGGACTAGTGGAGACAGAGGAGTCGAATGGTGTCGCGATTGAGGCTGGGGGAGGCCTCCTTATATAGGCTCGAGGAGGGGACCGAAGGGGCAACGGCGAGCTCGTCGGTGACGATGATACAGGGTGCTACCGGCATGGGCGAGATAGGTGGACAGTGGCTTGCCTCTTGGCGGTCGTCTACGGCTTTATGGCGCAGCTAGGGGTGGTGGCAATCGGTCGGGAGCGTCGCACGCTCTGGGAGACAGAGGTGGTGCTCGACGGGGTTCCTGGCGAGTGTGGGTCGCGTTGCGGTGCACGGCCATGTCTGGCGGGGTGAGGTGGTCAAGGCGGAGTGGCGTGCGTGGTTTGTGGTCGAGGCCCGGTTTGTGGCGTGCTGGCGGTGAGGGTGCTCTGGCATGCTCTGGCGCGGCGCAGAGACTTAGTGCAGCGTGGCTCTGGGGTGGTCCTAGGGCTAGCAGGGGCCGTGGGGTGGACCATTGGCAGCGATGAAGTGGCGCCTTGCTTCCTGGAGCGGCGGAGAGGGGTTGGTGGTCTGCTGCGGCTTGGGCACGATTGGTCGGCGATCATGCCCTCGGTGCGGCGTTGCACTGGCGCCAGGGGCTAGGGGATGGGCTGGTTTTGGTCTGGTTGGGTCTAGGGAGACCAAGATGATTAATGTGGCTCAAATGGCTCGACAATTTTTGATCCAAAACAGTATTAGTTAGGCCAGTTTGATTCTGCTCACAAGGTGCTCAACACAATGGCCGCATGAAGGAAACTTTCGAATTTTTGAAAGATTTTTGATGGAGTGGTTTGTCACATGCTCAAGCATCTGTGGTTGCTTGAGATTTTGAAATGGAGTTCATTTGGATGGTTTTTGAAAAAGTGTGATCTAGACATATGAACTAGATTCCATTTTCAAATTTCTTTTAAATTTAGAGTTTGAATGTTTTTGGGAGATCACAAAGTGGACCTTGGCACATCACTACTTGTACTAGCAAGGGGTGCAAAGATCCACAATTGTTTCTGTTTGAAATTGAGTTCTAGGAACACCCAAAGTGGGCTAGGTGATTAAAATGGCAAAAGTGACCATTTCCTTTATTTAATTCTTTTTGATTTCTTTCTCTTTGGTTTTTTCTTGGGAATTATCTAGATGATGTGACATTCATCATAGAACCATTTTACAACCATTAGAACAAACAATCATGGCAATTCAAATCAACTCCTATTTAAATGCAACACTCATATGCATGCTTAAAGATTTTAAATGAGAAAAAGTTTTTGTTAACCCTAAATTGGGTGATTTGGATCTTGATTAACCTTGATTAAAGATTTGGGATGTTACAGTTACCTGCCGCAAGTGGTCCGGCCTCGCCTTAGGGGTCTCCTCGTGACATGGGTATGACTTATCGGGTTCCCGTAATTGGTATTACCTAGTACATACTTAGAATATGACCAAAGTCCCATAAGGACACAAGGAGTCTTGGAAGCATCCGAAGCCCATGAACCGGATGTGTTGATTATGATAGAAATATGAACCGACATAGTCGAGTAGATGTAATCAAACTTGTAACCTATTCATATTGGACTTTGATACCCATACTCTCATATAAGGGTTGGTAGGAGCTGACGGAGAGGGCACCGTAGCTTGGAGTAAACACAACCCGCCATGAGTTAGATTGTAACTAGTATCGGCGACTTTGTAATCATATCTTTGCAATAAATCTCAGACAAGATTTGACTCCCTTATTTGTCTGACAGGTTGACGAAATCACAAGAGCTCTCGTTTCCATCAAACCCAAGTCCATAACTATGGATATTGTTGAGGTTACCCCTTGTCAATTGGCGTCTGTTGGGGATATACTTTCCGGGTATCCTCACTGTGCCTCACTGACCAGGGTGGCCCACTTCGGGTTAGAGCTTTGCTTCACGGGCGGTCCAATCAGGGAGAAGAGATGGAGTCCAGTCCAGCTACGGGAAGGCCCAAATGACTTACTAACATAGGCCCATAGTGTTACTTGTAGTTCAAGATGTACTCTGTAACCGATTCTTAGTCATAGCCGGATAGGTGTCTCCTACAAACCCTAGGCCGGATATCTATATAAGCCGTCATAGGGAGAGCCTTTAGGGCACCCTCAGAATAGTCTACAATCTCAACTCGCACATGCTAAACCCTTGTAACCCATATTCCGGCTCTGCCGTATTACTGGATTGCTAGCAGGAGTAAGATCCGTCCAAAGCCAGCGGATTCGAACCTAGGTAAACTTGTGTGCTCACCGTCCTGGAACACCGTACGTCTCACACCCCTCTCTTCCACACGCCTCGAGGACCCCCTGATGGCATACTTGTCATCAATACGGCGATAGTTGGCGCCCACCATGGGGCAACTGAGCTTCGGATCTATGTTTCGAGCAAAATCTGCAAGAATCAGAATCAGCGAGACTATCACCGTCGGTCGCGTCCTCTACGGCAGCGACATCCCTCTCATCGTTCTTGACGAGACCTGGATTCCGGCTAGGGAGGCCATGACTGCTTACACCATCATGTTCTTTGGCGAGATTGATGGGTACATCGGTTTTGCTGAACCTGTCCCACCCACCCCAGCGGTGATGATATAGGCAGAAGAAATATCTGGGTCCACTTTGTCCACGGAGGTGGCAGAGTTCCGGATCTCGGAGAACCCTAATCCCACCTAGCCTGCACCTGTTGCAGGGATAGTGGAGAAAGCCGAACCTGAAGTAGATCTTGGGTTCAAGTCGAATCTGGAGTGGATCTCCCTAGCGAGGACGAATCCCAGATTGATCTACCCGCCGAGGTCGAAATCCAGGAGGAGCAGGACAATAACCTTGGTTTCGGCCCTGCTAACACCATAATAGACCAACCTTTCCTGAGGCATACGTTGAGGCGCATGATGCTGCAAGGTGCAAACATGGATGAGGTTCTCGAAACCATCAGGATTTTCTAGAAAGCCCACGAGGAAAGCCGCAACTACCTCATGACCCACACGTCGCACTTTGTCGGATATGTTGGATCCGGATTTGACTCTTCCGATGCTGGAGACAACAAAGACTCGGTGCTGGAGGCGATCGGAACAAACACCGACTTACCCGCATCTTCGGATGACTCGATGACGTCGGCGGATTTACGGAAGTTCTCTGTGGAATATGAAGAGGAGTTCAACTCCAAAGATGCAGAAGAAGGAGAAGCCATGGATGAAGGATCCGGAGAAAACTCTCCTAAAGCATAGGATGACATGGAACTCGGAGATAATCCCGATGTCCAGATGTACGAAAGTACCGTTCAAAGCTTGACTCCGGGAAACAGACCCAAAGCTGTCTTTGCTACCGGTGCTGCCAAGAAGGCAAAGAACAAGAACAAGAAGAACAAAACCCCGGCAAAAGAACTTCCGATAGAGGAGGTGATTACCGAGGAATATGAGGAAGACTCGGATGGATCACTTATCCCAGACGAGCCCAAAGAAGAGTCGGTGGATGGACGCGTGGTCACTACAGGTGCCCGTAAACTCATCGATGCTGCGTTAACCACACCTATCTCTACTGCGGCAGAACTCACTGTCGCGGAATTGGAAGAAAGGGCCTAGGCCCTAGAAGCGCGTCACCAAGTACTCCTGGATGAACCAAAAAAAATCGAGGAAGAGAAGAAGCGCATGGCTACTGCGGAGAAGCTCATCTCTTTGCAACATCAGAAGACCCGGAAAGGCCACGTACGGGCCAACAAATTTCCGGAAGTACACAAGGTTCTCTTTGAGGGAGATCCGGGGATGCCTCGGCTCGACAGTAATGGGGATCTGGTGTACCCAACACCAGTACAAAACACTATCGCAGCTCGAGATATCCTGGCAAATAATCCAGGCCTAGAACAGGTTCGATTGGGCATTAAGCTACTCACCAAGGGTCTGGAACAGAAGAAGGTCGCAAAGTCCGGGAGCGGAAAACTGGTCTCTCAATCAGACCAATGTCACACGGATCCGGCCTGGAATGACGTAAGACCCCAACGGGTTCTGGAACAGCATCACCGTTCCGACCGTCGGGAAGACAACTACTCAAGAACTAGATCTTCAGGGCAGCACCACGTAATCGCGTGGTCGCGCGCGTTGCTCCAGCCGCCGAGCAAGGCAATTGCTGCACTGTATCCGAGAAATCCACCCCGACGAGAGTCGAACGATCACAGGGAAGAAGACAAAGAGAAATGCCGGGAGGAGGACCGTCAAAAAATGCCACCTCCTAGACATACAAGCCGTCCGGCAGAACCCCATCGTGGTGGGAGTGACGGACGAAGAAACGACGGACACCGTGCCGAGTCATGCCGGGAGGTGGCTCCTCGTAATGAAGACCCTCCCCGGAACCTAAATAATGACGCTCCAGACGGAGGCCGGCGACCAGCCGGAAACAATCCAGCTGCTCCACCCTCTCCACCAAGTAGCCATAACAATGGCTCTCAAGGAGGCAAAAGAGGGCGTCGTGGCGGAGGAGGTGGTGGCAGAAGCCGAAGTCTGGCTCCAAGGCACCGTATCTAGAGCGAACAACCAAGATGGCGTTCCCTGTCACCAAGTGATGCGAGACACCGGATTAACTCCAATATAGAGGCGCGGCGCTATGAAAACAATGATATCTATGGACCACGAATTCGACAAATACACTTCCCGGAAGGATTTGCTATCTCAAGACACATCCAAGCCTACGATGGTGTAGCCCGGCTAGATACTTGGCTCCAGGATTTTTTCCAGTCTTGCTGCATCGCCAAAGGCAGAAACAGCTTGGTTGCAACCCAATATCTCCCACTTATGTTGCGGAAGACGGCACGATCATGGCTCAATAAACTTCCAGAGAACACCATCCACAATTGGTATGACATGCAAAGCGTGTTCTTTTGGAATTTGGAAGGCACATATCGGAGGCCCTGTATGGTAGGAGACCTACATCGTTGCACCCAGAAAGCCAGAGAAACTTGCCGAGATTACCTCGAACAATGGATCGACACTAAGAACTCCTGTGAAGGAGTAAATGACCAAACTGCGATTGAATCTTTCATTGCAGGACTCCCAATTGGTTTACTACGTCATCGCTTGAAGTGTGACAAAGTCACTGATCTGGGAGAGATGATAGAAATAGCAAGCAAGTATGCAGATGTTGACGACGATGCAGAGGGATTACTGAACACCTGAGCTGTGCCACAGTCGGCAAAACAACCAAAGTAGCAAGCTCAGAAGCGCAAGAACACCTCGGAAGAAAATCCCAACGCGGAAACGGTAGTGGTCACTGCTACTTTCAGGTCTACAGGATGAGGAGGACGTGGCGGTGCCCGCGGACGTGGTCATGGGACATCAAGAGTCTAGGGTAGAGGAGACGAGCAACCTGGCAAAACCTACTCCTGGGCCGACATTGCCAATAACCCATGTGTGCATCACTTAGACGCCAGCAGGGGCTCGTCTCACACAAATGTCGAGTGTCGTTTTATGACGACATCAAGAAAGACGATACCGCTGGCTACAGGGCTAAGCGGAAGAAGGGAAAGAAGAATCTCGAAAAAGATAAAGAGACCAAGGAAGATTCTGACATGGAGGAAGTTGACCCTTCAAATCCCAAGCCGGAGGGAAAGAAAAACTTCTCAACAAAGAAAGACACTTACGTCACCTTCCTCGGATCTCAACCAACTAAGTTCAAGAAAGCAGTTCTGCATGAGCTCAACGCAACTGTTCCTGCTGTCCCACAATTCCTGGACTGGTCGAAAGTGGCAATCACCTTTGACCGTGCTGATCATCCTCCTAAGTTGCACAAGCAAGGAAAATACACCTTAGTCGTCAACCCACTTATTGATGGCTATGGTTTCTCTAAGACCCTCATGGACGGCGGCAGCATCATTAATATCATGTATGTCGAAATGCTATGCCGGATGCGGATCTCGGAGACCCAACTGAATCAAAGCTATGTGATCTTTCACGGAGTTGTCCCAGGAAGAAAAGCAAATTCCCTAGGAGAGATCACTTTGGATGTTACCTTTGGAACTCCAAAGAACTATCGGACGGAGGCACTTTCCTTCGAAGTGGTCCCATTCAAGAGCATGTATCACGCTATATTCGGACATCCGTCTTACTAGGCTTTTATGGCTCGTCCGTGTTAAATTTACAATATGATGAAAATTCTAGGTCCCAAAGGCATGATCACAATCAGGGGAGACCCGAAGAAGGCGCGAGAGTGCGAGGACGGAAATGCCGCCTTTGCTGAAGCCGTGCTACACGCCCAGGAGTACCAGGAGATCAAGAATACCATTGATCCATCCGAGATGCCCAGAACGAAGAAGGAGGTGACAAAGCCGAATTCGGTGTTCAAGGCATCAGAGGAGACGAAGAAGACGCTGTTGAAGGCTGATGACCCCTCTAAGGTGACCCAGATAGGTGTAGGCCTAGATAGCACATAGGAAAGCACGCTCATCAAGTTCCTCCAAGAAAATCAAGATATCTTCGCATGGCAGCCATCTGACATGACCGGAGTACCTAGGGAACTTGCCGAGCACTCTATAAATGTACACCCGAATGCTAAACCCGTCAAACAGTCCCTATGATGTTCTAGAGATGAAAAAGCGTAAGGAAATAGCTAAGGAACTAGCCTGGCTCGAGTTAGCTGGATTCATAGAAGAGGTCATCCATACTGATTGGTCGGCCAACCCTGTAACGGTCCCTAAAAAGGACACCACTGATTTAAGGATGTGTGTTGATTATACTGCCTTGAACAAGGCTTGTCCCAAAGATCTGTTCGCTCTGCCTAGAATTGATCAAGTTATCGATTCTACGGCAGGCTCGGAACTCCTATGTTTTCTCGACGCATATTCCGATTATCACCAGATTCATATGAAGGAGTCAGACAAAGTCAAAACTTCATTCTTAACCCCCTTCGGAACCTTCTGTTTTGTTACGATGCCCTTTGGGCTCAAGAACGCGGGAGCTACGTACCAGCGCACTATGCAGCATTGCCCCCATGACCAAATCGGACGCAATGTACATGCATACGTGGACGACATTGCGGTGATGTCCAAAAAGAAGGAAACATTAATTTCCGACTTGGAGGAAATGTTCGCAAATCTATGAAAATATAACATAATGCTTAACCCAAAGAAGTGTTTCTTTGGAATACCGGCCGGAAATTTTTTAGGTTTCATCGTGTCTCAAAGAGGCATAGAGGTGAACCGAGACAAGATTAAGGCTATACTCAATATTTCCAGGACAAATCGCCTGAAGGACATTCAAAGACTAACTGGTTGCATTGCTACAGTTAGTCGGTTTGTAAGCCGGCTCGGTGAAAGAGCCGCACCACTCTACAAGCTCCTGAAAAAGACCAAAAAATTCGTTTGGACTGATGAAGTTGAAGGTGCACTACAAGACCTGAAAGAAGTACTCTCGTCTGCTTCTATCCTTGCAGCATCGGAACCACGAGAACCGATGTTGCTCTATCTTGCTGTGACAAACAGAGTCGTTAGTGTCATCATGGTGGTGGAGGGACCGGAGGAAAATCAGGAACACCTAGTGCAACGTCCGACTTATTATATCAGTGAGGTCCTAACAGAATCAAAGCAGCGGTATCCGCACTATCAAAAGCTGGCTTATGGTGTGTTTTTTGCATCTCGTAAGTTACGGCATTATTTTCAGGAACATCCAATTACCGTGATGAGCACAGTTCCCATGAGAGATATAATCAACAACAGCGATGCCACAGGACACATCACAAAATGGGGCATAGAGCTTTTTTTGAACCGAAATCAGTAGGAGAGGCTCCTACTATTGTATTATATTAATAACATAGGTAATTACATTGAAGGTGTGTTCACCTTCCTAACATTGACTGGATTACAATTTTAAATTGTGTCTATGAGACTATATATGATATCAACCAGGTTTTGAGGTACCCTGAACCTAAGAAGAAGTAAATCAGCTTTGACTCTTTCTCTCCAAGAGGCTCTAGTTAGTCTAATATCTTTAAATATTAGCTCGTTTCTTTCTTTCCAGATACCCCATGCTCCTAACGCAAATACCTCAAAAAATAATGGTCCTTGATATGCTTCTTTAGCCTTACTAATTTCAGCAAATCTATCAACTGCAATTGGACAATATATATTCAGTCTTGACTAGCAGGAGACGCTGAAGCTGCATCTAAAAAAAGATGTTCCAAAGTTTCCTCTTCCCCTGAATTACACATTGGGAAGGTATGATTATGACCAACATTGAAGTTTCTCCTTTTCAAAATATTCCTCGTATTTAATCTATCCGCTAGTAATAGCCAGGCAAAAAAATTTATCCTTGGCCAAAGCTTTGATTTCCAAATCCATAAGAAAGGTGTTGGTGGCGTAATATTTCTGAAGCAGTAATTGTAGAAGCTTTTTGCTGTGTAATAGTCTCCCCATTTATATGTCCAGGTATCATTGTTATTATTAATGACCAGATCATTGTTAATCATGTCAGTAACCTCTTCCCATTTATTAAAAGCTTCAGTGGATAGTGAAAGATGAAACAAATCAATCAGATTCAAACTTGAGCAGAATTCTGCAACTGATATGTCCTCGTTTTTAACATATGAAAGTAGACATGAGTGAGATTCTTGCAGAATTATGTTATTCCAATCATCCTTCCAAAACAACGTAGTAGAACCTTGACCGGCTGAGCATTTGGAAAAACCTCTATATATAGGTGATAATTTCATAACAGATCGCCACCAAAAAGAGCCACAAGAGTCTGAGGCATGAGGAATAGTATGCTGATAATAAGAGGACCAAATTAAGTTGACCCACTGAAGATCTCTTTGTTGTAAAATTTATCTAAATGCTTCAAAAGAAGAGCCTGATTTTGAAGTTTCATATTAATAACTCCAAGACCACCTTTATCCTTGGGTTTGTAAACCATGTCCCAAGCAGCAAGAGACATGCACTTCTCACCATCCTCAGTTTTCTTTTGCCATCAGCACCTTCTTATTCTTTCAATTTGTTCCATAGTTTTTGCATCAATTTGAATTGAACACATAGTGTACGTAGCAATAGATGATAGGATTGCATTGACATGAGCTAACTTCCTAGAATATGATAATAGTAATGTAGTACTAGTCACCTTTCTTTCAATTCTGTCTACTAATGGTAAAAGATCTGTCATTGTGGGTTTTGTAGTTCCCATTGGTAGACCGAGATATGTAAAGGGCATCTTAGCTACCTCACAACCAAAGATATTAGCCAAATCTTGTGCCTTTTGTGGTGTAATATTAATCGGCACCAAATTAGATTTCTGGAAGTTAATTTTTAAACCTGTGGAAGTAGCATAGTCAACCAAAATCCTTTTGAGATGTGCCAACTGATTACCACATGCTTGCATCACCAAAATCGTGTCATCGGCATATTGAATAACCGGGAAGTAACCTCCACAAGGTATTGGCAGGTTGAGATGACCTTCCTGGTATTCCTTGTTGATAACCTTTTGTAACAGCTCTACTCCAGCAACAAATAAAAGTGGGGAGAGTGGGTCACCTTGTCGAACTCCTCGCTCGCAGTGGAAAGATTTTCTAGGTACCCCATTAAGAAGTATAGAAGAATGACCTGAGTCAAGAAAGCATTTGATCCATTTTAACCAAATATGTTCAAATCCCATCTATTCCAGAATTTTAAGGATTGTATCATGTTCCATCATATCGAAAGCCTTCTCGAAGTCTAATTTAAAAATAATAATTTCCCTTTTAGATGTCTCACATTGGTGTACAAACTCAAATGCCCAGGCTAGACAATCCTGTATATTTCTCCCTTTGATAAAACCATATTGGTTTGGGTGTATTAACTTGAGAATCCATTGTTGAAGTCTGTTTGCTAGTATCTTGGTTAAAAGTTTCAGAAAAGAGTTTAGTAAAGATATAGGCCTGTAATTGTTTACACTTGTGGGGGAATTCATTTTTGGAATTAGTGTAATTAAAGAATTGTTTATACTGTCTAATATCACCTTTCCTGCAGCAAAATATTGGAAAACTTTATAGGATTCAGGGGCCACTATATCCCAACAATTCTTTAAGAAACAGCCGTTAAAGCCATCAGGGCCTGGAGCCTTGTCTATTGGAAGTCCTTTCATAGCCTTATCAATTTCTTCTTTAGTAAATACAGATGAGATGCTAGATAAACCTTGTAATGGAGTAAAAAGAGAATAAAGGTCAAACTTCATCTGATGACATTTCGATACCCCTAATCTTTGTTTGTAAGCCTGAAATAGTGCCTTGGCTTTTCCATCATGGTCCTGAACATTTGTTCCATCAGCTAATACAATATTTGTAATTCCATTTCTTCTGTGTCTTTCAGTTGCTACTCTATGAAAGAATTTGGTATTCTTATCTCCATATTTTACCCATCTCTCTGTGCATCTCTTCTTCCAGTATTGTTGCTGATAGGAATGGAGTCTTGTAATATGAGATTTTAGTATTTTTCTAAAATTCCATTCAGGAGTAGTAAGTGATCTTAACTGTTCAATTTCATCAACTTGAATTAGTACCTTCTGACAATTTTCAATCAGCAAAGATAGTTTAGATAATGACTTACTCCAAAGTTTTAAGGCCTTCCTTACATTATTCAGTTTAGATTTGAGAGTTGTAGCTAAGTTATTGTTTCTTACTTGAATATCCCAAGTAGATTTCACAGTATCTTTAAAGTCGGGATGTTGCACCCAATAATTCTCAAAACGAAATAGTTTGCTTCTTGGAATGTTAGTCTGTACTGAAATCAAGTAAGGGATATGATCTGAAACTGGCCGAGATAAGGCGGTCACTATAGTGTTAGGAAAAGATGAGGTCCAATTAGTTGAGGTTAGGAACCAATCCAAACGCTCCAATAAGGGATCCAGTTGCATGTTACTCCATGTATAAGTGGCTCCATGTAAAGGTAGTCAACCAAACTGTGAGATCTAATAATATCATTAAAAGTGAACATATCTGCAATGTTACCAGTCCCTCTATTTCTATCTGTTTGAGATCTATAGAAGTTATAATCACCTATTAGTAGCCAATTTTCTGAATCTTCAATTTCTAGCTCATATAACCATTGGACAAACTCGTTCCTATTTTCTCCTGAACAAGGACCATAAATATTGGCTAGGAACCAAGTATTATTAAATTGTTTTGAGTGAAATTTCATAGTTATTGCCCAAGATAAACATTGAATCACTTCTCATCTGAAAATAGAGCTATTCCAGATTATTATTAATCCCCCGGAATTGCCAACCGAGGGGAAAAGGCAAACTTATCAAATCTTCGAGGACAAAATTTTCTCAAGTAAGAGTGTTCAAATTCCTCTCTTTTTGTTTCTTGTAAGCATATAATGGAGCAGCCAGAGGAATTAATATGTGTGCGAAGAGCATTGTGTTTATCATCCGAATTCAAACCTCTAATAATCCAACAAAGCACATGCCATTGACGAAGTGTTGAATTCATTGTGAATATCAGAGTGTGCTAAGAAAAAGCAGTTCAAGAAAACAATAACTTGCAGAAATAAAGACTGAAACTAAATATCCTCTTAGTTTCATCAAGCACTGATGGAGGAAAAAATTATTGAAAAAGCAAGTAAATAAACTGAATCTTCATTAGATTCCTTTGCTTCAGGGTCTTCATCCTCGGATCAAGCAAAATATTATTCAAACGCCATAAATCTTCAGATTGACTCATCCTTGGTGACTTCTTCTTCATCATCCTTCGGCCTTGACTTTTCTAGCTTGTCTTTCTCTAACTCCTCAGCCGGAATGCCACATATTTTTACTCCAATTTTCTGCAGAATATGAACTGGAGTTGGTGGAGGGGTAGAGGGGGTTGAGGGCTGCCCATCTTTTTGATTTTCTACTGAAGAAGCAACTTCTGGAATTATTCTTTCCTTGACCTTTGATTTTCTCTTCCTGCTATCAGTGGGCATCTGAACTTTGTGACCTGCAATAGCATGATTCCTTGGGCTTCTCCTGACTATCATTATTGTGTCTGGCACTTGTCTTTTCCTCCTAGGCTTGTGTGTGCTTGAAACCCCTGTCACAACCTGTGTGGTGTTGGATTCCACAATATCAAGCTCCTCAAGAATTACATTTGAGTTTGAGGCAGGGGAGGCCTCAAAACAAAGTCTTCTAGCGACCCTACGAATCATGTCCTTTCCAACAACATGTGCACCAGCAGCAACAGGAAGAGAAGACAACATAGTTTTGATTGTTGATAGAGGAGCAGAGTATGGTACCCAGAGCTGCTTTGCCCCAACAAATAAATTGGGTTGTTGAAGATTCAGAATGACAGACCTTGCAATCGTGAATTCCAGAGGCACCTCATCTGAGACAGAATATGGTACCATGGCAGCACTAGTATTGGTATCAGAACTGACAGCAGAAACATTCATATCAAAAATCAGACCAGAACCTTCCATAAAGAACAAGGTTTCCCCTGATGAAGCCAAGTTAGTGTCTGACATCATGTCATTCCAAGCAGATAATGGGATATCAGTGATATTATTTGTCAGCAGTATTCCATCAGAGAACTATCGCCCTTGTGCTCTAAAAATTGCATGATAATTGACTTGTCCTCTTGCAGGTAACACCATAGCAGGTGGTTGCACAAACCCTTGCTGAATGTTGGCACCCTGACCACCAGCAGCCCCATTGCCACCTTGATGTAGCATTCCATTCTGCTGCAACCAAACCTGCAACCTATGCTGAAACCTCATCTCTGATGTTGTGTGCGGTCCAAACAAAGGGTGTGGGTTTCCATCAGCCGGGAGAGGATCTTCAGAGTCAAGTGGCAAGTCATGTATATGTGCGGTCCATTGATCCATGCGCATAAGATAAACTGCAACTGTCCAAGAATGACGAGCACCCCCCATCTGACGCATGACAACACTTTTTGGTACCAAAGCATTACTCATAACCCAGACTTTTACAAACACACGAGCATGACTAGTAGTTGGGTTTTGCCAAATCACCAGTTTACCAAATAAAGACACGAACTTTTCAATCCAGTAATCAACTTGGTAATCCAGGGGAAAATTGAGCAACATAATCCATCTTTCCTGTCCTAACACGGCAGGCCTTATGTTTACAGCTGCATCATGCTTAACTAGGATCGCTTCTAACCCCTCAGAAATAGAAAACGATCTGCCAACTACAGCATCTCTGACACAGCTATCATCAAAAGAAAACAACCCTAGACCAATCGAACAATCCTCCCAATCTCTAACCTGGAAACCATCGTGGTTCAGCATGTTCATGAGTTCTCTTCTTGCACGGAATCACTGCTGAATTGCCACCACCCTGTTCGTCTCAACAATGGCATAGTTTTCGTGATGAAGCGGTGGGGTAGCACTCACCGCTAGATCGCAGCGAACCTTGCGGTGAGCCGAGCCATTGTCGATGGTGAAGCCATGAGGGACGAACGCAAAGGGGTTGCAAGGGTAATTCGCCATTGTGATTAGAGGAGGTGTGTCGCCGCCAGGGTAAGGGAAAAGAGTTTGAGGTGTGTTGCCGCCAGGATAGGGAACAAGAGTTGGATGATTGGTTTCAACAGACTGCACGGGAGATATATCTGGAGTTTGTTTTCTCCTCCAAACTTTTTGGTTACAATCTCGAACAAACTTGCACCCGACGATTGAGTGTCCATAATGATGACACTCCTGACATCATGGGCTCAAGATGCAGCTTGCTGAGAAATTCCCCACCATCAGGCATCTAGTGCAGAAGGATTCAGAAGATTTCGGTATTCAAAGTTTTCATCCGACTAGAAAACGAATTCCTAGAGTGGTTCGACGCGGTGGTACAGTTAAAATTTTTGTGGTCATCTGAAATATTTTCGCAAATCGGTTTTGTAGACTTGCAGTTGCGTTTAATGTGCCCCAAACTCAAATAGCCCAAGTAGCGAACCAAGTTTGAACATGAGTTACCAGTGTGTCCTAGAGATAAACAGCGTGAACAACAATTTTTGTATAGCTCAACTAGCCATAAAATTTCCGTTGGAGAATAACCAACTTGAATTAAGTCCATAATATGATCTAGCGTCAAAGCCAGTAGAGATAAGGTTGTATCGGACCGACCTTTACGAAATACTAATGGTAACGAGGCTGCTTCCGATGAACACGAAGATAATGCAGTAAAGTGAAAATCACCAATAATAATTTGCTCGAAATTTTCCAGATCCGATATAGGTCTTCCAGAAGACACCATTGACTCAATTGATGGAGAATTCACACGTAAGAAATTCAGATCTGTCTTCAGGGCAAGAGAGCGACTAGCAGGAATGCCATTAATTTTGCCCTTAATATTTGTTGGCATATTCCTTAAGAAAAAATGAGTAGGCCTAGATCTCTTTTTGCAAGTAAAGAAACCATCCTCTTGATCTTGGAGAATTATATGATCAAACACAGATCCTTTAGCATGCCCATGAAACAGATTAAAATGCACTGTGAAATCCGTACACTTAAAGAAATTCAACGAGTGAATGAAATGTCCAATTCTGTTTGAAGCCACAGCAAATTTGAAACGATGATCATGTAAACGTTGGACCTTGAGAAGCTCAGATCTACCCCCAATACGGGATTCCAAAGCCAGAGCCACATTGTCGATCACCAATTCAAAAGAGGACTCGGAAAACGTGGCCACCAGAAAGAAAGCTAGAGATGGAGCGCCCTTCTCATGATGAACGGAAGATTTGAAACGTTTACGTACCTGACCTGCCACCTTAGATCCATGGGAGAAATCCCATGTAAGCAGGAAATCCATGATGAATGAAGAAGATTAGAGAGATCTAGAGATTTTGGTGGAGAAATCATGGTCGCCGGCTAGAGGTGGGTGGGGTGGGAGAGGGAGAGAGCCATTCCTGCCGGGCATAGAGCTTTCAGCTTTCGACATTCAGTATTAACCTCGTACAGCAATCAAATCCCAAATCCTCGCTGACTTTGTCACTGATTGGGCAGAGACAACGAAAAATATGACCCTACCTGAGTCGGAATACTGGAGCTTACATTTTGATGGGTCTAAGGGGCTCAGGGGCTGGCGTGGTGCTCAAATCACCCCAGGGAGATAAAATTTTCTATGTGTTGCAGATCCACTTCACAACGACGAATAACATTGCCGAGTATAAAGCACTGCTGCATGGAATCCGGATTGCTAAGGATATCGGCATCTTACGTTTGATGTGTTACGGAGATTCGGATCTTGTTTCCCAACATGTGTCGGATATCTCTAATGCGAAAAAACACATGGCAACATATAGAGCTATCGTGGATGAACTATCTAAATCATTCGAAGGGTTTGAGGTTCAACACATCCCTCGAACATAAAATGAGGAAGCAGATGCATTATCTCGAATAGGCTCTACGCGGAAAAAGGTCCCGGATGGCGCTTTTTTAGACCACCTCAAAGTTCCCTCTATAAAAGGAGTAGATGAGGAATATCCAACCAAATCCGACTCACCTTTAGTAGCACTTCTGGTTGTAATTCCCAGCTGGACTCAACCCTACCTTGATTACTTGGTAGCTAGCAAATTACCCGAAGACTAAGTTCTGAGCCGGCAGATCATCCGACGAGCAAAAGCCTATACTATAATTAGTGGTGAGCTCTATAAGCGGAGCGCGTCTGGGATCTTTCAGCGATGTGTATCTCTGGAAGAAGGAGTGGAAATCTTACAAGAAATCCACGAAGGCGAGTGTGGTCATCATGCTGCAGCCAAATCTCTAATGGCAAAAGCTTTCCGACACGGGTTTTTCTGGCTTACAGCCAAGGCAGATGCCAGACAACTGGTCAAGACATGCAAAGGCTGCCAAAAGTACGCCAAGAAAGCTCACGTTCCGGCTGATCAGCTGCGAACAATACCTATAACATGGCCTTTCGCGGTCTAGGGGCCTGACATGGTAGGACTGTTTAAACGGGCTCCAAGTGGATTTACTCATCTCTTAGTGATGGTGGATAAAATCATAAAATGGTTTGACGCTAAACCCGTTACTAGTTGTGATGGAGCAACAGCCAGAAGATTTGTCGAGGATGTGATAATTCGATACGGTTATCCGCATAGCATTATCACGGACAACAGGATTAACTTCTCTATGGGAGAGCTTGCCGAATTCTGCAACAAACAAAATATCCGGCTTGACATTGCGTCGGTCGCACATCCGCAGGCTAATGGACAAGTCCAAAGAGAAAATGGTTTAATCCTACAAGGCCTGAACCAAGACTCGAATCACCACTATGACGTGCTGCGGGGGCTTGGGCAGAGGAATTACCCTATGTAATATGGAGCTTGCGAACAACTCCGAATAGGTCAACCGGATACACACCTTTCTTCTTGGTCTATGGTGCCAAAGCAGTTCTTCCTAGTGATTTGATTCACACTTCTCCTAGAGTTGCCGCGTATATTGAAGAGGATGCCGAAATTTCTCGACAAAATGATCTCGACTTAGTCGAAGAAGTTCGCATCGTTGCTGAGATGATATCAACAACCTATCAGCAGAAGTTATGCAAGTATCATAGCCAGAGAGTCAGGAACCGGTCTTTCAATAAAGGCAATTTGGTTCTCCGGCTTGTGCAGAAAAGAAAGCACAAACTTTCCCTAGTATGGGAAGGGCCCTTTTTAGTTAGACGAGTATTGCACAATGGTTCTTACTATCTAACTGATATGCGGCCAGTCAAAGAAAGACCTGCTACGAAGAAAAGAAAGAGAGCTGGAGGCAGTACAGACCTAGAAGAATTAGACAGACCATGGAATATTGCTTAGGTATGTCCCTTTTATTCTTAGTTTATCTTTCTTTGTAATCATATATGTGTACATGTTCAATGAGAAATAAAGTATTGGTTGCCTCAAAATATTTTCTGAGAAGTTTTTTACCATCTTATTTCTGAATGATCATGTCACAGTCGGAAATCCCAGAATACTTGAAAGTACTTTATGCTCATGTTTGTTCTAGTTTAGATTTCCCATTATAAAATTGCTACCTTCAGGTATAAATTTAAATTTTCTAGTCTATACTTTGGTTATTTATCTGATTGCTGGATGCGGGCATTTTCCAAGTAGTGAATTGTTGGTACTATAAGCCGGCTTTGTTTTCGTGTTTAAACTGGTTTAGCAATTGAGCTCTGTTGCTCGGCAAAGTTTCCGTGCTAAAGGTTGGCCGCCTCACGAAAGGGACGAGGCGAAAAGCTAGATAAACGATAAGTATAGACAAAAAATATAAGTGCTTATGTAAACATTTCAGGCACGATAAATATAAAATCCAAAAGTGCTAAATAGATATCGTAAAACCCGAATTATACTACTTATTTACAACCCGAATTGTTTTCAGAATAACGCATTGTTTTTTCTGATACTCTATAATGCAGGGGAGAGGTAGGAGCTGCCGGCTCACTGGAGACATCAGCCTCACCGCGATATCTTTCTGAGACGTTTAAATCCGAAACGGTTTGTTCATCATCGGAAACTTCACCAGTTTCTTCAGCGGGTGGAGGCGATGTCTCTACGCGAGTGAAGAAAGGAGTGTCGTAGCTGGTCAAGTCAGCTACGTGGAACCCATATCCGACACAGGAGTCCATGATTGCTTTGATGTCCTGCTCCTGACCATCTCCATCCACAGTCGAATACCCTCTGGTTACTTGCCAGATTTCCATGCTTTCATGGTGGCTCATAACCATGGTGAGAGCATTCTGCGATGAGGTCCGCGCGTAGGACATGTTCCAGTCCTGGATGAGCTGGGGCATGTACTTGGCCTTGTCTCGCACTTCAAAACCGAACATTCTATGCATGTCCGGAACCTTGAGAACTTCGTCAATATCCTCAAAGGATTGGCGGAAATCATGAAGTAAATCTCCGACTTGGGTAAGCTGGCTAGTGCAAGACTCGGTGGAGGCAGAATCCAGTAATTTCAGAGGACATGTGCATGTAATGCAAAAGGTTAGCAAATATATCTGAATTCCAAAAAGTCGGAAAAGGCAGAAAATCAGAAAGGGGGAAAACATACCGAAGATGACATTGTCAACTTTGGTCTTCTCTTCACAAAGACTCTGGAGTTCAGCCCGGAGTGCCTCGGTAATGCCCTTCTCTCTGAATAGTTCATTGCTAAGATCCGAGATTTTCTTATCTTGGAGCACAATCTTACGATCGTGCTCTTCGGTGGCCATGGAGGAGGATTCGAGAACTTGAGCAATGCTCTTCTCATGATCCACTTTGAGCTTATTCATCTCTCGGCGTAAGTCAGTGTTTTCCACCTCTAGGGTCTTTAGATTCTCGGCTTCTTCAATCATAGCATAGGATTGATTTACCAGTGTTGTAGTCAAAGAACAACAGTTGAATAAAAATTCGATTATGAAATAAAAGGCAAGGTTTGAGTACTGAAATGTTTACCTTCAGCCTCATCCCTTGACACTTTCAATTGAGCATTTTCAAGCCGGAGAGCTCTGATTTCTCTCCGTTTGTTGCAAATATTCTTCAACAATTCCTGGTTATATGAATTAACTTTCTATAAGTCAGAATACCAGAGTCAGAAGTCTACTAAAGACTCGGGCTAATATTTTTACTAATATCAGCACGAGCCTTGGGGGCTACACCTGTTCATTCTTTGGCATCCTAA
This sequence comes from Avena insularis, assembly GCA_023614405.1. Classification (NCBI taxonomy): domain Eukaryota; kingdom Viridiplantae; phylum Streptophyta; class Magnoliopsida; order Poales; family Poaceae; genus Avena; species Avena insularis. Next base: position 295,306,785 of record CM042692.1, read on the forward strand.
GGAAGCATAAATCAAGATTATCTATCCAACTTCATGCTTGGGGGCTAGAGGATATGATATGAAATAAAGTAAAAAAGGTGAGTTGAAATTCTACTTACATGATGTTCATGGGTGAGTTTTCTTAAGTTCAAGGACACCTCGGTGCTAACCTTCTCAGCGAGGGTCTGTGGGATTACTGGAGGTGGCCAAGCACACCGGTTCTCAGCCCCTCATCGTGAAGACGGATCTGCTCGAGAAGTTCGGAGTACTTGACGTCCTCCACTTCTTGTGCCTCTTCCTCGGCAGTAATATTCCGGCTTTCCAAGCATTGCTGGGCTAGCCGTTAGATATCCTCCACAGATTTCCGAGTAATGCCAAGCTTGGCAAGACCCAGATTATTGAGGAGGTTTTCAGCAAAGACCTCTGCCGAGGGATCATTACCCGAAGAGGGTTCACCCTTATCAAAACCTGAATCACCCATGGTGATGTCAGTTTGCGATCCGAGGATCGCTGGCTCTGCTTGTTGAGCTGGATCTTCTACGACGGTAAGAGATGGAGTAATCTCCGGTACCACAGAAGGCTGAGGGACAGGAGTCGGAGGCGCTGTGGCAGGAGAAGTCAAATTAAGTTTTGACTAGCGCAGGGGCTTTGACGAGGCTCCCTTCCCCTTGCCCTTGGTGAGCTGTCTAGATCTGAAGAGGTAATAGAACAAAAAAATGTTACACTTCAGAAAGAATAAGACATAAAATACAAAGACCTAGTGAGGAAAGATTACCTCTTCACAATGGGCACCTCCTTTGTGCCGATAGACACTGTCGGAGCCTTACGCTTCCGAGGAATTGTGTTAGGCAGTGGAACCAACTCCCCGTCATCCTAAGATAACTCAGGAGGATATCCCTTGATACGAGCAAGCTCCGACTCTGGGAAGTCAGCAAGCTGAAAAGGAAAATGGAATCTCAGTATTGCAAAACAATGTATAAGATGGACACATAGTTCGAGTTGCTGCTGGAAAACTTACCGGTGTCACTAGATCATCAGCTATGTGCATGTCCAAAGACAAGTCCGGAATTTTCCTCTCGGCCTGCTCCTTGATCAGCCATTTGATTTGAGACTGATATTCCTTTTCCGGATATGGCGTGGAGCAGATACAAAGAGAGTCCGACCTACTCTTGGTAATGGTGTGCATGAGCCGGTCACTGTGGTGTTGGAGAGGCTGGATCCAGCGTGCCAGCCAGCAGTGCACTAAGTCGGATCCTTTTAGATCCTTGTGCTTCATCAGATATTCGATCCGCCTCTTTGCAAGAAGCAGATCGTCCATGAGAGCCGGAGCATCCGCGTCCCAGGAATCTTGGGGCGTGGCGGCACCATCGACGAAAGTCGGCAAGGCAGTAGCTTTCCCGGGAGCCGGCTCGTCCTTATGATAGAAGAACATGGACGGCCACCGTTTCACTGACTCACTGGCCTTAATCCGAGGATAAACGCGCTCTCTCCTAACGGAAAAACTAATGGTTCTGGTAATGTATGGATTACTGGCAGTGATAGAATTTCTTCGGATATGAAAGTAAAACCAGAAAAGAGTGAGATTCGGCCTAATGTCGAGGTACCCCTCGCACAAAGAAGCGTATGTGCTCATCTCTAAGAGAGAGTTTGGGGAAGATGATGGAGTTAAACTCCGTAGTGATCTATAACCTCAGAAAATAAGTCAGAGGGAGGGAAACTCAAACCTCTGTCGAGGTGGGTGCTGAAGTGTACCACTCGTCGGTGCGAGGAGTGGGAATGGTTTGGCCGTAGCCGCTCCGCCAGTCGCCGGCGCGGAGGAGTCCCTCGTTCTACACGAGGCAGAGCTTGGTGTCATCGAGGATGCACGGGATCTAGACCCCGCGGTTGCTCTCCTTCTCCGCTGCCGAAGCCATCGCTACCGTCTCTGTCGTGCAAGAAGATGAGGTTGAAGCCATTTTCTCGTGGGCCGGTGACCTAGGATGGGCGCCGCTAGAGGATTCTAGGGAGACAGAGGAGCTCTGTCTTCGTGGGAAGCGTTGGGAGGAAGTAAGCGGCGCAAGTGCTGGTGAAGAAGATGGGAAGGAGAATCCTGACCACTTATATCCCCTAGTTGCGCCAAGATTCGTGCAAATGTGTACTATAACCATGACACGCGTCACGGAAGGAGCTGGGTAACCCCCACCCGATGATTACGCCACCTCGATCTCTGTGCACGCATTAAAACAACGCCTCGGTTCCGCAAAAGGGGGACCCACCGACGGTCGTGTTGACGGGAATGTATGTCAGTGACCTGACTTGACCATGACTAGTGTCAGATTATGTCAGAGACCAAGTTCCGGCTTAGTTTGAATTTCGAGCCAAAAACCCGAATAATGTATTCATAGGTCCAACTCATTTGAGACCCAGATCCTATCCTTTATTTTGAAGTTTTAGCAACCCTTCAAGATTCTGCAAGCCGAAGATCAAGCTAGACGATGATGAAATCTGACTCTGGATCTTGGAGGCTTCCGGGGGCTGCTATTGGGGATATACTTTCCGGGTTAGAGCTTTGCTTCAGAGGCGGCCCAGTCAGGGAGAAGAGACGGAGTCCAGTCCGGCTACGAGAAGGCCCAAATGACTTACCGACATAGGCCCATAGTGTTACTAGTAGTTCAAGATGTACTCTATAACCGGCTCTTAGTCATAGCCGGATAGGTCTCTCCTACAAACCCTAGGCCAGATATCTATATAAGCCATCCTAGGGAGAGCCTTTAGGGCACCCTCACAATAGTCTACAATCTCAACTCGCACAGGCGAAACCCTTGTAACCCATATTCCGCCAGACATCGATTGCTAGCAGGAGTAGGATCCGTCCAAAGCCGGGGGATTCGAACCTGGGTAAACTTGTGTGCTCACTGTCCCAGAACACCGTACATCTCACACCCCTCTCTTCCACATGCCTCGAGGACCCCCTCATAGCGTACTTCTCATCAATCCGACGACCTCGTCGTATGTGGGAACTTTGAGCGCTGGAGTCATGAATTTGAGGGCTTCAACTTCACCAAGCACCAACCTGAAGATTGATATCAGTGAGATCCATCACAATCCCGTCAATCTTGATTACCGCTCTCCCACCCCTCTGCTAGAAAATTTCGATGAGGAGATAGATCTCATGATCAAAAACCTACACTTTCGCATCGGAACAGAGGAAGTTCTTTGCCTTTCGGACTCGATCTCGAGTATGTCGGATCCAATCATAGTACCTGACGCAACACCAGCATCTTCTATCGGCTCAACTGCAAGGGGGCCACCTCAATCCGACAAGCGTCGAAGACAACAATAGCCACGCCACAAATCTGGGGGATTTGACCGATCTCTATGACGGTCTCTCCTTCGGACCTAACTCTAAAACTCCATCACCCATCATGGCAAACCCAACAAACAGTGGATCTGGGGAAGCATCGACTCTGGAATTAAAAAGCAGATTCATACCCAGAGCAAAACCTGTAGGATCACACTCGTCCCTAGGACAATGTCTCCTATAGCTTCGAGAATCATAGCATCAAATCACACATGGAGCACCACCAGGTGTGCATGTTCATAGGACCAACAGGAGGAGAGGAAGGAACCTCAAAAGAACATGACAAAAAAGGTAACCTGATTATCTAGCCTCATGACATTCTTTTAGAACACGAGACAACTCCGCATAGGAATGGATCAGAACCACCACCAGAAAACCGTGTCGCCCAAGGAGGAGGTGAAGCACGTGATGGTGAACACATAGTTATTCGGCTATCACCAGCTTCCGAGGAGAAAGCAAGAAACACTATCTCGAGTGTAGTACCTGATACATTGCAAATGTATCTATAATTTTTGATGTTCCATGCTTGTTTTATCTACTTTCTTATGTTTTGTCCACACTTTGGAGTACTTTTCATATGATTTCTTGGACTAACCTATTAACAAGAGCCACAGTGACAGTTGCCTGTTTTCTGCTGTATTTGGTTCCAGGAAAGTCAGAAAATCAATATTCTCGGAATTGGACGGGACAAAAGCTAAAGTTCCTATTTTACCGGAAGACTCACGAAGCCAGAAGCAGAGACGGAGGAGGGCCAAGGCCTGGCCACACCATATGGTGGCGTGGGCTAGTCCTGGCCGCGCCACCAGGTGGTGTGGGCCCCCTGGCACTCCACCGACCTTGCCCTTTCGCCTATAAGAAGCCTCAGATACGAAAACCCTAAATCATCAACCAAAAATCCACGAAAAGTTCCGCAGCGCCGCCGCCACCGAAGGGGAGATTCGGGGGACAGAAAGTCTCTGTTCCGGCACCCTGCCGGGACGGGGAAGTGCCCCCGGAGCCATCTCCATCGATCTCCACCACCATCTCCATCACCATCGTTGATTCCCATGATGAGGAGGGAGTAGTTCTCTCTCGAGGCTAAGGGTTCTACCGGTAGCTATGTGTTCATCTCTCTCTCTATGCATGATCTTATTGAGATCATGAGCTTGTAATCTATAGATCTACCTTGCTACTCAAGTGCTTTAATAGATCTCTGCTCTCCCCATGTGTGTGAAAGTGACAAGATGCACACCATGGTGGCACTTAGGCTAGAGATTACAAATACTTGTTATGAGTTATATTTGGAGTTGGTTGTCTTTATGAAATTGTGGTGTTTGTTGGACTCATCTAGTACTCAAGGTGACAGTGTGGGGTTTCTAGATGGGAAAGGCTTACTTTGAGGTGTGCTGTTATAGCCCTACCATCGATTAGAGTGTTCAACCGGAGAGTAGTTAAGAGTAGTATCATGAAGAGAAGATATTTATATGAGAGAGTGTTCACTAGTGAAAGTATGATCCCTAGGCCTTGTTTCTTAGCATTGAAACACCGTTTGCTACTAGATCTGTTACATGTTTGCTTGCTTCCATCTTTATTTCAGTTTTACTTTAGTCTTTTCCACACCATCAAGCTATTTTCTACCACTGTTGTCTTATATCCATACCACTTGTATTTCACTATCTCTTCGCCGAACTAGTGCACCTATACACCTGACAAGTGTATTGGGTGTGTTGGGGACACAAGAGACTTCTTGTATCTTGATTGCAGGGTTGCTTGAGAGGGAATGCCTTTGAACACTTCCTCCCTGAGTTCGATAAACCTTGGGTGATCCACTTAAGGGAAAACTTGCTGCTATTCTACAAACCTCTGCACTTGCAGGCCCAACAACTGTCTACAAGAATAGAAGTGCGTAGACATCAGTACCCATGACAATGGACGTCACCCGCGACAACTTAATGGCATACCCGTACCTCCTTCATAAGAAAAGGAGGCAACTGATCAAGATGTAAAGGGACCTAGAAGAGCGGAGAAGAAGAGCTGATGAATCAAGCATGCGACAAGCGCAACTCAGCTCCACCCGCAACTCCGGAAGCATTGCTGGATGACCACAACCAGGAAGGGGCGGCTCTCGACTAAACAATATACCTGAAACCGACAGACGCGACATCACTCAAGATTTGGACCTATCATTCATGTCTGTAGATACGGTAGGCCATATTAGAGCTAAAACGGCACAAGACACCCTCATTGTGGCTCAGACCTACTTAATCATGACCCAACCAGCAGCCTGCAATCCGCGGGCAGCCATCCATGGTTTCTCCATGATGAACCTCAACATGGTAGGATAAACACTCTCAAAGGGAGACCAAGAGATTGTCCCGCAATCCAACATATCACCGCACCATTGCAGGAGCCCTCGGCAGGTGGCAAACACCCAAAGATCCAGTCACCATAGCACGCATGCTCTCTTTGTGGTCGCGATGCAAGGGATGATATCACATAAAGAAAATTCAATAAATCTCGGGAAAGGCACAGAATATACTCAGACTAGGAAAGAAAGGATGACCTCGAGGCATGTGGAGCAAGTTGCTTTACCCATCAGGTTTGCAAGACTCTAGTACCTAAGGATTTGAAACTGTTGCACGATCGCCAAAAGTATGATGGCCTCAAAGAGCCAGAAGCATGGTTGGCTGATTATTTGCAAACAGTGAAACTTCTAGGGGGATCAAAAGCCATAGCTATGTAGAGTTTGCATTTGCACCTAACCGGAGCCGCATGGTCCTGGCTACGACAGGTACCCGAAGAATCAATCAGCGTTGGGTTGACATGGAGGGAAAATTCACTCGAAACTTCAACTCCACATTTAAGTGACCCACATCCATTGAGGAGTTGTGGGCGTGCAAGCAGAAAATAGGAGAACCAATATTCTAATTCATACGATGATGGAACATCATCAAGAACATCTCCGACGAAAGGGTGATTGATGCTTTCAACAATGGTTTGCATCGAAATGAACTCCTAGAGGAGATGGGTCGGGTCAAGCCTAAAACAATCTCCCAACTGATGAATATGGAAAATCGATGGGCCGATTGTGAGGACTTGGTAACAATAAGCGGGGCCGCTCACATGAAGAAGATCGTGATATGAGAAACAATAACAACAGGAGACAACGTAACTATGACGGCTACGGAGGGCCAAGCCATGTTGTGGATAACTATATCAACAAGGATAACCACATGAGTGATAACCATAGTGGAGGATATCATAGCAATCGAGAAGAAGGAGGACTGATACGTCCATTTTGCATCACTATTCTATATCATAATTCACTGTTATTCATTGATATATTTCATATTAAGAGATGGTACTTATGTTATTTCATCTATTTTTGCATGATTGATGATTTTTGGAGGATGAATCACCGGAGTCAGGATTCTGATGGAAAAAGCAATGTTTGGATACAAAATTCGTGAAGATCAGAAAATCCTAGAAAATATATGGAAAATCCTATTTTTCCAGAAGACAAAGGAAACCAGAAGGAGGAGCGGAGATGGACCAAAGGGGACCGACACCCCCTGGTGGGGCGGGTCCCCCTGGCCGTGCCACTAGGTGCCATGGCCACCCTGGCCCACTCCCAGCATTGCCCTTTGGCATATATAATCCCCTCGAAACCCTAAGACTTTGGAGGGCAACCGCAGAAAGATTCCGCTGCCTCTGCGGAGCGGAAAACTGCACAGAGAGAAAGAGCTCTCCGACAGGCAGAAATCTACCAAGGAAATTCCTTCCCGGAGAGGGGAGATCATCGCCATCAACACCATCACCAAGCTAGACTTCATCAGGATCATCATCATCATCATCTCCACCATCATCTCCACCAGCACCAGCACCATCACCATCACTCCATAACGCTGTAACAATTGGGTTGAATCTTGCATAGTTCTTAGGGGAAACTTTCCTGGTGTTGATTACTTGTTGTAGTTGATGCTATTGAGTGGAACCATTGAATTATTGTTCATGTTCAGATTTTTACTTATCATTATTTCATCTCTGATCTTGATCCATATGATGTCTCGTGAGTAGTTCGTTTAGTTCTTGAGGACATGGGAGAAGTCATGTCGTTAGTAGTGGAATTGTGTTGAGAAAGATTCAATGGTTGATACTTAAGTTGTGGTGTTATTCTTCTAGTGGTGTCATGTGAACATCGACTACATGATACTTCACCTTTATGGGCCTAGGGGAATGCATTGTGTATTTGGATACTAATCGTGGGGTTGTCGGAGTGACAGAAACCTGAACCCCGTTAGGAAACCCTTGCATAAGGGAGTGTAGGATCTGAAAGTTTAAGGCTATGGTTAGGTTTTTATCTTAGTTACTTTCTTGTAGTTGCGGATGCTTGCAAGGGATATATCACAAGTATGTATTAGTCCTAGGAAGGTCAGTACATTAGCACAGGTTCACCCACACAACACTTATCCAACCAAAGAAGATTAATCAACTATATGAATCGAAAGCACTTGACAATATTCCCATGTGTCCTCGAGAACGTCTGGTCATCTTAAGTAATAAAACTAGCTTGTCCTTTGCTAAAGAAAGGATTGGGCCACTTGCTGCAATTATTATCATTGTCTTTTATTTACTCGCACTTTATTTATCTGCATTATCAAAAACCTCTAAAAATCCGTTTACTAAGTATTTATAGAGAATTCCTGATCCAAGCCACTTGTCAACACCTTCTGCTCCTCGTTGGGTTCGACACTCTTACTTATCGAAAATACTACGATACACCCCCTATACTTGTGGGTCATCAAGACTATTTTCAGGCGCCGTTGTCGGGGAGTGAAGCGCTATTGAAGAGTGGAACTAGTAAAGGTAACTTCTACTGTGAGTATTTTTTTATTTCTGCTTGTTACTTTATTCTCAATATGGATAATTCACTTAGTTTCTTATTTTGGAATACTACTACCACTGCTAAGGTAGTAGATGAACCACCACCTGCTAAAATTGATCCTTTTAAAATACCTACAGAAATTGTTGATCGTGTTATGGATAACTACTATTTTGGAGATGGAACTGTCCATCTCGGTGATCATTTTCTTTTTATCCATGAATTATGCGGGTTGTTAAAGTGTGCAGGTATTACAACATATCAAGTTAAGAAAAAGTTATTCTCTATATCATTGAAAGGAAGAGCCGAGGAATCATATAAGCTGCTAAAGAATGGCCAATCTCTTGAATGGGAGGAAATTGTACCTCTCTTTTATTCCAAATTTTATCCTCCTAGTGAGATTCATAAAGATCGGAATCAAATATATAACTTTTGGCCTCGTGATGGGAGAGTACAGCCCAAGCTTGGGGGAGATTGAAGTCACTAATGCTCAAATGTCCTATTCATGAGCTCCCTAATAATATTATTATCAACAACTTTTATGCAAGGCTTTCTCTTCATGATAAGGATCAATTGGATGCTTCTTACTATGGATCATTTACACGTATGGAAGAAGAAGCTAAATGGGATCTTCTAGACCATATTCAAGACAATGCTGAAGCATGGGAGAATGATAAAGGAAGAAAGTCAGGTTAAATTATGATTATGAATGCATTAAATCTTTTATGGGAACTGATGACTTTCATAATATTAGTAATGCTTATGGTCTTGATTCTCAAAGTATTGCAAATTGTTTTAAGTCTTTTGCCTCTTATATTGAAATTCCTAATAAGAAATGGAACAAGTATCATGAGCCATATAAAGATATTGTTAATTGTGTTCCTGCTAGAAATACTGAAGTTTATATTACTGATCATATTTTACCTAAACCTTACATCAAGAAAATACCTTTCCCGGTTAAAGTAAAGGAACATTTTGTGACAGCTATATGGTTAATGAAAGTACAAACAAAGCTATAGAACCTGATGAACAAATAGATGTTGAACCTGCAGTAGCAAACATGAAAGACTTTGTCACTAAAAATGTAAAAGATGGGCACATTATCCTTTGTAAGGATACTTCTAATATTGTTTCACATCCTAGAGGAATTAGGAAAGCTAGTGTTCCTGTGTTTTCTACCAGAATATGTGATCATTGTTACAATGGTTCATGTGATAGTTATATCATTAAATTTATGCATGATACTGAAAGTTATTATGAGAGAGGGAAAAATGTTTCTATGCATCTCAATAATATTAAGTTTCCTCGCTTTATGCTGAAAGTATTTATATTGCACTTGTTTTGCCTTCCTATGCTACTAGCATGTGGTTTCAATAATTTATTTTCTTACATAATTCCCTTGCATAGGAAGTGGGTTAGACTTAAATATGTGTATATTTGCTTATTGATGCTCCCTTTTACTTCAATTCATATTCTTATGTGAGCATAATTGAAATTTATCATGCCTATCTTAATGGCTATAGAGAAAGAGCTTTTTGGGAGACAACCCAATATATTTTTTCTTTTAGTTTATTTTTGTTTATTTGAGTCCTAGAAGTTATTTCTTCTGTAATAACCTCTCATTATCCTTTTTGTTTGGTTTTTGTGTCAAGATCAGCCTCTAATGAGAGAGAAGTAAGATTTGGGGAAGTTGCTGTCCCGGAACAGATTTTTGTGCTTCACTGTAAAAAATTGTGAAATTCCCAGAACGTCATACTGATCTGTAATTGTGTGTGTGCATGCCCCGGGTTATTATTTAACTTTCATTAGTTTTGCACTTTTTGATTTGAGCAACAGAATATTTTCGAAAAAATTGATCTTTACCTGCCGGTCTGTTTTGACAGATTTCTTCCATTTTTGCATTTGCCTCTTAAATCGATTTCCTTTTTAAATTCTTTTTGGGCTTTCGAAAGGAGTTGTTTAGTAGCTTATGTTTTGATGGATTTCAGTTGAAATTGAACGTAAAGGTTTATTATTTTTCATGCACTAATGTTGTTAATGAAGATTGTGTGAAGTTTTATATGAAAGAAATTTTCAAGTGGTAGGAGAAAATGATGTAATGAGATGAAGAATGGTCAAAGACTCAAGCACTATATTTTGAAAGATTCTTACAATGAAGATATTGATATTATTCAAGTGGTTACTCCGGAACAATTTATTAAAGACCAAGTTCAGAGACCTGCAGAGTCCGTTTTCGAATAGGTAATAGTTCTAGTAAGAAAAGGTCCACGAAAACTTTCCAATTTATATTTTTGCAGTTTTTTATCTAACATGGAAAATAATGAGTCAAAAAAGGGACGGAAACAAAGCCCAGGTGGCTCACACCACCTCGTGGCGTGGGCCCACTTGGCCACGCCACCAGGGGGTGTGGCCACCCTGGAGCCCGTCTCTGACCTGTTTTCTCCCAGTACCTTCCTTTTGTTGTTAAACTTTGTAATATATAATCCCCCGGATCCCCCGAGGTCCGTATATCATGTTCTCGTCGTGTTTTTGTTTCGATCTGTTCTGTACAGATGTTGTTCCAGGATTCGTCTTCAGAGGACTATGAGTTGCAACGCCGGCGTGAGCTCCATCACAATCTTGAGTAGAGGACTTTCGTGGGATGGGTGGAAGAAGAAAGGATCATAGCTAGGCGCGAAGACATGGATCGGAGTGTCGAGGAGGAAGTAAAGAGCAGGTCAGCAGGCATGAAGGGACAGGGGCTGATACCTCCAGTTCTAGACCTCAGTTCCTGCCCCGCGGCAGTGGAAGCTCTACGAGCCACTGATGAGTTTTGCGATAAGTACCGAGTTCTGAGGAGAAAAGTGGATATACTTCAAGAGGAGAATAATGGGCTTCGCAAGATGCTGGAAGATTTTCTCACTCCGACCATGATCATAACACCACCATCACCAAAGGAGTAATTCGTCATCAGGTTTTGGCATCCCCTTGGTTTGTTCCAAGCTTGGGGGAGTGCCGCGGTATCATATCATTATCTTTCATATTTTTATCTTTTTAGTAGAGTCATATCATGAATAGGATGGTTTGAATTGTGGAAGTATCGCCCCTCTGGTTAGATATCTATGTATCCCTTGGTGTGAGTTGCCATTATGGAATATTAATGGGAAGTTCTATCATTTACTTTTTGCACATCTTATTTTAGTTTGCAATTTCTGTTATATGATTAATCTTGTTGTTAGTATTGGTATCACTTTGGGATCATTAAGTAAATTTAGTTGGTTTTGACAAATTTATCTCTGGTCAGTAGCAACATTACTTAAGGATTGAATGGAAAAGAGAAAAGTACTTTTAATATAATTTCATCATCTTTCTTTCTTGTTTTGGTCATAAGCTTAGTATTCTCTAGTTAAGATCTTTTGTGCTTCCAAGGAAGATTGCATGATTGTTTCTATCACTTGTATGTTTGTTTGTTTCCTTCAACTCTTATGCTTGCTACCCAATCTTGCTAGCCAAAAACCTGTACTGAGAGGGAATGCTTCTCATGCATCCAATCCTTGAACGAAAACCTATGCCATTTGTGTCCACCATATATACCTATTAGAATTATTGCCACTTCAAGTAAATTCTCGAGTTTTATCTATCTTCTAAATTAAACTTGTTATGTGAAAACTAGTGATTAAAGCTCTCACAAACTTGATGGCACACGTTATTTTCTTGTATTTAATAAATTTGAACCAATGTGACTATCTTATGAACCTCGTATGCTTGCATTTTATAAGTTGGGAGTTAGCAAAACCATGTTGTCATGGGGTCCGCTTTTGACATTGCACTTATTATTTAGTTGATATCATGTTCTTTTGTTTATGAATGTCGGTGGTGTGAAATAAAATGGGAGCTTGTAAGATCATGGAGTTTGTATATGTGTTAGAGAAACGCCTGGGCGGCTAGCCTAAGCCATGCCTAATCATGGTGGAAACTTGCAGCATAACCTTAGTGGCATTCTATGAAGCATCTTCAATAAAAACCTATGCAAATAGCAAATAAAAAGATCGCTGAGATGCTCACTGTCTATTGCCTTGTCATTTTGATATGGGATAGCTCCTGTCTCATGGGGCAAGGGGTACCCCGTTGGAGGTTCTCTATGATACACATACACTTACAATGACAAGAACTTATTTGAAACCAAAGTTGAGTAGCATGAGGTCTGGTACTCGTACTCAAGGGGCATGTGACTTCGAACTTATAATTTGTCAAGCATATAACTCATATTTTCCTCACATTAACCTTAATCACCTCAAGATGCTTATGATAGGGGAAATGAGAGCTGAAGGCTAGTAAGTACCATAATTTTTGGAAGCTCTTTATGAGACTTGAAATCCCTGCTTCCCTCTGCGAAGAGCCTTTCTTTTACTTTTTAGTTGAGTCAGTAAACCTATTTCCTTTCTATCTTAAGCAAGCATTTGAGTGTTATGATTCAGTCATCCATATGGTGATATATTCAATCATGTTTCTTATGTTCCTTGTTTTTCACACTGCTCTTATCTAAGTGAATATTACTTTGAAAGCTACCATTGAAAAATCCATTATGTTTGATTCCTGCAATTTGTTAACTGTTCCATGACCAAGAACAAAGTTTGCCATTACCAATTATGATTTACTTTGTGTATCTTTATTGTGTTTCCCTTACTCATTGCAAGTTCAACTATATAATAGTGAGTTGTTTTCTATTATGATGTGTGTATTTATGAATGTGATGTTTCTTGTCCGTATTCTCTTTATCGACACTTCACTCCATAAATCTGTGGACATGTTTATTGAGCTCAGTTTTCGCTTGGGGACAAGCAAAGTCTAAGCTTGGGGGGAGTTGATACGTCCATTTTGCATCACTATTCTATATCATAATTCACTGTTATTCATTGATATATTTCATATTAAGAGATGGTACTTATGTTATTTCATCTATTTTTGCATGATTAATGATTTTTGGAGGATGAATCACCAGAGTCAGGATTCTGATGGAAAAAGCATTGTTTGGATGCAAAGTTCACGAAGATCAGAAAATCCCAAAAAACATATGGAAAATCCTATTTTTCCAGAAGACGAAGGAAGCCAGAAGGAGGAGCGGAGATGGGCCATAGGGGGCCCACACCCCCTAGTGGCACGGGTCCGCCTGGCCGTGCCACCAGGTGGTATGGCGACTCTGGCCCACTCCTAACATCGCTCTTTGGTGTATATAATCCCATCGAAACCCTAAGACTTGGGGGGCGACCACAGAAAGATTCCGCCGCCTCTGCAGGCGGAAAACTGCAGAGAGATAAAGAGCTCTCCGGCAGGCAGGAATCTGTTGGTGAAATTCCTCCCCGGAGAGGGGAGATCGTCGCCATCAACACCATCACCAAGCTAGACTTCATCGGGATCATCATCATCTCCACCAGCACCATCACCATCACTCCATACCGCTGTAACAATTGGGTTGAATCTTGCATAGTTCTTAGGGGAAACTTTCCCGATGTTGATTAATTGTTGTAGTTGATGCTATTGAGTGGAACCATTGAATTATTGTTCATGTTCAGATTGTTACTTATCATTATTTCATCTCTGATCTTGATCCATATGATGTCTTGTGAGTAGATCGTTTAGTTCTTGAGGACATGGGAGAAGTCATGTTGTTAGTAGTGGAATTGTGTTGAGAAAGATTCAACGGTTGATACTTAAGTTGTGGTGTTATTCCTCTAGTGGTGTCATGTGAATGTCGACTACATGATACTTCACCTTTATGGGCCTAGGGGAATGCATTGTGTATTTGGCTACTAATCGTGGGGTTGCCGGAGTGACAGAAACCTAAACCCTCGTTAGGAAACCTTTGCATAAGGGAGTGTAGGATCTCAAAGTTTAAGGTTGTGGTTAGGTTTTTATCTTAGTTACTTTCTTTTAGTTGCGGATGCTTGCAAGCGGTATAATCACAAGTATGAATTAGTCCTAGGAAGGCAGTACATTAGCACAGATTCACCCACACAACACTTATCCAACCAAAGAAGATTAATCAACTATATGAAGCGAAAGCACTTGACAATATTCCCATGTGTCCTCGAGAAGATTTGGTCATCTTAAGTAATACAACCGGCTTGTCCTTTGCTAAAGAAAGTATTGGGCCACTTGCTGCAATTATTATCATTGTCTTTTATTTACTCGCACTTTATTTATCTGCATTATCAAAAAAACTCTAAAAATCCGTTTGCTAAGTATTTACAGAGAATTCCTGATCCAAGCCACTTGTCAACACCTTCTGCTCCTCGTTGGGTTCGACACTCTTACTTATCAAAAATACTGCGATACACCCCCTATAATTGTGGGTCATCAAGGACCAAGTGGGACAACATAGCAGTACTAGCCAAGGCAACCGAGGGAAGCCCCAATGCCAGTTGTTCAGATGTTTTTATGGCCCATGACACATGCACTACTACGTCGACTTCGAGGGGAGGAGGCAACCAAATCACCTCATGAAAGATTGTCAGAATTTCCTGGGGCTCAATCAAGAATTTAGCGTTAACATAGCTGAGGCAGCAAACTAGGGGTACAACACCGCCCCTGTGGCATTAGCACTAAATGCACCACCACCAGGGCCACCTCTGACAACCACATCGATCCAACAGCAACCCGAGGAAAATAGAGGGAAGAAATATGAGTACCCGAGATCTAGGGGAGTAATGAACTTGATCCAAAAAGGTCACCCATCCTATAGAATACAAGAACTGGTCACCCGACAAGTTCACATGGCAATAAGGATACCAGCACCAACACCCGAGTACCTCCACTGGTCTGAGCAGGAGATCACCTTCAGCAGGGCTGATCATCCCCTTCGGGTTCCCCGACCGGGTCATTCGGCATTGATAGTTGAACCCCAATTTGGCGGATTCGACATGAGCAAAGTCTTCATGGACACGGGAAGCAGCATCAACCTCATCTACACCAAGACACTACGAGCAATGAACTGCTCTCTTACTAACCTAGCTCTAACCGACACCTCCTTCCATGACATCGATCCTAGCAAAGCCGAGGTTCCTCTAGGCAAGATATACCTCGATGTTGTCTTTGGAACCCAAGAAAATTTTGGGCAACAAAAAATCGAGTTCGAGGTTATGGACTGGCCATCACAGTACCACACAATCCTAGGACGCCCAGTATTTGCAAGATTCATGGAGGTATGCATTACATGTACCTCGTGATGAAGATGCCAGCACCCAATGGAATCATATCCGCCAGAGGAAGCTTCACTTGTTCAGATAACTTCGACCGAGAATTCAACAAGAACTCTAAGTCCTTCAGCATGGAAACGGAGTTCACCCAACTCAAGATCACTAACAAACACGATGTTGTGATATAAGCGGCAAGTCCTATACTCGATCAATCCTTCGATGCAGCAAAGGACACAAAGGAAGTGCAAGTCCATTCGATGGACCCGAAGAAAATAGCTTATGTGGCCTCTAGCCTCAGTCTCGCATAGGAAAACAATCACATCGCCGCTTGGCGGAGCCAATACACAAGGCCATTGGAAAATAACTTCATTACCAACTCGACACAAACTTTATCAAGTATTCCAACCCATGGAATGTTGCAAAGCTACAACGTTTCTACACCTAGGACATTTATTTCCAGCAATTTACTTTCAATAAGGCCAGTGGCCAGGCTATAGCCGAAAGAATTACGTTTACTTCCAATAAAGGCCAACGACCAGGCAATTACGCCAAAAATGTACCTCCATACCCAATATGAATAAAGCTAAGTTCTCTCAACCGAGTCTACTTTTTGTTACTCTTTTTCTGTTACACCCAATGCATGGGGGCTTAGTCAGAAAAAATTATTACATGATCATACTCCGATACTCCGTCGTTTCGCTACTCAGCGTAAAAAGAACTCTTCGTCTCCGCCATGAAATACGTCAAATGCACGCGTTGACCCGAGTAACTGATCCAACTCAATGGGCATCAGGCTAACGACAGGGTCTCGCGAGGGGCGCAACCGCAATATACATTGACAAAAATATATCAAGTTACAAATTAGAAAAAGCTATACTTTCAGCTGATACATGCACAAATTTTACATAGTTTGCATGTCATTTTTCCTAGGATCCTTATTCTATCATTTGAGCATCTTCGAAAGCCATCAATCCAGCTGTCACCTGAATCCGAGTCAATATTCCTCCCAACAAATCCGGAACTAGATGTTGACCGTATGGACATAAATGTCAGCAAAAGTTTGAGTAACCCGGGGACTGCTCAGTCAAACCCAGGGACTTCGCAACCTATGTCAGCGGAGACAATGTCTGTCGAGCCTATGTTGATCAATGAAGGTGTCTTCATAGTTCATGTTGTGCCTTCTTGGGCGCAACTAATCATGCCATATATGGTGGACGACAATTTTACAAGTGACGAGATCTCGGCCATGCAAGTGCAAAGAAGAGCAAAGCCATATACCATCATTAATGGCAAGTTGTACAAGAGAAGTGTCACAAACATGCTCCAACATTGTGTCAAACCAGAAGAAGGGCAAGAAATGATCTAAGATATTCATCAAGGAGAGTGTGGTCATAATTCCTCATCAATAGCTCTAGTTGGCAAGGTGTTTAGGCATGGATTCTATTGGCCAAGTCCTCTATAAGAAGCCAAATATATGGTTAGTAAGTGCAATGTTTGCTAGAGATACCCCATCAAGATTCATATGCCAGCATCAGCACTCTAAACTATTCCGATCACATGGCCATTTGCTATATGGTGTTTAGACATGGTTGGACCTTTCCAGCCAGCTCGTGGAAATATGACCCTTAGCCTGGTGATGGTGGATAAGTTCACCAAGTGGATAGAAGTGAAGCCAATAAGGAAGTGTGACGGTGACATGATCGTGTTTTTTCTAAAAGATGTCATCCTAAGATATGGCTACCCGCATAGCATCATCACAGACAATGGCACAAACTTTGCCGAGGGAGCTTTTGCTCGGTTCTATATGGAAAAAAGGATTAGACTCAACGTATAGTCGGTTGCACATCCAGAGTCAAATGGACAAGTTGAAAGAGAAAATGGACTAGTATTGTCCGGCATAAAACCTCGGCTCATTGAACCACTAGAGAGCACTATCGGTTGTTGGATAAATGAGTTGCTAGCAGTATTATGGAGTCTCAGGACAACACCAAATCTCTCAACTGGCTATATGCCATTTTCCTTATGTATGGGTCAAAAGCTATCTTGCCAGCGACATCGAGCATGACTTGCCAAGATTCACCCTATACATAGAGGCCAATGTAAACGAGGGTCGATAAAATGATGTCGATTTGTTCGAAGAAGCATGAGAACTAGCATTATCTTGATCAACCATATATTAGTAGAATCTTCGATGCTATCATAGCCAGAAGATAAATCCTCGTGTATTCCGTGGAGGAGATTTGGTGCAACGCACTGCTGGCATGCACCAATTATCACCTCCATGGGAGGGAGCATTCATTGTGAGCAAGGCTATGCACAATGATGCATATCATCTCATAGATGCTCATAAGGAAGTAAAGAACAATATGGACAGGTCCGGTGAGGAAACCAAGCGGCCATGGAATGTACCTTTTCTTCGTCCCTTTTACACCTGAGGGAAGAACATATGTATCTCTATACCCCTTCATATATTGGTCATGTATGCCAATTATGAGTAGTGAATGAAATGTCAGCACCCTGAAAGAAATTTGGGGACTGCCCTGGTCATAATGTTTTCAAGTATCTTTACTTTGTTGTGTTGGCTGGCTTAGCTTTCCTTTCTTATGTCGGTCTAGTAATGTGTCGGCACCAAAGGACCACTCGTTGACTTAGCGAATGTTTGCAAACTAGCTTCATGGAAAGCCAGACCAAAAGCTGGAGGTTGCTATACATGTGAAAAATGGCTAAGGAAAGAAAAAACAAGCGACCCGACATTTGTTGTTTTTGACTAATCTAGTGTGTTGGTTTTTTTGTTATGTCGAATGGCTCTATGATATGTATGAAAGTTTTAAGTATTGCAAGCTTAGCTTTGTGACCTTGTGACTCATACGTCGAATGCCGAAATGGTATACAAGAGCCAAGGTTATAGAGCTAAGTAGACAAGAAAATAAACTCGGGGAGTTGGCCCAAAGAGATTTGGCACTAAGCCTCGTTGTTTAGATTAAGAGTTGATTAGCAACAAAAGGAACTTGAGTGTATATATTACATCTACAGCCGGCATCCCAAGGATTTAATGAACTGAGTTTTGCAAGGTAAGATAAGTTTATGGAGCACTGCCAGAACTAGAAGGATCGGTAGAAGGAGTGTAAGTGCCGACATGTGGATCACCGAATCCGGGTGAAGGGGCATCAGTCTCGGTGTTGTTTTCCTCATTAACCCCTTCTTCGCCCTCTTCTTCCCTTTCCTCGTCGGTGTTAATGGGGATCTTTCGGCCCTCGACAAAGGTGTGAATGTTGGCGTAAGGAATGAAGGAGTAAGCCCTCTCCTGGCATTGCTTGATGAGCTCCAGATCTGTGATCCATTTGGATCCATCACACATAGACTGGAGAGCTTAGAGATTGATGTCCTCATACCAGGAAGGTACGAAGGACAAGGCCTCATCAAGACCAACTCGGGCGGCAGATTCTCGCCATTCATTGATCCTCTCATCACTAGCCATTAGGCACTCCACCAATTCTGTAATGGATTTTGGAGGTGGAACTCCTGGCTAGAGAGCACCAAAGTATAGAATGGCGGCATCAAGCATGTCAACTCCAAAACCTTTAGAGGTTTGAGGTGAGCTGACAGAGCAACCAAGTGATCTTCCACCTCCCACTCATCAGATATGGTGCTAGACTCGGATCTCCTCTATCGGGCCTAGGTGACAGTGGTAGCGACAACAGGCATATAATGAGGGAAATTCCCTAAAGAAAAACTAGGAGTGTCGAGGATTTAGGAATATCTCGGCATATGATTTATGTCAGTAGAAAATGAAGAGTGAAAAAAACTTATTGACCATCTCACTATTGATTTCAGTCAGCTCCGACAACCAGACATTAGCCTTGCCCTAAAGCTCATCCAGCTAATTCTAGGCCGAAGTGGCTTGCGCCTCGCTCTTGTCAAGCAAGTCCTTGTATTTTTGTACCTGGCCCTCCAAGCGCTCCTTATCCTTGACAATGGAAGAGTCAGTAATCTGCTCAATCTTGGCGTTGTGCTCTTTCCTCATATCTTCGAGGTGCGCCTTCAGCTGAGACACCTCATCCCACTCTTTCTTGAGCTTGGCTTGGTGCTTCTCCTCCCGCTCTTCATTTGATTCTCCAGGTCCGATATTGACACACGATCCTTGTGGCGGTCTTCAAAAGACTTTTCTCGGCTGCACTGAGATAGAAATCTTAGTATATCTAAAATGAAGCAAGTGCGAAATAAAGCACAGAAGATGTCATACCATGGATGTCGGTGATCCATTGATGTAGCTTATCAACTTGATCGTTTGTCCTAGTTGTGTATGTCGATAAAATTCAGTGTCGGTGAAAGAACAAAATGAAAAATTCAAAAACAAGGCACTCCAGACATAATTGATATGTTGGCAGGTTCATGTCGGCAAGAAGAAAGTATACCTTCGTTTTGCAGCTCGGCCTGTAGCAACTTGTGCTTATCAGCGAGTTGCCTATTCTCCAAAAGGAGATTTTGATATAGCTTTGTCCAGGCATTGGTGGAAAACGAGTTAAGAGATTCAGGCCGAGTAATTCTTACTCAACCCGAATCTCGGGGATTAGGGTTTTGTTCCAAAGCCGGCAACATGAAATGTTAGCAAACAAATTAAGAGCTTTAGGCTAAGTAATTCTTACTTACTCAACCTAAATCTTGGGGACTAGGGAGTGTGTATGTTTTGTATAAATCTAAAAAGAATGGAAAATATGATTACCGTCAGCAGTCTTGTCGGCCTCGACCAGAGCAAGCTTCACCTAGTACATTTTCTAAGCGAGTTTGCTTGGACCTACCAGATGCTGTTTTGGATGAGGATTTCTAGAGCTCACCTCACTCATGTCGGCATTATTCCAATCCATGAAGAAATGATTAAGTGATCCCAGGCTTCTCCCGAACAGAGTCCGGGATGAGACCAATCCATCACTAGTTGGAATAATTCTGGTGATGGACGCAGGTGCAGCTAGGCTCACCTGCAGCGACATTCGCCTATCTAGATTTTTCTCAGAGGAAATAGAGGATCCTTTCATCATCTCTGTGACCGTCGTCTATTTGGCTGCAGCTGGTGGTTTCACTTATTTCTTTTGTTGTTGCGTTGGTGGTGGAGTTTTCTGCTGTTGCTGCGCTGATGGAGTTGCGGTGTCGGTTGTATTGGTGGTGGTGTTGACTGCGGCTGAGGTTCTGCTGTTGTTGAGGTTGTTGTTGCTACTGAGGTTGTTGTTGTTGCTATTGTTGTGGTGGTTGTTGTCGCTCCGACACTTTCAGAGTCTTGACATTCTCAGTCTCAACACACATGTCACCGGTGCCAGGATCATCATCTCGGTCTGGAGTCGATGTATCATCTCCAGTGTGTTGCATAACTTCATATTCCAGAGTGACATGCTCCTCTCCAATGTTGCCCGCTCCTCTCGGCTGACCACTATCGGCAGCTGATGCCAGGGGAGTGTTAACCCTTGTCGGACTTGGACTCTATTATTGCCCAGAGGTGGAGATGAAGGCGTCACTATCAGCGAAAAGATGCAGGATGCATTCTATGCAACTTCTAGGGCATCCCTACAGAATAAGGTGGCATTAAATCATCTCAACTAGAGAAAAGAAAGAACGAGAGAAACAAGAAATACAAAGGTATAAAAGAATGTCGGAAAAAATATCTTACCCGGTCACCATTGATATTGGACAAGGCTTGGAAACTCCTACCTTCTGCCTCTTTTGAGTTTTCTGGACCCAGACCCGACGCATCTGTTGGTCCCACCTTGGCCGCCCATGGCTATAGGTGGTTCCTCCACCACTTGGTCATCCATATCAGTTGGTGTTGGGTGCAACAGAAGTGTGAATGCAAGTGGAAGAGGATCATATACCTCTAAAATCTGACAATCATCATCATCGTTAGGCCAATATCTTAATGGGTCTTGAGCAGGGGTCTTACCCATAGCTGGACCAGTGCCAACATCTAGAATCGGCATATAATCTTCGGAATCCGGATTTTCCATATTCGAAACCTCGCGGTCTTTGCCCCATTTGCTTGAGGGGTCCTTCCTATCCTCGCTTGCCTGCCAGAGGAATCTCTGCACAACAAGCAAGAGAAGTTCAAAGTTAAACTATGAAAAAATGAGATGGCATGCAAGATTATGTCAGCATGAAAGATATGTTGGTTAAAAGTTTCCGGTGTCTGATTCTCTCTGTCATGGGGTTATTTTCCCCACTCCCATTCATCAGACATCGTGGTCTTGGCAATGTCCTTGACTCCTCTCTGGACCTCGGGCTTAGTCAACTTGAAAGTTGTCATCCGGTTGGGGTCATGTCGGCCACTCATATGGCATATATTATGCGTCCAGCATTGGAGCGAAGATATTCGGCAACTAATGAATGTCGCTAGTAGATCACCGGATGACACACCTTAATTATCTCTGAGCTGGATAACGACCTTGTGGATATGATTAACTTCCTCAACGAGCTCCTTTGAGTCATAATTCTAGTTGAGCTTTGTAGCAGGGGGGCAACAACAAACATCGGCAACCCAATCATATCAGTGTTGGTCATATTCTTCACATAGAAGAAGGACCAGAGCCACTTCTTGCAAGATTCAAGGCCATGAATCCAAGGAAAAATGGAGCCTCATCGGGGCATAACTATGGCGGCTCTGCACTGAGTCATTGGCTTTGTGCCACCAGGATTGTCCGGATCTAGGATAACTTGGGGGCCAAAACATGAAGTACTTGGCCCAGAGATTGATGGGTGGCTAGAGGCCGAGATACCCCTCCAAGCAAGAGATGAAAGTAGATAATGTGGTGATGGCATTGGTCTTAAGATAGTGAGGTTGAACACCAAACCTCTCGAAGAGATTCTTCATGAAGTCGCTCATCGGAAGACTGAAGCCACGCTTGAAATGCGCGACGAAGATGACGAAATCTCCGGGTTGGAGCTTCGATGCGAGTTCGGCACCGGGCAAGCGGCACTCCACTTCCGGCGAGATCCACTGAGTTCAGCTAAGCCAATTAATCTCATCGGCAGTGACATCCGAGCCCTCCCAGAGGCCCTCTTCGGTCCCACATCCATCTCCTCCTCGCCGTGCTCAGTGGGAACAACATCGTGGGATGCCATATTGGCAGCGGTGCTTGGTGTCGAATACGACCTTCCCATGGCCGAAGTGGTGGCGGTGATGTGTGCGTGGTTAGACCGGAGGTGGGGAAGAGGATATCTAGGAGGAGGCGTGAGAGAGATACACAACGATGTGGTAGAGAGCAGCGTGAGCAAGCAGCGGTGGCGACGGCACTATAAAGAAGATGAGGAATAGGGAAAGTGAAACAAGGGTTTCCCCTGATCCCCTATTTAAATGCCAAGGGAGGTCGTGGGTCGTGGGTTTGATTGCGCCCATGATCTTAGTAACTGGCGCAATTATTGCAGGAACCATTCCCCAAATCGTCGTGCACAAAGGGTAACTACCCGTTGCGGTTTAAACAGATCCTGCGGTAATCAAGGAGACGTGCAGGTGAACTTGATGGTTGCCTCGAAGAATTGACCTTCCATGGGTCCCGCAAGGCGTGCCAACAGTGGGGCGTGTCTCATCCTCATACAAAAATAGAAGAAACCCGCTACAAGTTTTTGACACATATGATAAACTAATGAATCATGTCGGTAATGGCAAAAGTTTGGCAACTT
The DNA here is from genome assembly GCA_023614405.1 of Avena insularis. Classification (NCBI taxonomy): domain Eukaryota; kingdom Viridiplantae; phylum Streptophyta; class Magnoliopsida; order Poales; family Poaceae; genus Avena; species Avena insularis. Next base: position 295,329,802 of record CM042692.1, read on the forward strand.
TGGTCCCGAGATTGATTGGAAATCAATTTTCGACATTAAAGATCCAACCGTAGTCGAATATATCAGCTCGTGAAATAAAATCTTATTGTTAAGGGAACTTATTGTGGCCCTTCATCTGGCACTACAGGACCACGATAGCTTTAGGGACTAATATCGGGGGGGATGACCCTAGTAGGGTCAAGACATGGTATAAACTGATATCAAGAGGTTGACCGACATAAGGTGGCCGACATAGGCTATCATAGCAAGGCCGACATATGAAAGATATGTCGTCATAACCTAGTTGCTTCATCTTTGTAGGAACAGCCAGGCCAATGTATATCGGCTGAGGCCATGGAGTTGACATAGAGGACTGGCATGTGAACAACTTCTATATGCGGGTCTCCATGTCAATGCTTCAGTCCCATCCCTAAAATCCCAGAGAGGATCTTTGATTCATAGTGGCACACCCCTAAAATATGGTGAATAGTCCTGTCGAGGATAACCCGGAGGCGACCATTGCCAGGCGTGGTGACAGTTGTTAGGAATATACAGGCCTTGTCCCATCGAGAATTATCAGGAGATGACCATGCAACAAGATGAGCATCTTTGCGGGCCCTTGCAAAGACTTTGGCACCAACGATGGGGACTTATCCCCTAACACATCTGCCCAACTGTTGTAACCTGGGCACCAAATATAAGGTGACCCAGGGCCCCTAGGGCAAGAGATCAACCACTTCTCCATTCATTTCCCCCTTTTAGACTTAGAGAAACATAGAGAAAGGAGAGCATTGAGATATTCTTCTACCTCTCACCATACAACTCGAGGAGCGCCATTGTAGCTGTTGATATAGCTCGTGATATAGAGACATACATGCAAGATTAGGGGTGTTATCTCAATAGGAGAGCCCCGAACCTGGGTAGATCAAGGTGTTCATCTCTGTGCGCTTGTTAGCACATACTCCCTCCATGGATCCTCCAGTGTCCATCGTCCCTGAACATAAGCCTACCCATGGCATCTGTCGTGACACCACCACGACAGGAGGTCCTCCTATAAGAGGACCCGCACCGCCTCGACTCGCGGTGTCCCCTGCAGGCCCGTTGCACGGAGCTCATTGTGCATCATCGGGTAATAGTATATGAACCACTCCCTAGCACACGGGGAACCGTGCCTACCATGAGGCCATGGTGGCCATCGTGGCCTTGATCTGGTATCCCCTGGTGTCGGGGATAGTAGAGTTTATCGCATGGAAGGAGGAGGTTGAAACTCGTGTGGAGGCTACTAGGCAGTGCCTAGAGACCACCCATGCATACTCCCTGTCCCATCAGGGGCCAGGGCGTGGACCGGAGTGAGCTTCTCCTATTGTAGGGCATCCGCAGGTCCCTGCCCTGCAGTCGTAGGCTCTGCCTGCTGCTACCGAGCCGAGGGTTGGTGGACCCATGGATAACGAGCAAGGAGGTCAGGAGCAAGTAGATGGGTGCCCGGGGGCTGGAGCTCCCGAGCAGGCTGACATGGACTATGCCTCGGTGGGGTCCTCGGCAAACCCCGCGTGTAACCACGCGGGTGGACCATGTCATGATTAAGCCGCAGTCAACGAGGCGCTCGTAAAAGAGTGCCTCCGACAGTTGCGCCACCAAGCCATGGGTGTGAAGCTGAACCCGCGAAACACCGCTGAGGCTAGAAGGATGACCTTGGAGTACGTGGGTGGTTGCTTAGCCTACACCCCTTCCTTAAGGCAGGTGGTGTGGCAGACCAAGTTCCGCCCTGTTATTCCCATCAAGTACAAAGATAACACCAATCCAAAGGAATTCTTGCATATGTACTACACCGCCATGGCCACAGCCGGCGCCAGTGAGAAAGTCATGGAAAATTGGTTCCCTATGGTGCTGAAAGGGATGACCCTTTCATGGCTGGTGCACTTCCTGTAAGAGTTGATCCGGACGTGGGAGGAGCTCTGTGTTTGCTTCATGAGCGTGTTCCAGGGCGGATTTAAGCGCCCGAGAATGCTCATCTAGCTCCACGCCGTCGTTCAGAGGAAGAACGAGCAGATGCGTGACTTTATGTTGCATTTCTCGCAAATCGCTGACACCATCCTGAAGCAGAAGATGCCACCATCATTGGCGCATTCATCATGAATGTCAGAGATTGCAAGACACGGGAAGAGCTCAACATGCATCCCATCAAGACCACCCACCAGCTTTGGGCCTTGGCCGACCTCTTCTCATTGGACGAGGAAGGACGCCTTGTGCCCGAGGTGGCCACCAAGGAGGCGAGGGGTGGTGCCAACTCTGGAAGTTCTTCTGAGGACAAGGCGCGAAAGCGCGAGACCCGATAGGTTCTGGCAGCTAAGCAAGGCATCCCCACTAGTAGCAAGAAGAAAGCAAAGCCGACCGAGGAGGTAGCGGCTGCAAAGACCGCTGCCGGGACTTGGTTCCCAGTGCACGAGTCTAGCCATCATGATGCACAAGACTACCACTCCGTGCGGGCCTCGCGAAGGCTCGGAAGAAGCGTTTCGCCAAGTAGGGGACTAACACCCCTTCAGGAATTTCTATCAAAGAAGGTAGCCCGGACATTTGGCACGGAACTTCCCCGGAGGCCGTGGGGCGGTGGTGACGGAGGTTTGGGCGGAGGACATGGTGGGGGCTGCGTCAACATAGCCCCCAGACCACTCAACAAAGAGACAACTCGGGAGCCAGGCCAGGAGGACCCGATTTGGTATGGCCGATACCAGGAAGCTAAGGACTACGCGTGCGTTCATAGGGGAGCGTATACCATGGCTTCCCACAGGGAGTTTAAACGCATCCCCTGGGAACTGTGCACCCACCCGGAGGCGTAGCAGCCCCTGAAGTGGTCGCATGTGCCCATCGCCTTTGATGCGACCACCCGGACCATGTCATGGGGGTTGGCGCGTTGCTGTTGGTGGTCTCCCCGGTCATCAACATCGTCAGGGTTACCAAGATGTTGATTGATGGAGGGGCAGGCCTCAACATCCTCTCCGCCAAGTTGATGGAGAAGCTGTTGTTGGACTATTGGCACCGGGGGTACCGCGTCCTGTCAAGTTGCCAGACCCGCGCTGACCACCCTCGGGAGGAGTATGAAAGACACCACCGTCTGGAAGACAAGTTGAAGGCGGCCGAGGCAGAAGGGCACTGAGGGAGGCCCCCTCTGGAGCCCATGACCCCTGATGATGGGTCGGCTTGAGAACCACGGGGACGAACCCGGGTGTAATACCTCGAACACTACACTCTAAGCAACAAGCTAGGATGAACCAAAGTGGATATGGTGTGCTACCACGGAGGCCCAAAGGCCACCCACGTGTAGGCCCGTCTAAGCGGAGCAGGGAACGGTACCGACCAATCATCCTACCCACTTTTCAAGAACATCGTATCAGGTACAAGCAGCATAGTCGACATGTATGCGAACAAAACATACACAAATGATTATGTATGTAAGCGACATACAGCAGTACATCAGAGTCAGATCATATAAAAGAAATAGAAATATTCAATGCCATACAACAAGATTCAAATATCCTAGATAGAAATAATAGTTGATGATACATCCTCATGCATCACACATCAGAGTATCAAGCGGAAGCGGAAAACAAGATCCGGGTACGGATTAAGAGTTAAATCGGTATAAGATGCCATAGAAATAAGCACATTCCCGCCCACAGATCTCAGCGATCTCCATCCCCAGAATCTCTACACAAGAGGGTCATTGCCTCCATCATCGTCCTCATCGACGTAGTAGCCTTCATATGGTTGTACCTGACAACCTAATCAATAATTGGTGTGAGACCCTAGGGGTACTCAGCAAGTCTTTATGCATCTAAAGGGAACAACTTGGGGGTAACGCAATTGCAGCAAAAAATAATATCTAACAGTTCTATAGAGACACGCTACAACGTCCTCCTGACCAAAGATAGACGAACGCTCGTTAATTAGAAACAACAGTTATATAAGTAGCATAAATAAACATCGCTCACCCTCCTTCTCGCTTACCGACGAGAAGGCGAAAGAACATCCCATCTGTTAGCAATTTTATTAACCATTCCATGATTGTTGCACTATTTACTAGTCTGTTTAAGTCAAATTCAACACGGTACTTTAGTTATAGTTATCCATGATCGAGAAATTGTGCTCCAAGTCGTCCATAACCGTGGACATGGCTTTTAGAAAGATTTACCCTGCATGGATGCACAAATAGCAACACACGCACGATCAACCTCGGGAAGAACCAAATAAAAAGCAACGAGGCCTCATGACAAAGCATTCACATGATTCAAAAATTATTTCAGGGGGCACCCCACTAAGCTACCTGCAACAAAGTTGGCCGGCTCCGAGACGGACACAGGGTTCGTGACAATGGTTGTAAACGACTAGGAACCCGAAAGTGTGACTGGGCTTGTTGATACGAAAAAACATTCCGCATTCCAAAATAGTTAAGGCGCTCCACGCGTAATAGTAAATAAAGCAGTAAAGCGTGGCATAAGTACAGGATAGTAATAATGCCCCAAACTAGTTGTGGTTCCAAGAAATAAGATGTGAATCAAGCTCAATCGAGGGGGATTTATGGTCCCACATGCGGATAGTGCGATAGTTAAGGAACAGGAATCAAGTACTCGGGTCCTACGAGACACATGTGAGCATGGAAGAACCAAATAACAACTATTGCCCACTAGTGCCTCTTTCTTTAGTTATCCCATTACTATATAGTTTAAGTTGTTTAGGTACCTTGTTCTCCAAAGATGTGAACAAACCCTACACATGCAATTCTATGACTCGCATGGCTCAAACAACGCCTATAGTAATGGCTCATAGGATTGAGGGTACAAGCTTCGGTGGGGTTTAAAAGTAAAGGCTACACAGTACTTGGGATTCAATTTAATGCAATCGTGACTCAATGATGCAAGAATAAGATAGAGGCATAGGTGTTATATGTAATGCAAGCATGGGGAATTGCTTGCCAGTTAGCTCAACAGTGGAATAACTGGATCCGGATAGTACTCTTGGTTCTCCTGATAACTCCCTTGCTCGGCGTCTATCCGAAATAAGAACTAAACACACAAAGGGTCATAATAAATAAAGTGCGTAATCATATGAATATATGCAACAAGCAAAACAAGATATGCCATGATGAAATGATACACAATTACATGGTATAACATAGCATGGCATGGGTGAGGTGTAGGATCAATAATAAAGCATTTTAATTAATTATTTAGTCATGTTTTGCTCCCATAAACCTTATTGGATACTTAATATTTATATGATGCATGCTTCAATTGATATCATGGAATGCATAGTTAGAACGGGCTTGTTGCACTGATTGATTTAGACATATTATTTGACAAATTTGGAATTACAGAAATAAAGTTGTGAATTTATTAAGATAGAGTCAAATTAATGGTATTTATTAATTCAAATTTTTTAATTGCCCAGATAATATTTGAAATAACAAATTCATATTCCTGGCATTTTTCTGATCTCAAAACATATATCATTTGTATTATTTGGACTTATAAATTTAAAACAATATTTAAAGGAAAATTAATTCAAATTGGGTCAAAAGTTAAAGGTTTGACTAGTTAGAGTTGACTCTGGTTAGATTTGAATTTAGGTTTGAATTCATATTTGAAAATCATTCATATTTCCTTTTTAATCTTTTTCCAAATTCGAATTATTTTAAAAGATATGAATTTATTTAGATATATTCTATATTCTGGATTTTATTTGAATTAGTAAAACACCGCGGAACTTTTGTCACCCAGAAAAACGTACCCACTGCCGCTGACAAGTGGAGCCAACGGACAGTGGGGCCACCTCGTGCGCACGCTAGCAGGGGCTTGACACGTGGCCGAGGTGGGGCGCGATTGGGATTTCTAAAAGTATTGGGTACCTTTTCATAAAAGGTGCAGACGGGTCTAGGTTCTGAGGCTGGCAGGTGGGCCTCAGGGTTAGACCATGCGTTGAGAAGCAAAACGCGTAGGGGGGTACTGGCAAAACGCCATGCGCTATCTCTGAAGAACTACTGTTCTTCGTGTTCTCTGAACCTGACGCAGCGCGTAGCGACGGAAAAAGATAGAGGCCGCCAGGAGTTGAACCTGTGACCTAGGGCTCGCGCTGGAGGGATGGAACTAGTGCGGTGGTGCTGGTTTGATTTCCAGTTAGTTTTTCGGCGCGGCTTATGCAGTAGCGAGTGGGCAACGATGGTCATAGACGCAGAGGCGCCAGGTACAACACTAACTAGTCATGGCGGCGCGGTCAGCTGTGTTCCAGGAAGCGGGGATGGGCCTAAACGGTGCAACGTAACGACGCGAGTACGGCAGTGCACGCGAGCAACAACAGGGCACACAGCAGCAACTACGGGCAAGCAAGGTGGTGTCAGGCGGTGGCGCGCGGAACGTGTTCGATGAAAGGAGCTATCCATCTAGGAAGCAAACACGTGGATGGGCATGTCTAGGAGGTCGTGCTGCTCACCGCGGGTGCATTGATCTAGATGAATGGGCTCAGGACACCGATGATCGGTGACGGAGGTCACGATCTCGCCACTAGGGTTTCTGCTCGGCTTCTCCTCTCGTATAGCTGGTTCTAGGCTTCCTCATCCTCGTTCCCGAGTACAGACAGGGTCTTGGGGTAGCAGCGGTTCCTCTTGATGCCTTGCTCCTATCCTCCTTTACTTCCACACGCCGGCACAGAGGGTGGCCGAGGTATGCTATGGTGGAGGTGTGGCTTAGCAGGGGAAGATAGGGAGGGGCAGAGGGGCTCGGGCCAGGCCCTGGTGCGATCTAGATTAGCCAGAGGTGGTGGGGGTGAGGTAGATATGTTCAGGGAGGCAGTGGTAGCTCGGGGGGTGCCTTACCTAAGGGTGTGTTTGGTAGACCGGGGCAACTCAGAAAATCTCACCTCATCCCACTTTTTCTCTCTATTTGTTGTTTGTTATCCTGGGTCGCCTCTCCTCGGCACTGCTCAGTTGATACGAAAATAACCCCTCGGCACTGCCCAATTGGGAACCTCAAATCGAGCTTCACAACTCGGCAGTGCCGAGTCCATCCAGTGCGTCGCTCCAGGCCGATAGGGGTCAAAGGCCCGCATGCTCATTTGGCCCCGCATACAACTCTCTCGAGCCACAGATACGTCCCAGCGGCAGCGCGTCTCCTCTGGCGACCGACGACCGCACCTCCCCCGTCGTTCCCAATCCGGCGGCTGCACCTCCCCTGCCTTCCCTATCCCCGATCAGCACGACCGGCGGCTACATCTCCCCTGCGTTTCCCGTCCCCGACCAGCAGACCGGCGACCGCACCTCCCCTGCAGTCCCCGACCTAGCGGTCGCAGCTCCTCTGCCGTCCCTGTCCTCGACCAGCACAACCGGCAGCCGCACCTGCTCCGCCATCCACGACCTGCACCATCAGGACCGATGGTCGCAGCTCCTCCATCGTCTCCGTCCTCGACCTGGCAGCCGCAGCTCCTCCGCCATCCACGACCTGCACCAGCAAGACTGGCGGCCGCAACTCCTCCGCCGTCCTCGTCCGGCACCAGCATGACCGCACGCGAGCTCGTCTCGCTGGCGCCAGCACCGGTGCTAGCCCCTAGCACGCAGTAAATCCACACGGCAAGCTCACGAGGAGCCGATTACTTTTTTTCTTTTTTGTCCAAGGACCTCAGTGTAAAATTTTAGACAGTAACGTGTCTTACCTCACACAAGCCACCAAACAATGTCTCAATCGAACTCGTTTTAGTAAACTCGAGCTACCAAATAGGCAAGAAAATCTGAGCCGAGCTTGTCTGAGGGCAACATGTATGAGTGGAGATAAGGATTCTGAGTTGGCACAGACTACCAAACACACCCTAAAGTAACTTGGGTTACTTTACCTTCCCCTACATCTCCTCTCTCTCGGGGTGGACAGCAGGGGAGACTAGGGTCAGGTTAAGGGAGGACCTGGGTTAGTTGGGATCATCTTGGACAGCAAGAAAGAGAGATGGCTTAGCTTAGAGAGGGGTAGATAGATGGGGTGGCACATGGGCATGTGCCATGGCCACCATGGGGTTCGGTTTGTGTAACTACCTCGGTGAATTACGCTCCTAGTTACAAGCCTGGATGAGCGGAAATGGTTAAAATAGTACGGTGGGGCCCAAATGCCACTCACAGGTAGACCTTTCGGCCGTCCTAACCATTTCCAAATATCGGGACAAGAACGGGCGGCGTAATCGGCAGGCGAAGGGATCAACTACATACACAAATGAGTATGTATGCAAGCCACCATACAATGGTTCTCAGAGTCATTCCATCTAAAAGAAATAGAAATATTGCAACGCCATACGGCAAGATCCAAATGTCCTAGATAGATATAATAGTTTAGGATATCTCCTCATACATCAATCAACAGAGTATCAGGCGGAAGCGGAAGACAAGATCCGAGTACGGATAAGAAGCAAATCGGCATAAGATGCCCCATAAATAAACACATCCCGCCCACAGATCTCACGGATCCCCGTTCCCGGAATCTCTACACCGAATGATTGTTGCCCACATCGTCCGTCTCCTCCACCCAGTATCCATCTTATGAGCTTACTGCTCATCCGAATCAAACAATTTATCGTGTGAGACCCTAGGGGTACTCAGCAAGTCTTTATGCCTCTAAAGGGACACAACACAGGGTGACACAATTGCAGCAAAAGATAATACCTAACAATTCTATAGATACTCGCTAACCATCCGCCTAACCATAGATAGACGGATGTCCGTGAATTAATAACAACAGTTATAAAGGTAATATTAACAGATCCATCCTCCTCCTCGCTTACCGACGAGGAAGCGGACGAACATCCCCCATCCGTTGGCAGTTTTATTATCCATTCCATGAATGTTGCTCTATTTACTAGTCAGATACTTAGTCAAATTAACAGCGGTACTTTAGTTATACTTGTCTATGATCGAGAAACTGTGCTCCAAGTCGTCCATAACATGACACGGCTTTGAAAGTTTTACCTGCGGTGCACAAATAGCAACACACACTCGATCAACCTCGGAAAACCAAATCAAAACCCAACAAGGGCCACGACAAAGCGATCACAGGATTCAAGTATTTCAGGGGCCACCCCATTAAGTTACCATGACGAAGTTGGCCGACTTGAGACGGACTCAAGGTTTGCAATGGTGAAACGACTAGGAACCCGAAAATGTGACTGGCTTGTCGATACACGAAAACACTCCGCTTACCTAACAAGACAGGTGCAAGACCTGCACAATTTTAAATAAAGCAAAAAGCATGACATAAGTACAGATAGTAAATAAAACCTCAAACTAGTTTGTGGCCCCAAGAAATAAGAATGAATCAAGCTCGCCTGTGGGGTTCATAAGCCTCCCGGATGTGGATAGCGCGAATATTCAAGGAACAGGAATCAAGTACTCGGGGTCCTACGGGACACAAGTGAGCATGAAAAACCAAATAGCAGATAATTGCTCACCGATGCCACTTTCATTAGTTATCCCATTACTACTCAGGTTAAGTTGTTTAGGTACCTCGTTATCCAACAGACACTCACATACCCTACACATGCTGTTCTACGACTCGCATGGCTCAAACAACTCCTGTAGTAATGGCTCATGGGATGGAGGAACAAGCTTTGGTGGGGTTTAAAAGTAAAGGCTATGCAATACTTGGGATTCAGTTTAATGCAATCGCGACTCAATGATGCAAGAATAAGATAGAGGCAATAGGTACTATATGTATGCAAGCATGTGGTAGTGCTTGCCTGGCAGCTCAGTTGAAGCGAGAGAAGGATCTGGGTAGTGCTCCTGGGTTTCTTGATATATCCCCTGCTCAGCGTCTATTCGAAGAAGAACCAAACAAACAAGGGCCAACATAAATAAAGTGCACAAGCATATGAATAAAATGCATCAAGCAAACAATCATGCCATGATGAATGATGCACAATTTGCATGGCAATAAGGTAGCATGGCATGGGTGAGGTGTGGAATACAAGGAATAATCATTTTGTGGAGTTTTAATCACATTTTAGCCTCATATTAGTTGCTGTACACATTATATTTGTATGATGCATGCTGCAAAACAGAACATGGAATGCATAAACAGAAAGGTCTCGTTGAGCTAATCATTTTAGACATATTATTTGTTAAATTTGGAGTTATAAAACAAAAGTTATTAATTAATTAAGGAAAAAGGGCATTTTATTGTAGTTTTACTCAACTTGAAATTTAAAGTGTTCAAAATTTATTTTGGAGGGCATATTTGAATTCCTCACATTTTTCTGATTTCAAAACATATATTATTTGTATTATTTGGATTTGTGTTTTAAAAGTTATTTAAAAACAGAATTAAAATTTGAATTTAAATTAATTTGAAAAAGTTTGAATTAACACAGAAATGCAGAAATTCTTTTGTCACTCGCTCAAAGCTAGCCACAGACAATGACCAGTGGGTCCAGCGCTGACTCAAAGAAAGACAAATACAGAAAAAGGTTTTTACACCGCGGGTTGAGCTAGCCTCAGCGACTGACGGGTGGGGCCACAGCATCTCCAGGGCCACACGCGGGCGCGCCAGCGGGGACGCGACACGTGGGGGATCCAGAGTAGTGCGGGTTGAGGGGTGCTAAACTAAGGGGCCTATCTGCAAAGTGGTACTACGGCTGACAGGTGGGCTCAGGCGGACCGCGGGGTTAGGAGTAAAAAGGTTGGGAGGGTAAGCGCAAAAAGACGCCCGATGCACTGTTGTTCTTCTCTGAACCCTGACGACGGGTCGCCACGGCAGAGCGCCTTGCTGGCTCGAACCCGCGACGCGGGCCACGCGCGCGATGGGCGGAGCCGCTGCGGTAGGGGTGGGGGTTACTGACAGGGAGTCGCTGGGCGAATAGATCTACCAAGGCGACGCCACGGTCTGGAGAACGAGCGCGGACACCGGCGCGCATAGAGCGTTCGATGGAACGTCCGACGCGACCAGGGCAAGACTGCGACAACGAGGATGTCTGGGGGGTTGGGTAGCTCACCGAGATTTCGCGGGGAGGCTTGGATCGGGACGGGGAGCGACAGATCGTCGACGAAGCAGAGGCCGGGTGTAGCTAGGGTTCCAGCGGAACGCGTCGGCGTGCAGATCAACCTGGGGCTCCTCCTTCACATCTGCGGGTACAGGGGCGGTGCAGGTGGTCGACTCGTTCTTCCTCGACACCTGGACGCCGCGCCACGCCTGGTGTAGTCGAGAGGAGGCCGACGGTATGGTTGGTGATCGGTGGTGGAGAGGTGGCTGCAGGGGCAGGAGAGGAGAGGCAAGCTCTAGGGCGGATCTGGGATCGTCTGCAGAGAGGGGGAGTGGGTAAAGCAGAGAGGGAGAGGGAGGTGCCGTGTGGGGAGCGGGGTAGATGGAAAAGGTGGCCTCGGTGCCAACTTTCTCTCCTCCTCCTTCTCACGTGCTAGGGTCGGGCAGGACTAGGGCAGGGGCAGGTGCATGGGGCTGCAGGTGGGGACGGCTGGTTGGTGGGGAGGCTCGGGCTAGGGCCCTCATGGCAGAGAGAGAGAGGGGGAGGCTCGGGCTAGGTTGGGGAAGCCTCGGGTTAGGGTTTGGTACTAGGGTTGGGGCTTGAGGTGGTGGTAGCTAGGTGGGTCCAGGGTGGCCAGGTGGGGCCAACTAGGTGAGAGAGGAGAGAGGCCGAGAGAGAGGGTGGAGCTAGGGTTAGCTAGAGAGAGAGAGAGGCTAGGGTTAGGTTAGATGGGGGTGTGGTTTAGAGAGGATGGTAAAGAGAGGAGAGATGAGTGTATGGTTTAGGGTTTAGAGAGAGAGATTAGATGGAGTGGTTCTCTTTTGACAAGATCAAGCATGATCATGACAAGCTCAAGCAAGATATAGTCAAAAGAGAGAAGAGAAGAAAAGGTGGTGATGGCATGGATGGAGATGGTGATGGGGTTTTAGATGCTTGCATGCATCAAGAAAGATCAAGCATAAGGGGTAGAGAGAGATATGGGGAAGATCCACTCAAAGATTCAAATAAAAACCAAAAGGCTAGAAAAAGGTGGTACTTGCATGGGCCATGCACAAATAGTAAATGCCCCCTTCTAGTAGTGAAAACCACTAGATTATCTCATGGCATTTGTTTAAGCAAGCTTCCCAAATTGGAATAAGGCCCAACAAAAGAAAGGAGAGCTTGTTTACCACATGGATTAAATAAAAGATCATGCATGAATATAAGGTGGCCAAGCTTGTGTGTATGTGCCACTAGCCAACATGAACCACAATGGTATTCCTACATGAGCTTATATTCATATTTAAACCATATGAAAGCTTGACAAGGGGTTCCACTCACATAGCATGCAAAGGTGGCCATGTGGCTCTCATATACCAATAATGTGAAAACAACATGGTGCATATATGGGAGCATGTGGAATTGTAAGTGGAGCCATCCCGACCCACATGAGCTAGAGGTAAACCCAAATAAATGCAAAGCTCACATGTAGGGGAATGGTGGAATTATAAGGTGGTGACAGAGAAAGGTGATGGAGTTGAATAAAAGATATGCCCCCAACTCGACTTGGGCATTAAACAATATATCAAGAACCAAATACAATATCAAGAGGCAAAATACAATTTATAATGCATATGAGATAAGAACCAAATGAAAAGGGGTTTTATATGATGCTCAAATGCAAGGTGGCATGATGACATGAGCATGATATAATTATGATGCAACAATTATATGTAGGAAGTAGCACATATACAGACTAGGCTAGTAGCATTGCAATTGTTAGACAATTGGGATGCTACAGTTTGGGACTAGAGATAGGCAAGGGTGTGGTGTGGTGGTGGTAGGGCTGGTTTGCCTCAACTAAACCGAGAGGGTAGGGCTAGGTTAGTTAGAGAGAAGAATAGGTAGGTAGTTCTTCCTCTTCTAAACTTTTACATGTTTTTGTTTATTTTAAACACATGCTTGTTTATATGAGCTAACATAATGAACCACAAGGTCAAATAAAACCAAAAGAACAAGTTGTACAAGAAGGTGAGATGTTTGTGGAAATTTGAATTGAAAACCATTTTTAGCAATTCAAATCCCACAAGCATCCTCCCATAAACAAATTAATTCAAAGGGAAAAGAGAGGAAGCTTGCATGGGCACATGTATTAAATACCACAATTTTAGTTGTGACAACAACTATAACTCCATGTGGTCATATAATCCATACGTGCACTCAAATTTGAATAAAGGCCATACCAAAATACACAAGCTTGCTTCTCATATGGAATGGAAGAAAAATAAGCATAATTGAATATAAATGGGCAATGCTAGTATGCGGTTCCACTAGATGATTATTTAGCCTCATATATATTCAAACATGCTCACATATTCAAAATCAAATAGAATATATTATACTCACATAGCATGCAAAGGTGGCTATGAGGCTCCACATACTTAATAATGTGAAAATAACATGGATCATATATGGGAGCATGTAGAAATAGAAGTGGATCCATACCCAATGGTTCATGAGCTAGAATTAAATACCAACAAGAAACCCATTTGCTCATAATAATTAGGATGGTGGAATTTAAGGTAGATCCAAAGAAAGGTGGTGGAGTTTGAAAATATATGCCTCCAAACCAACTTGGGCATCAAACAATATATCAAGAACCAACTACAATGTATCAAGAGGCAAATACAATTAATAGACAAATGCATTATGAAGGGAAGAACCAAATGAAAGGGGTTTTATATGATGCTCAAATGCAATGTGGCATGGTGACATGAGCATGATATAACGATGATGCAATTAATGATATGTAGGAAGTAGCATTATATAGAGTAAACCATGTAGCATTACAATTGTTAGACGAATGGGATGCTACACCGGGTATCGTGCGGCATCTAGTGAAATGGTCAGTCCAAGTTGACGTCAGACTGCTTTGGGAAAGTGATGTGTTGCCCAGCTGCTTCAGTATTAAAGGTGGGAAGACGACACGCGAGCTACAACAGTGGCCCAACAAATCCACTTTCGTGCAAGAAGACCGAGATGACGTGACAAGGCAGTGGGTGCGTCATCAGTGACCTCAATAGCAGGCCACTACCTCCACCAGGACCAGTTCGTGGACAAGGGCAAAGGATGAATCCAACTCTTCTCGGTGGCGGGAATGTGGTGACCTTTCCCGCCCGGTGTTTTGGGGAAGAGCCCCGGCCGCCCTATAAAAGGCGACCTTCTCCTACCTTTTAGGAGGTCGATCCCAACAATCTGTAACCCTAGAACTTGGTTCTTCATTGTACCCTCATGAAGCACCGTGAGCAATACAACCAAGCAGGAGTAGGGGCTTTACCTCTTCACGTGGGTCCCAGACCTGGGTAAAAAAAACCGTGTCAACCTCTCTGTCATATCCGTCCACCGCCGTCTCTGCCATCGTCGAGAAGCTCAGAACGTGTGATTGAGCCCCCTCTCGAACTCAGGGCTTGTTGGACCCCTTGTTCCCATGCAGAATTCTTTCTCCGATAGCTACATATCACAGAGGACCAGCTTGCCCCCATGGGGTCATTCTAGGGTGTGAACCCAGGAGCCACCCAATTGTGGGGCAAGATCGATCTGCCGGCTACCTTCAGCACCAAGGAGAACTACCGCACAGAGAAGATCATCTTTGATGTTGTGGACATTGCTTTGCCATATAACATCAGCCTAGGGCAACGTGCCCTGTCTCGGTTCAACGCCATTAAGATTCCCTCCATGTGAGGAACCTTGACTGTTAAGGGTGATGTGAGGGATGTGGTGCTCTATGTTGAACAACTATTCAAAGCAGCAGCTACTGCCGTTCCCGAAAACAATGATGAGGAAAATAATTTTAGCCCGATCGCCGACTCGCCTGGGAAGAGGGCACGGTACATTCCGGAACCCGGATCTGGGGCATAGGTACGGGTGGTGCATCGTGTAAGCGGTAGAACTCTCGGGGAACCTCACTGACGCCCAAAATCACGGGAGCAAGGTTCATGTCTCCCACCAAGATCAAGGAAAGTAGTGCGTATCTGGCCTAGCCTGCCCACGTGTAAACCGCTATAATTCGGGGGCTTGCGACTTTTGGAATGAACATCCCGTGCTCTCGAGATTTTCCACCTTGTTTTTGTTTGCTTGAGCATTTTCAGGATTGAAGTTCCCTTGGGTATTTCTCGGATTCTTGACATGAGTAACGAAGCCTATCATGCCAAGAAACGTCATATGCTCAAGATCCGCTCTGAGCTATGAGCGGTGTATTCCTGATATGGCTGAATGGCACTAAATCGCGAAGACACACCTCTCACGTACTACCTGAGTTGGAAGCCGTGCGCCCTGATCAAGCGCACGACACATATTTAAACCCGAGGTATGGGCAAGATGTCGTAAGGTGTATTCATTGCATTTCAGGGCACGCAGAACTCCACCAGCGTGAGGCACCGGTAACAAGTGCGGGGCTCTGGTGGAGCCAAGGAACCCTTGCTGGGTTCCATAAAAATGCTCCAAGCAGCTCAGGCTTGGATATGAAAGGGATACGGTGACCTGAGAACGTAATAGACCCTCGCTCCGGTGAGCACAAGGTGGACGCGACTACGAGCAAAAGTGGTGCATGACCAAAGGGAAGGCGGAGACCAGCCGACAAGAAGCCCAAGGATCGACCACCATACTGGACCTCGACCAGCGCGAGGTGGAGGACTTTGCGAAATTCTCCACAAAGACAGGAATGTAAGGAAGGTAAAACATCATATTAAGTGCTCATCGGCATTACATATGAGAATGCTAAATGCAGGACGAGCCTAAGGAGGATGGCCGATAGCGGGCTGCAGGCGAAAGGCTGTGGGAGTGAGGGGATGAGGCTCCAACTCCTCCCCCTCTCATCGAACTCCTCGCATATCTGTGTTACCCGCCGAGATCCGGAAGACTCCGGCCACCACGCGTCCCCAACATTAGGGCGAGCGACCATCGGAGCCACCATCATTGGATGAGACGAGATAGTAGAGCTGACAGTACATGGTCGTCAGGGACATTCACCATGAGATGACCATTCCCATGGTAGCGGAACTTCAGCATGTGGCCGATGTACATATCGTACCATGCCGTGAAGTCAGACCACCCACGACCAAGGAACATACGATCGTCTTCGTCAACCAGCTCCAAGTCCTAGAAGGGTTCGCCGCCACTCAATTCATGCAGCTCCATCTTGCGAAGGGGACGACCGTTCATCTTGTCAACTAGCATGTTCATCAGCTTCAACCGCTGCTCAAAGCCTGGCCAAAGCATGCCAAGGAATTCAAAGCCGATGAGGTCGTCCATGAACTCCTCTTGTGATTGGGAGGGGGAGATGGATGGATCTCGTCGCCTCAAAGAGTTGCGGGTGTGGCAGTCTCCGCATCCTCGACCACGCCCACGCCCAGGAATAGGTGAGACCCTCTCCTGTGGCTCGCCATGTCCTCAATCCCGTCCACAGCCTCGCCGGCCGCGGTGGACTGGGGCCCCAGCACGAAGGTGCGTAAGATCTCTCTCCACCTACACCGATCCACGGCGAGATCGACGACCACATCGGCACCTATGACATAGAGCTTCTATCAAAGGAGAGGATAGATCGCCCCCAAGAGGAGGAGGCATATCTCAAAAGCGGTAGTCATGCCCGTCGCCGCTCTCGAACGACATCCCTAGCAGGCTTGAGCTGACAGAGATTCGAGGAGTGTGAGGGGAGTTGTCACGACAATTATGCCTCAGGCTATCATCCCTCACCCCATTTTTATAGTTGTGGCGGTGGCTGACAGCTTGTCTCCCCGACGGTGTGGGGGGAAGCTAGTGATGCCTCCCATCCACAGTTATAACTCTTTTATAGGGATCAGAGTAACCGCATTCAATGTGGCCAGACCACAGAAGTCAAGATAGGACTTGATGCGACACATCATTTCCGTGGCTACTTGAGTGTGCACATGTGCGAACGAAGTGGCCTATAATGTGCCAAGTGGTCGCGTCGTGTGTGGGTATCGATAGTTTGGCCCACACACCATTGTAGGGTGAATCCCGACAACGACATCCAGGCCATCCCGTGCAGCGTGCAGGAAGAAGAAGGCATATCGGAAGCACTGCTGGGACTCGCCTAGGGGATTCTGTCAGTGCAATGGAAGCGGGGGACCCTCACATTGCGCCTCGGTTCATGGGAAAGAACCGATACCCTGGCAAGACCATCCTCATAAGGATATCGCAAGGGATTCACCTTCTTTGGACTATGTCATCATATCTAGAGCATATATAGCCTTATGTGGTGTAGAGAGTGTGGGACGTCACCTGTGGTCGCTTACACCCCCTCTCGCATGTGGATATCCTTGAGTAAGGTCATAGTGACTCGTGTGTGCATTTGACCTATAGGAAATCAGGCTCAGTAACTGGGTTGTGAAGGAGTCAAGTGATGTTGGTGGGTGTGCTAACTAATTCCGCAATGACAACATCAAGGAAGAGGCTCCTCCCGGGCCAGGCACTGCCTAGGAACGCGAGTAAACAAAGTTGGAGTCAACGATGGCGTGTGGGAAGGTATAGGGGACAAGTGTTGGCCCTATCCCTGCACCTACGCAGGGACTTGATGAGGGTGCAAGCCTATAGTCCCGATATGACAACACACGTGGTGTGTTATCGCCCCGCCATCATGTGCTGCAGCGCACCGCTTGCAGCCAAGGAGTGGCCAACGACACTGCCCATGACCAGGAGTAGTCAATATCACCACCCTCCCACCACCGAGCCACGTGGCACGACCATAGTGGATCCTGAGAATGATAGGAAGGCTCACGCGCGCCGACCACTGTGGTACCCCCTTGAGATATAATAGGAGGGCCTCGGCAGCAGTTGGAGAAGAGGCGTATTTTCAGAACATGAAGAGATTTTTGGACTCGAGAGAGCCTTTCGACATAAAGGAGTTTGGAGAGGAACAACATGCATATCTTGTTGTATGAGGAGAGTTAGAGAGAACAGCTTTGAGGGACAGGGAGATGAGTGTTAGAGAGAGCAAGTGTTGACAAGTTCTCGTAGAGAGAGTGTGCAAAGGAAAGAAAGAGGAAGCCCGGGAAGCATAGAAGCTTGCTGAAAGCGTCTCCCAAGCACTAGATTTTTCATCTCTTTGTACATCATCCACCAAAGTAGGATGTAGGGTTCTTAGCCGAAGGGCGACCTTGAAAGGAATATGCCCGAGAGAAAATAATAAAGTGGTTATTATTCTATTCTAGGTTTGTAATAGATGTTTATTTTTCATGCTATAATAGTGTTAGTAGGAAACATTAATACATGTATGATTTATAAATAGAAAAGGTTCCTAGTAAAGCCTCTCTTAATACTAGCTTGTTGATTAACTGATGATCACATGTTTCCTAATCATGAACATTAGATGTTCTTAATAACATGGACATATCATTGGAGAATGATATGATGAACAATAACCCGAAGTAGATGTAAAAATACGATCATGTCCTCAAGTTTATATTGTTATCACATTCGTAATAACTCAATGTCCTTAGACCACGAGATCACATCAATCACTTTCACCAGAAAGGTACTTTGATTACATCAAACGTCACTTCGTAAGTAGGTGATTATAAAGGTGTCATCGGGTACATGGAAAGTGTTAGTTGAGTCTTGTGGATCCAAAATGGGATTTGTCCATCCAGATGACGAAGATATATACTCAGGTCCCTCTCGGTGATATCACGTTGACATAGCTTGCAGGCAAGTGATTTGATCACTAGAATGTTACATCATAAGAACGAGAAAAAGAGTACTTGTCAAGAACGATATTAAAAAAGGTATAGATGATACCGAGTGATCGAATCTCGGACAAGTAATATATCGCGAGACAAAAGGAATTTGATTACAGCGAAAAAGGTTTAGACGATCATTGGATTTTCGTGGAACTAGTGGGAGTCATTATGGTTCTCCAGATCCCGCTAATGATTATTGATCGGAGAAAGTCTCGATCATGTATACATAGTTCTCGAACCCGTACAGAGACACACTTAAGGTTAGTCGACACAATTGAGCGTATAGGGAACATAGGAGAAGATAATGGACATCGCAGGAATTTGTTCGGTCGAATCTGCCGAAATAATTTATGGGTATCGAAACAAGGCAAGGGATGAAAATGTTAATGTGTTTATTAAATGAAGTGTTCATTAAATTGAGTTGCATTAAAACAAGAGAATTAAAGTACTTTAATGGAAAGACCTTTGGTTTCTTAGAGTAGAATAAATGGGAGAAAGTGGAAATTGAAATAATGTGAGTGGAGAGTCCACCCACATGAATGAGAGGAGGGGAGGGGGTACCCTCTTGGCCGCTGGCCATGGGAGGGTCTTGTGTTGGGTTCGCAGCATAGTAAACAAAAAAATTCCTACGATGTGAACTACTAATCACCAAGATCTATCTATCTAGATACAATCAACGAGAGGCATACATCCATAGAAAACATACCCTTGAAGAGCGAAAATGCGTTGCAAACGAAAACTAATTTCGTGGATGATGTAGTCATACACTTGCTGATCTCAAGATCGTGATGAAGTCCAGCAAGTCCAGCAGGTCCAGCACCAGCAAGTCCAGCACCGCAAAGCAGCGGTGCATCCATGATCACACACACGTCTGATACCCTAACAACCTCCATGTCCTCGCTCCAGCGATGCAGCGGAAGCAACAACTCCTTTCAGAGAAAGCCACCAGGAACATGTATCTCGCTAATTTTAGACCATGGGGAATAATTTCTAGAAGGGGAATAATTTAATGCAACTCTCATTTAATAAAACTCCTTTATTTATTTTATTCAGAATTTTTTTAATTACTTTAATTAACAAACATTCACATAAAACCCCCTACAACATTCCAATATCACATGCAGAACTAGTTTCTACAATTTCACCCGAAACAATTCATGATTCCATCGAAATGATTCTAGCACTTTCATCATCTTTATCTGAAACATATTTTCTCCTAAATGGTGTTGTTGTGCCTTAAGTGTGTCACCCCATAGTTCCCGAATAATGTAGACATGATCGAGAACCCTCTCCGATCAATAATCAGCAACGAGACCTAGATCTCCGTACTGACTCCCACACATTCAATCATGACTCTAGTGATCGTGCAAACCTTTAATGTTTATAATTAAATCCCTTTGTCTCGCGATATGTTACATGTCTGAGATTCGATCATCGGTATCCCCTTACCTAGTTTGATATCATTACTGACATGCACTCTTTTCTCGTTCCCGTGATATAACATTCTAGTGATATCATCACTTCCTTGCAAGCATCTTAATGTGATATCACCGAGAGGGCCCAGAGTATATCTATCCGTCATCGGGATGGAAAAATCACGCTCTTGATCCATGATCCTATACATAACACCTTCAGAGTATCTAAACCCACCTTTATTGTCACCCTATTATGGTGTGACATTTGATGTTGTCAAGCTACTCTTCTGGTGTTAGTGATTGACATGATCTCATGGTCTAAGGACTAAAATTACTTCATATGATGTCATATAAATTTTAACACAATGACTTTGATCGTATTTCTATTCTTTGGATGAATGTTCATCACACCATTCAACCAATGTTGTGACCTTGTTATTAACAACATCCAATGTCCATGATTCGGAAACCTTGATCATCTTGTTAATCAATGATCTAGTTTATATGAGAGGCATAGCTAGGAACTCTTTATTTGTTTATTAAACACACATGTGTTAATGTTTCCAATTAATACAATTATGCCATGCAAAATAAACATTTATCATAAACATGGAATAAGATAATAACCACTTTATTATTGCCTCTCGAGCATATTCCCTTCAGTCTCCCACTTGTAGTAGAGTCAATAATATAGTTTGAAAAACTTCCGCATTCAACACCTATGGCTTTCTGGTTTTGTATATACGTGTTTTCTAGTGGTTAACATAATATCCGGATCTGACACTTTCAGGTCCGTGTGTATTTGCATTTCTTTGCATCTCTACACATCACTCATTTTCAAATGAGATGGCATTGTATAAATTCAGTCCTTTGGTGAGAACTTAAGTTCCTTTGGGTTAAAGCATGTTGATATAGTTGTCATACAATATATCTTCATAGTACTATCCCACTATGAACTACACCTAGTTTGATAACAAACTACTTAACACAAATACCCTCCTTTGCTACTACCATAGCAGTCATATACTTAGACTTTTGTTGTGTTATCCGTCACAGTGTCTTAACCTTGGAACACATACAAATCCATCATGGAACCTGCTTTCCATTATATTATGCCACCCATTGTTTAAATTGAGATAAACTATATCTTATGACAAAACTAGTATCAATGTAACACTTTACAATGAACTATTTGTAACTATTTACAATGAATTATTTGTCACCTATACATAACATATTCTTAGTTCTTCCAAATCTCATAAGAATATCTTTAATATCGTCCAATGATCATCTTATGAATCATTCTAGTATATACTCACAAAATTTAGAGCATAGGACATATCTGGATATGTACATATCATGGTATTATTGATCAAAATATTCATGTGATTTCACTCACCAAATGTCGATACACTTGAATCTTGATTCAATCCTTTTCATGCAGCAAGAACCTTTCTTGAAATTTTCCATATTGAACCCTTTCAATATCTTATATATGTATGTTTGGCACAACCATATTAGCGCCTCAATCTACCCATATAGACATTGATGCCAAATATTCTAGTTTTTCCCAAGTCTTTCATCGAAATCCAATTTTAATGGAATTCCTAACCCGTGTCAATAAAATATACATATTTTCAATCAACAACATGTCTTCTACATAATGTATTGGAAATATATCTTAGCGCTCCCAGTTAATTTCTTGCAAATGCAAGCATCTTCATCGTCTCTAATGAAATTAAACTCTTTTAACAGTTTCATCACACTGAAGATTCCAACTCTGCTATGCTTATTTCAACCATTGAAGTTTGCATGCCCTTTTAACATCATTTGATTTAACAAAACCCTTCGGATCATGTCATGTACACGTCCTATGTAACCATTCTATAAGAAGAACTTCGTTTTGTTTGTTCAACTACCATATACCAAATTATATGTAGTGGTTGCTACATTAGTCCGTCAAGACTAAATATCGCTATGAAAGATCAAATCATGTCATAGTCAACTCTTTGAACATTATCGTAAACTCTTTTTCGATATGTCGACTATTTCATAGATGTTAAACATCCATGTCTATTTATTTACAGATCCAAACACGACCGAGGCTTCATGCCTTCCAGAAGGTCTTCCAAGTTCAAAAAACTTGATTTCTCGTGTATGGAAACTATCACGGATTTTATAACTTTTAGTCACTTTATGGAGTCAGGACCCATCATCTCTTATTTGCATGTAGTCAGTTAATCATTGTCAAAACAATAACAACTTGTATTTCAAATCTTACTATTTCATTCTTTCGTGACCCACATGGTTCAATAGGAACTCTAATCTCCGAGATCACAACCTTTGTAATCACGTGAACCATGAGCATTGTGGCTGCCATCGGGACACTTTTCAGTGTTGTGCTACTTAGAACATGTTGCTTAGGTTCATCAACCTAATCAAAGTTCTATTATCCTCCCACTTAACTTTTGCGGAAAATTCCTTCTTAATAAACTTGATGTTCCATGCGACAAACTCTATTATCCTCGGTGTTATGGAGGAATACCCAACAAATTCTTTGGGATAACCTACAAAGACGTGCTTATCCGACTTTGGTTGTAAACATTTTACTTATGCATCGAATACCAAAATTTAAGAAAAGACAACTCGGGTTTTATCCCGAACCATAACCGTTATGGTGTCATTTCTACGGATCGCGATGGTGCTCTTTTCAGTGTAAAAGCGGTAGTCTCTAAAGCTTTAATCCTTAAAATATAATGGTAGTTATATAAATAACACCTTTGATCTTACCATGTCAAACATGGACTGATTTCATTTCTCAAACACTCCATACTCCTATGTTTATCCGGAAACACAAATACATGGAAAAATTCCTCAAATCTTAGGTGTTTTGCTAAACATGTAACTCAAATATCTTCCTTTATGATCAAATCATAAATTATTTATTTTCTTGTTATAATGATTTTCCACTTCCTCTTGAAAGTCTTTGAACAATTTTCAAAATGTTTCATACTTCTTCCTTATTAAGTAAATATACATATATAATCACTCAAATATTTGGAGAAAGCATATGAAGTTGAAAGATCCACTGCACATGGCTACACATAATGGACTAGATACATCAGCATGCAAAATTTCCAATAAGTTAGTCATTTGGTCCTCTTTGGCCTATGAACGGAGTTTCAATTATCTCAAGGAAATTCTCACAAGTGTCAATTGATCAAAATCAAAGACTCAAAAAATCCATCAACATGGAGTTTATTCATGTTTCCTTTCCAAAATAATTTAAATGGCGATGTCACTTCATAAGTGGTATTTCAATCATTTGTCTTGTGACATTTTAGCATTATTTTTTATGGACGTGATTTCTCCAACTAGACTTGTAAAAGTTCATCCATCTTCTATGGAATATAGTAATTATTTGAACAACCATTGTTCTTAGAATACTGGAACAAAATAACAATTATTAAAACAAATCTTGAAGGCAAGTTTTGATGTCAGCGAGAAACACAATAACACTTTATTTGTTTTCAATGAACATCATCACATATTCTCTTGCTAGTTACTTAGGCCATTGTAGTTCATGAATTGCTCGTTTTGTATGACATTTCATACCAACCAATTCGATATCCAATACATAATAACCACATTGTTTAACAAGCAAAGAATGCAACCATACTATGTATATCATCTATATACCTTACCTGGACATTTCCAGTCTTTTCTTTTCTACCAAATATTTAATAGATTCTCTTCCAGCATTCCCTTTTCCACGAATATATCAACATCAATACTAGCGCCATACATATTACACATAATCCAAAGCGTGTATAGTCAAATACTAATCCTTTGGACTTGCACTTTTAAGTGGATCACCATTATCAAATGTTTGGTGTTCTTTCAAAAATCAATTCTTTAGTAATCTTTTAGTGTAGTAAACATTTTACCTACATCTTCTATTCATCCTTACCATGAAAACTTTCATGATCAAGCTACTATAGCCTATAAGGACGAATCATGAGTATTATGTCTATACCCAAAACCTTTTTGGGAGATTAGGACGTCTAGCATCTCTAACCTTCCCAAATTCTCATACAATATGAGAACATGTATTTTGCCAAATTATACTCTATCATGTTGCAACCTAAAAATTGTTTCAGATATCACAATATCTTTCACACATGATGGTTTCTAAAACAATTCTTTCAGCTCCTACATAACCTCAACATTAAAACAACTTTTGAATATCAAGAATCATGGAGGCAAATATGATACTTTAGATAGTAACACTAGAATTGTTACTCTTGATTTAATACTACTTATTAAACTTCATGGAGTAAATAGAGTTTTCTAAAAGTTTCCAATAGGTCTTCTAAACTTTAAATTGACACTTAGAACAATATGATACCAGTTCATAAAGTAAATACCTAGAATTCTATAGTTCTATTATCTCAAGTATAACTAATCATAAGGTAGTAAATAGATGCCAGTGACTACAACAAACTATGCAAATTCACTTTGATTTAAGTTATGATAAATTGAGTTCAACTTTAATCATATTACTACATGAACTCCCACTCAAAAACGACATCCCTCGTGTATTTTTGGTGATTACATGAACCAGATCCGCTACACCAAGTCCGATCATCATGTGAGTTGGTGTAGCTTCAAAGGCGAGCATCTGGATGGTCATCATATCAAGCATATGACTCATGCTTTACCTTTCGGTTCGTGTTCCGAGGCCATGTCTGTACATGCTAGGCTTGCCAAGTAAGAACCTTAGTACTCGCGTGTGTAAAACTATCTTACACCCGTTGTATGCGAACGTAGAGTCTATCACACCCGGTCATCACATGGTGTCTCAAAACGACGAACTTTCTTTACGGTGCATACTAAGAAAGAACACATTTTTATCTTGATATTTTAAATGAGGGATCACCTTATAATGTTAGTAAAACGCCAAACAAGCAATATAAGATGCTAACAAACATCAGATGCAAAAAGTGATATGATATGGTTCTTGCACTTGATCACTATCTTGTGCATCTTGGTATGATATTTATCATTCCTCTGTGTGTAAGGCCAAGGTCTATGGAACTTACACTTTGGTATGTTGCAATTTCCAAGAGTAACAATCCATACTATAAATTATAACATCACCATATCATGACACTCGCCCAACAACAATCTAAACTAGATGCCTCTAATTTATCAATTGCAAGTTTTACGTGGCTTAGGGCTTTCGAAGATAGAACCGTTCATACCTACAAACATGGAACCACAACAATGATAATCAAATTATTAGCAACTTGTTGTAAATTAGGTATTGACTATAGTAGGAGAAACAGATACCCGCTAGCCACTTATGCAAAACTAGTTGCATGTCAAGCGTGGAATAGGTCTCATGTGCGAGGACATGTAAAGTTAGTCCGGGCCCCTTCATCCCACTATGCCACAAATATCCAAAATACATAGAAGATGCAATAACATGATCATGAACGCCCACATACTCATATGTGTTCTACCCGTGCAAATCATCTACGCATAGATCAGGCTCTGGTACCACCATTGGGTTTGCAGCATAGAAACAAAAAATTCCTACAATGTGAACTACTAATCACCAAGATCTCTCTATCTAGATACAATCAACATGTGGATATATATCCATAACATACCCTTGAAGAGCGACAAAGCATTGCTAACAAAAACTGATTTTGTGGATGATGTAGTCGTACGCATGCTGATCTCAAGATCGTGATGAAGTCCAGCAGGTCCAGCACCAGCAAGTCCAACACATTAAAGCAGCAGTGCATCCGTGATCGCACACACGTCCGGTACACCGACAACCTCTGTGTCCTTTCTCTAGCAATGCAGTGGAAGTAGCAACTCCTTCCAGACAAAGCCACCGGGAACATGTATCTCGCTAATCCGAGACCATGGGGAATAATTTCTAGAGGGGGAGAGAGATCCTTCACGAGGAGGTGTGAGGGTGGAGGAGGAGGTGCTCCGTTTATTGGGGAGGGGGCAACCCCCATGCCATGGCCGGTGGCCAAGGTGGCTACCCCCACCTCTCCCTCATTCATGTGGGTGGAGCTCCCACTCACATAAACAAACCTCCACTCACATGTCCACTCACATGCATTAAATTTCCACCAAATTTAATGTAACTCTCATTTAATAAAACTCTTTTATTTATTTTATTTAGATTTTTTTAATTAGTTTAACTAACAAACATTCACATAAAACCGCCTGCAACATTTCAATATCACATGCAGAACCAGTTTCTGCAATTTTGCCCAAAACAATTCCGGTTTTCATCGAAATGATTCCAGCGCTTTCATAATCTTTATCTGAAACATATTTCCTCATAAATGGTGTCGGTATCCCTTAAGTGTGTGACCCTATGGTTCGCGAATAATGCAGACATGATCGAGACCCCTCTTTGATCAATAATCAACAGAGGGACCTAGAGATCCATACTGAATCCCACACATTAATTGATGACTCCAGTGATCGTGTGAACCTTTAATGTTTGTAGTTAAATCCCTTTGTCTCGCAATATATTACTTGTCTGAGATTCGATCATCGATATCCCCCTACCTAGTTTGATCTTATTACCGACATGCACTCTTTTCTCGTTCCTGTGATATAACATTCTAGTGATCTCATCACTTGCTTGCAAGCTATCTCAATGTGATATCACCGAGAGGGCCCAGAGTATATCTATCCATCACCAGGATGGAAAATCCCACTCCTGATCTATGAGCCTATACACAACACCTTCGGAGTATCTAAACCAACCTTTATTATCACCCTGTTATGGTGTGACATTTGATGTTAGCAAGTCACTCTTCCGGTGTTAGTGATTGACATGATATCATGGTCTAAGGACTAAAATTACTTCGTATGATGTCATAGCAATTTTAACACAATGATGTTGATCGTATTGCTATTCTTCGGATGAAAGTTCATCACACCATTCAACCAATGTTGTGACCTCGTTATAAACAACATCCAATGTCCATGATCAGGAAACCTTGATCATCTTGTTAATCAACGAGCTAGTTTATATGAGAGGAATAACTATGAACTCTTTATTTGTTTATTAAACAGACATGTATTCATGTTTCAAATTAATACAATTTTAGCGTGCAAAATAAACATTTATCATAAACATGGAATAAGATAATAACCACTTTATTATTGTCTCTCGGGCATATTCCCTTCAGCTTGCCCCCTCCCCCTATAAAAGGAGGTGGAGACCTCCCTCCTCTCACACACTCTCACTTGCCCATTCTCTCATATGCCCTTTGGTTGGCATCTTCTCCCTCTTGATAGCCTTGTCCATTGTGATAAGAAAAGGTTCTTAGGCAAAGCCCTGCTCGAGATCTTCCCCTCTACCATCTCTACCATGGCGTAGCGCTGTTGGAGTTCTCGGGGATCCGCTACTTCCGCTGCCCCGCTGGAGTGAGGAATTGGGAGTCGGCGGCACACCATACGTGTGACCAATTATGGAGGCACTACCTCTTGTGGTGCTGATCATCTACGCGTCGTTGAGAACGGTCGAGTACATTCTACACCATCCATGTTTGTTTGCGAGAACCTTATCCCATGTTACGGTCTTCGAGGGTGAGTCCATCGGAAACCGTTACATGTATTTCCTAGATATGATCTTGGTGGTTGCAACCGTAAGATGTTTTTTTGTTTTCTATACAATGAACCCCATAAGTGCTATCAGAGTTGTGTCTATGCGTAGATGCTTTGTATGGTTAGAACACATAGATATGGTATGATCTATGATGTCCCTTACCGATTTCCACTGTCATTTTGGGGTCATGCATTAGAGACATCTGCATTCACTTTAAATAGGGCACCATCAAAATTCATTGAAATGACACCATATGAATTATGGTTTGGAAACAAACCTAAGCTGTCATTTCTAAAAGTTTGGGGTTGTGATGCTTATGTGGAGAAACTTCAGCCTGATAAGCTCAAACCCAAAGCAGAAAAATGCATCTTCATAGGATACCCAAAATAAACAATTGGGTACACCTTCTATCACCGATCAAAGGAAATGTTTTTGTTGCTAAGAATGGATCCTTTATAAAAAAGAGTTTCTCTCGAAAGGTGTGAGTAGTAGGAAGGTAGCACTCGACGAGCTTATTGAACCTTCTCTTCTTGAAGTGGCGAGTAGCACAACGCCAGAATCTGTTCTAGTGTTGACTCTGCCAATGGACGAAGGAAATGATGATGAGGTACCTTCCCCTCCTTATGAAACTCCGATAGAGAGTGCTATCGAACCTCGCAGGTTGGGCAGGATACGTGCAGCTCAAGAACTGTATGGTAATCCAGTCCTAAATTTCATGGTAGATGATGAGCCCAACTTCGAACAAATGGCTTGAAGCCATGCAATCTGAGATGGAATCCATGTATGAAAACTAAGTTTGGACTTTGGTAGACTTACCTCATGACCGAAAGGCTTTTGAGAATACATGGATTCTCAAAAGGAAAATGGACTCTGACGGTAATGTGACCGTCTATAAAGCACGACTTGTCATGAAGGGGTTCCGACAAATTCAAGGAATTGACTATGATAAGACTTTCTCACTGGTAGCGATGCTAAAGTCTGTTAGGATTATGTTAGGAATTGCTGCATTTTTCAATTATGAAATCTGACAGATGGATGTCAAGACAATATTCCTTAATGGAAACATTGAGGAAGAGTTGTATATGATGCAACCAAAAGGTTTTGTCGATCCTAAGGATGATAACAAGGTATGCAAACTTCAGTGGTCCATTTATGGACTGAAGCAAGCATCCCGAAGTTGGAATCTCTGATTTGATGAAGTAACCAAAGGTTTTGGATTTGTCCAAACCATCGGAGAAGCTTGTACTTACAAGAAAGTGAGTGGGAGCTCTTTAGCATTTCTAATATTATATGTGGATGACATATTGTTGATTGGAAATGATATAGAACTCTTGAAAAGCGTAAAGGATTACTTAAGTAGTAAGTTTTTGATGAAAGATCTTGGTGAAGCTGCGTACATATTAGGGATCAAGATATATAGAAATAGATCAAGATGCTTAATAGGATTGTCACAAAGTACATACCTTGACAAGATTTTGAAGAAGTTCAGAATGGACAAAAGTAAGAAAGGGTTCTTACCTTATGTTGCAAGGCACTGTTTTGAGTAGGACTCAAAGACCAGCTACATTAATAGATAGTGAATTGATGGACCGTGTCCCCTATGCCTCATCCATAGGTTCTCTTATGTATGCTATGATATGTACAAGACCAGATGTGGCACATGCTATTAGTTTGACTAGCAGGTACCAATATGATCTAGGTTTGGAACACTGGAAGGCAGTACAAGATGTCTTTAAGTACTTAAGAAGAACTAAAGACATGTTTCTCGTATATAGCGGTGAAGAAGAGCTCGTCGCAAGGTGTTACGTCAATGCTAGCTTTGACACCGATCCGGATGACTCTAAGTCACAATCCGGATATGTGTTTTTAGTGAATGGTGCAGCGGTGAGTTGGAGGAGGTCCAAGGAACTAGTTATAGCGAGACCTATAATGGAGGAGGAATATATATCTGCTTCAGAAGCAGTGGCGGAAGTAGTTTGGGTGAAGGAGTTCATTTCTGAACTGGGTGTGGTTCCAAGTGATTTGGATCCAATGGCAATCTATTGTGACTACAATGGTGCCATAGCTAATGCTAGGGAACCAATGTCTCACAAGAATTCCAAGCATATAAAGTGTCGGTTTAACTCCATCCAGGAACATGTTCAGGATGGCGATGTAGAGATTTGCAAATTAGACACGGATCTAAATGTGGCAGAACCGTTGACTAAATCTCTCCCAAGAGCAAAACATGATCATCACTAGAACTCTGTGGGTGTTAGATTCATGACTATGTAAACTAGAATATTGACTCTAGTGCAAGTGGGAGACTGAAAGGAATATGCCTGAGAGGCAATAATAAAGTGGTTATTAAGCTATTCCAGGTTTATAACAAATGTTTATTTTCCATGATATAAATTGTGTTGATAGGAAATATTAATACATGTGTGATTTATAAATAGAAAAGGATCCTAGTAAATCCTGTCTTAATACTAGCTTGTTGATTAACTGATGATTACAGGTTTCCTGACCATGAACATTAGATGTTGTTAATAACAGGGTCAAATCATTAGAGAATGATATGATGAACAGTCACCCGAATTAGATGTAACAATACGATCATGTCTTCAAGTTTATATTTTTATCACATTCGTAATAACTCAATGTCATTAGACCATTAGATCACGTCAATCACATTCACCGGAAAGGTACTTTGATTACATCAAACATCACTTAATAACTAGGTGATTATAAAGGTGTTGTCGGGTACTTGGAAAGTCTTAGTTGAGGCTCGTGGATCAATAATGGGATTTGTCCATCCAGATGACAGAGAGATATACTCAGGGCCCTCTTGGTGATATCACCTTGACATAGCTTGCAAGCAAGTGAATTGTTCACTAGAATGTTATATCACAGGAACGAGAAAAATAGTACTTGTTGGAAACGAGATTAAACAAGGTATAGATGGTACCGAGTGATCGAATCTCGGACAAGTAATATATCGCAAGACAAAAGCAATTTTATTACATTGAAAAAGGTTCATACGATCATTGGATTGTCGTGGAACTAGTGGGAGTTATTATGGATCTCAAGATCCCGCTAATGATTATTGATCGGAGAAAGTCTCGATCATGTCTACATAGTTCTCAAACCCGTAGGGAGACACACTTAAGGTTAATTGATGCAAATGAGCGTATAGGGAACACATGATAAGATAATGGACATCGCAGGAATTTATTCTGTCAATCTGTCAAAATAGTTTCGGGATATCAAAACAAAGCAAGGGATCAAAATGTTAATGTGTTCATTAAATGAAGTACTCATTAAATGAGGTGTTCATTAAATTGAGTTGAATAAAAACAAGAGAATTAAAGTGCTTTAATGGAAAGACCTTTGGTTTTTGAGTAGAGAATAAATGGGAGAAAGTGGAAATTGAAATAATGTGAGTGGAGAGTCCACCCACATGAATGAGAGGAGGGGAGGGGCACCCTCTTGGCCGATGGCCATCGGAGGGCCTTGCTCCCTCCCCCTATAAAAGGAGGTGGAGACCTCCCTCCTCTCACACACTCTCACTTGCCCATTCTCTCATATGCCCTTTGGTTGGCATCTTCTCCCTCTTGCTAGCCTAGTCCATTGCCACAAGAAAGGTGCTTAGGCAAAACCCTTCTCGATATATTTCCATCCACCATCTCTACCATTGCATACCGCTGTTGGAGTTTCCCGGGATCCGCTACTTCCGCTGCTCGGCTGGAGTGAGGGATCGGGAGTCATCGGCACACCGTAAGTGTGACCGATTACGGAGGCGCTGCCTCTTATGGTGTTGATCGTCTGCACGTCCTTGAGGACGGTCGAGTACATTCTACACCATCCACGTTTGTTTGTGGGAACGTTATCTCGAGTTACGATCTTCAAGGATGAGTCCATCTGAAACTGTTACATGTATCTCCTAGATATGATCTTGGTGGTTGCAACCGTAAGAATTTTTTGTTTTCTATGCAATGAACTCCATCATGCCTTTACCTCGGTAAAAAAATGTATGTGTTTTGTTTGATTTGTGCATGATATGAGGTCATGTTACCTTAGTGCGCACCGACGACTCACTAGGGGGTGTGCGACATCCCCGGTGTATAAGTTCCGACACGCGACACCAGGAAGCCGAGGAGGTCTTGCACGTCGAGGGGGAAAGGTGTGATAGGGATATGCCAAAGGGGGTATGCTCAGTAGTAGGTTTCGAGTGGGCCGGAAGGCCCGCGAGTACGCCTGAAGGACAGTGACTAGACTCTAAGGAAAGAAGAGGCCCATCGACTGGCGACTGGAAGCCCAGGAGCGTCGCAGAAGCCCAGTCGGATTAGGTCAAAAGCTCCCAGATCCTTATCTTGTTCGGGGACAACTTGTAAACCCGGGGAGGTGCTTCATATATAAACCTCCCTAGGGTATCATAGAGACTCACGTTCCATCATACACCCCTCAAGCGACTCGCTGCCCAGCCGCCGAGCTCGCCACCCCTGTAACTCGCTCTCTCATAATCTAACCTAGCAGGAGTAGGTCTTTACCCTCCGGGGGGACAAACCTGGGTAAACCCTTGTGCATCTGCCCCCATCTCGCACCGCAGATGGCCGCCAACTCTTCCTCACGAAACTCTCAATCGCTGCCTATGGCAGCGACTGCCGTGGCTATTTCCACGACAGTGGCGCCAACCATGGGGCATAGCGGGACTGGCCTGAGTTCTGCGGCGAGACCCTACTCGCCGATCAAGCGGCCGTTCGCCACCGGCCGCATGATCGCCTTCGGCGGGATCTTGCAGATCCTGCCCAACAGCTACATCCCGGCGTCGTGCCCGGTCACACACGCCGCGGTGATGCCGGTCGGCTCCATCAACCTCTTCGTTGGCTTTACCGGCGCGGTCGACCCAGGCGCGACCATGATCGTCGGCGGATCGCCTCCACACCGCGATCTGCTTTCGGAGGAGCAGGTCCACTAATTCAGGGGCCTCGTCACCGAGTACGACTCGGCCGCTAGCGATGCAGTCGAGACTAACGTCGCCACCAACGACGACGCCCTAAACGACGACGCCAACTCTACGACCCCTGCATCGGCCAATGGATCCATCACCGCCGCGTCACGGGAGGACTCCATCACACGAGTCTCCAACCCCGAAGATTTCGAGGATCCCTCCATACTAGGGATCTTCGACTCCGACTCCGGCTCGGAATCCCCCGAGGATCTTCGTGACAGATCCAATCGCTTCAACACGATTTACATGGCGGGTAGCACAGCCTCCCCGCCAGATCCGTTCTCCACGCCGATTTCGCCGACCGCAACAGCCACGGAGGTGGAACAAGCCCGTCGGCGGCTCCAGGAGGCGCAGCGCAACGAACTCGCCGAGCGCGAGAAATACCGCCTCAAACGAGAGACGGCGAAGGAGCTGTCACTCTATCACCAGCGCCGCATCAGGACCCGCCTGAACCCCGATGTTCAGGGCCGCGTCCTGAACTTCAACGACGAGTGCGACCCCACACGCGCCGCCGAGCGCGAACACGGCGAGAACGTGCCGCTAGGAGGAGGCAACCCCGCAAGACCACCACCTGGAGCACCGGCGAATGGGGCCCCTCCACCACCCATGGGCCGTGCGCCCCCACCTAACCAACCACGGATCATCCTCTCGCCTCAAGCTCGGGACGCCAACGGGCTACCACTGTACTCCACCCCGATGGACAACATCGTCGCGGCCGACGCCGCGATCGCCAACCTCGATGTCCAAGGCAACGGCGCGCTACAGATCCAGTACGCCAAGGCCATACTTGTCAGGGCCGTCGAGCAACAAGCCGCGGGAGTCGATCCGCGTGGACAGATGTATTCCCGCTCGTCAGCAAGCAGGGCGGCATCAAGCGGCCACACAATCGTGGCCAACGCGATAGTTTGCCCACCACCCCAACCCCTGGCAAACCAACCGCGGGCTGCCAACCCCGCGTTGTCGACCAACGAGCCGCGACCTGTGAACAACACCGTCGCTGCAAACGGGCAACCACTCGACGCCCGAACGCACATCATCAACAATCAGGCGTGGCAGTCGCGCCAACCCTACGACCTGCAACACACCCTCGCCAACCGTGGCGACCCGGAGCCAAGAGGCTCTCTCAGTCGAGTCGGGCCACAATGCTTTGGACCCATGATCCGCGGGGAAAAATACCCCGCCAACTTCAAGGCCCCCAAGGAGATCGAGAAATACGACCCGATGTACGACCCCGCTTGGCTGGACACATATCTCAGGGCAATGGGGATCGCAGGCCACACCGACCTGCTCGCCGCTCGCTACGTCCCCCTGATGATGGAGGGTGCGACCCGGCAATGGATCAATACGCTACCCGCCGACAGCATCGACTCCTGGGAAGAAATGCGGGACGCCTTCGTCAGGCACTTCGAGGGTTCCTACACCCGCGCCACCACCATCCAGGACCTAGAGCGATGCATCCAGGGACAACGCGAGTCGACCCGCCAGTGGATCCAAAGGTGGCATGAGCTGTGGATAAACGCCTCTGGCATCCACCCAGACACGGCGATACACTGCTTCAAGAACATGTGCCGGTACGAACCTCTGGTATCCAAGATCAAGAGGGTCTACCGGACGCTCGATAACATCCCCGACCTCCTCGAGATCGCCAAGCGCTACGCGGAGGAAGACCCCAACCAAGACTCCGACGACGAGTTGGGAGGAAGACGGCGCACCAGCATCCATGACAGCGGGCGACTACGCGACATGCGCTACAGCAACACCCGCATCACCGGCAAGCGCCGGACCGACGGGCGAGTCGACTTCATCGCCAACTCCGGCTACGGCCAACGCGAATCCAAGAACTACCGCCACGATGGAGGAAATTACCGCGACAACAGAAACTACCGCGCCAACAACGCGACGAGGCCGAAATTCGACCCCGCCGCCCTGCTTAATCAGCCCTACATCTACCACAGCAGGGAGGGAAAACCAGCCACCCACACCACCGCCGACTGCCACTCTCTCAAAGAGATCGAGAAGGCAAGATGTGCAAGGGAGGACCCCAACAACAACCAACCGCGGGACAACGGGAACGGTGGCGGCTTCAGAACCGCTGTCGGGTCGCTACATACCTTCACCGAGCTCGGCACCAAGCGTGAGAAGAAGGTACTCGCCCGCGTGGTCGCCGTCAATACGGTGATGCAAGTCGACATCCCCCGCTTCCTAAACTGGTCCGAACAGAGCATCACCTGGAGTCGCCAGGACCACGCGCCAAGAATCGAGTATCCAAGGCGAGTCGCCCTGGTGGTCAGGCCAAAGGTGGCCGACTACTGGCTTCCCAAGACACTGATGGACGGTGGGAGATCCATCAACATCCTGTACCTCGACACCTTCAAAAGGCTCCAGCTCCCAAAAACAGCCATCGAGCCAACACTGACGACCTTCCACGGCATCGTCCCGGTCGGAAGGCATACCCGATCGGGAAGGTGATGCTGCCAGTCACCTTCGGCACCCCGGCAAACTACCGCATGGAGAGGATCGTCTTCGAGCTGGTAAACTTCCACAGTCCCTACCACTGCGTCCTAGGCTGCCAGGCATTCGCAAAGTTCATGGTGACCCCACACTATGCCTACAACATGATGAAGCTCCCCGGGCCGAGCGGCATCATCACTGTCCATGGCGACCCCGATATAGCCGTGGAATGCGAGGAAAAAGGCGCCGAGCTCGCCGACGCCGTCATCGCCATGGAGACTGACCACGTGGAGGAGCTCGTGAAATACGCGGGCAACATCAACAAGGACGATCCCACCATCCTGAAGAAACCGTTCGCCACGAACTCCATGTTCTAGGCGACCACGCACACCCGCACCATCGAGCTCGTCCCAGGCGACTCCAGCCAGACGGTCACCATCAGGGCGCATATGAGCCCCGCATAGGAAAGCGCGCTCATTGGGTTCCTCCGTGAGAACCGCGACATCTTTGCATGGAAGCCATCTGACATGCCAGGTGTCCTGAGGGAACTCGCTGTGCACAAACTCAATGCCGACCCCAAAGTGCGACCAGTAAAACAGTCGCTACGGCCCTTCAACGAAGAGCGCCGTCGAGCAATCACCGAGGAGGTCTAGCGCCTGCTAGACGCAGGCTTCATCCGGCCAATTAAGTACTCCAAGTGGCTGGCAAACCCAGTCCTGGTCCTCAAAAAGAACAACACATGGAGAATGTGTATAGACTACACCAACCTCAACAGCGCCTGCCCGAAGGAGGAGTTCTCCATCACAAGATCGATCAGATCATCGACTCGACCGCGGGATCAGAGTCGCTGTGTTTCCTCGACGCTTACTTTGGTTACAACCAGATCAAGATGGCGGTCGAGGACGAGGAGAAGACGGTGTTCATCACGCCATTCGGCGTGTTCTGCTACACGGCCATGACATTTGGCCTCAAGAACGGAGGTGCCACATATCAGAGGTGCATGCAGGAGTGTCTAGCGAGCCAAATTGGCCGCAACATCCACGTCTACATCGACGACATGGTGGTAAAATCCACCCGCCAGGACGATCTGCTCGCCGACCTAGCAGAAACCTTTGCAAATCTGCGGAGGTACAACATCAAGCTGAACCCGGAAAATGCACCTTCGCATCCACGGACAACTTCGGGGTAATGAGTCTCCAAGCGAGGCATTGAGGCCAACCCCACCAAGATCGACACCATCGCGCGACTCGGGAAACCCGAGTGCCTGCGCGACGTCCATAAGTTGGCAGGGCGAGTCGCGGCTCTCAGTCGCTTCATCCCCCGACTAGGCGAGAAGGCAATGCCCCTATACCTCCTGATGTGCAAGAACCCAACGTTCCAATGGGACGCAGAGGCCGACAACGCACTGAAAGCACTCAAAGAAGTGCTACTCGCGGCACCACTACTCGCCACACCACTCGATAGAGAGCCATCACGCAATGCTCGTCCAATCGCGTCCTCAATGGTCGTCACGCCGATGGTCGTCGAACGACCAGAAGAGGGCAAGGAGTGCACCATACAGCGCCCAGTATACTACATCAGCGAAGTCTTAACAGACTCACGATAGCGCTACCCGCAATACCAAAAACTGGTGTACGCGGTATTCCGAGCACAGCGGCGACTCCCACACTACTTCCAAGAGCACCCAATCACGATGGTATCCTCCGTGCCCCTACAAGACATCATACGCAATCGCGATGCGACTGGGCGAGTCGCCAAATGGGCCGTCGAGACCGGCGTCCACAACATCAAATACGAGCCCTGAAAAGCGATCAAGTCGCAAGCCCTGGCCGATTTCCTCGCCGACTGGGAAGAGGCATAGTAGCCAGAGAAGCTCCCATACCTCCACTACTGGTCACTCCACTTCAACGGCTCCAAGAACGCCGACGGCACGGGGGCTAGGGTCATACTGACCTCCCCCAAAGGAGACAAGCTCCGCTACGTACTCCACCTCAACTTCAAACCCTGCACCAACAACGTGGCGGAATACGAGGACCTCCTCCATGGCATGAGAGCCACCAAGGAGATGAACATCAATCGCCTACGATGCTACGACGACTCTGACCTAGTCGCCGACCAAGTGGCCGGGACATGCGACGCTGTTTCCCCAACGATGATAGTGTACCGCTAGGCCGTCGACCAACTGGGAGGACACTTCGACGGCTACTCCGTCGAGTGGATCGACAGGCGTAAAAACAAGGAGGCGGACGCCCTTTCCCGCATCGGGTCGGCACGATAGGCGCCACCAGTAGGCGTCTTCCTCGACATCATCCACAAGCCCTCCGTCAGCCCGCCGAAGGAGATCGACGTCGGGATCCCACTACAACCAGAACCGGCCTTAGTCGCCATGGTTGTGGAACCTAGCAACTGGACAGCGCCATACGTCGCCTTCCTAGAACACAAACTCCTACCGAGCAGCGAGACAGAGGTGCGAATGATCGTACGCCGCTGCAAATCCTTCATCATCATCAACGGCGAGCTCCACAAGCGCATCGTGACCGGCGTGTTCCAGCGCTGCGTATAGCTAGAGGAAGGCCGCAAGATCCTCCAGGACATCCACGCCGGCGACTGCGGCCATCACGCCGGCGCCAAGGCCATGCGACACGGTTTCTACTGGCTCACTGTAGCATCCCAATTGTCTAACAATTGTAATGCTACTTGACCTAGTAATATAATGGCTACTTCAAATATATAATTGTTGCATCATCATTATATCATGCTCATGTCATCATGCCTCCTTGCATTAAACCCTTTTTGATTTGGTTCTTATCTCATATGCATTATTAATTGTATTTGCCTCTTGATATGGTATTTGGTTCTTGATATATTGCTTAGTGCCCAAGTTGAGTTGGGGGCATATCTCTTATTAATTCCACCACCTTTTTCTTTCACCACCTTATAATTCCACCATCCAACTAAATATGAGCTTGGCATTTATTGAGTTTACCTCTAGCTCATGTGGGTTGGGATGGATCCAATTCTATTCCACATGCTCTCATCTTAGCATCATGTTGTTTTTCACAATATTGAAACATCAGAGCCACATGGCCACCTTTGCATGCCTTGTGAGTGGAACCTTTCCTAGCTTCCATATGTGTGGTTTTGGGGTTATCATCATGTTGGGGTATTTTTGAGGGCTCATTAAATACCTAGTGGCATATACACACTAGCAAGTCCCAAATATAATCCAATGTGATCATCTCCCTATACTCCACTTGGAATTCTTTCTAAATCCTTTTGCTTGAGCCTTACTCCACACTTTGGAGTGCATAAGAAAATGCCATGCAAATAATTTTGTTTCACAAAGATAAACATGGTATTAATTAATTATGCATGGCCCATGCAAGTACCCCTTTTGCTTGACATTTGTTTTTATTTGATTTTTAAATGGATCATCTCTCTCTACCCCTTAGGCTTGGTCTTGTGTGATCATGCCTAAACCTCATCACCATGCCCATCCTTACCATCATCACCTTTTCCTCTCTTTTCTAGTCTTGATCTTGTTGGGGTTTGGTTTGTGCTTGGCTTGATCTTGGCAAAAGAACACCCTAGCATCTAACCTTCCCCCCTCGCTAAACCCAAACCCTAAGCCACCCCCTCTCTCCCTTAATCCCACCATGACCAAACCCTAGCTAACATGTCCCCCTCTCTCTCGGCCTTACCTCCCTCTCTCACCTAGCTGGCCCCACCGGCCACCCTCTCTCCCTGGCCCCACCTAGCTACCACCCTAACTAAACCCTAGCTACACCCGAGCCACACCCCCTCTCTAACCGAGCCTAGCTCCAAACGCTAACCCAACCCGAGCCTCACCTCTCCCTCTCTTGCTCCTTCCCTCCCTGCCTTGTGGCCCTGGCCCGAGCCTCCCACCACCCTGGCCTGCCCTACCCCACCTGCCAGCTTCCCATGCGCGCGCCCTGCCCTTCCCCGACCGTGCACGTGAGCAAGGAGGAGGAAAGATGGCACCGAGCCACCTTTTCCCATATACCCCGCGCCCACGGTACCACCTCCCTCTCCCGTCCCTATCTACCACCACACGGCGCCTCTCTGGCCTTCCCCAGATCCGCCCAACGCTGGCCTATCCTCTCCCCTTCCTCTCCACCACCACCTGCCCAACGCCGGCCACCGTCGGTGTCCTCCACCAACCCCTCGACCCAGCAAGAGAGCGTGGCGTGGGGGTTGTCGAGGAGTCGAGGAGGGTCCCCTGCAGCAGCCCAGTACCTGTCGCGGAGGAGGAGAAGGACTGGAGCCGAAGGACACCGCAGCCACCGACGCCAAACCCTAGCTCGTTGGGTCTCTGCATCGCCGCCGTCCTGCTGCTCGCCTGCCCAATCCGAGCCTGCCGTCGAGCCCACGGTGAGCGCCCGAGCCTCCTGGACATGCTCCGCCTAGCTATCGTCGCCTGTGCTCGCCGATCAAACCGTCGAACAGCCTCGGTGCACCGACGAGCTGGCGTCTGCTCGCTCGGCGCCTGCAGAAACCCTATCGAGGCCCCGTCCGCCTCCCAGCACCTACCCCAAGCCACCGCGATGAGCCGCCTCTGCTGAGCCCTAGGTCCTGTGTTCGATTCCCCGCCTGCGTTGTCGCCACACCGATCACATGAGACAGAGAAGATCAAAGACGGGCGACCCACTTTTGCAGATACCCCCTCCGCCTTTTGTCTGCAACCCGTGGTCCAGCCAGGCCCACCCACCTGTCGGCTCATATGCTGCAGAAAACCCCTGGCCTTTTAAAACTCAACTCAGTCCCCCAGAGCCACGTGGTCGCCTCCCCTCGCTCACAAGTGGGCTCATGAGCTGCCAGTCCCACCGCTGCATCTCACTGCCTAGCAGCAGCGGTGTAAAACGTTTTCAGGCTTGCGTCGGCCCATCAGCCTGGTCCCACTCGGCTGCTGGGTCTATGTCCCTGAGTGAGAAAAGTTTCGCTATTTCGGTTTAATTCAAATCTGTTCAAATTAAATTTAAATTCAAATTTAATTCTGTTTTTAAATAACTTTTAAAATACTAATCCAATTGATACAAATAATATATGTTTTCAAATCAGGAAAATATGAGGAATTCAAATATGGCCTCCAAAATATATTTTGAACAATTAAAATTCCAAGTTTATTTAAATTACAATAAAATGCCCTTGGAACTTAATAAATCAATAACTTTTGATTTATAACTCCAAATTTAATAAATAATATGTCTAAAATGATTAGCTCGACGAGACCTTTCTGTTTATGCATTCCATGGTTTGATTTGAAGCATGCATCATATAAATATATTGTGGACAGCAACTTAATTGTGAATAAATTGGGGCCAAAACTAAATAAAATGGTTTATTCTTCTGTTCCACACCTCACCCATGCCATGCTACTTATTTGCCATGCAAATTGTGCATCATTCATCATGGCATGATTATTTGCTTGACGCATTTATTCATATGCTTGTGCTCTTTATTTATGTTGGCCCTTGTTTGTTTGGTTCTTCTTCGAATAGACGACGGGTGGATATATCAAGAGAACCAGAGCACTACCAGATCCATTCCTTGCTTCAACTGAGCTGCAGTGCAAGCACTACCACATGCTTGCATACATACAGTACCTATTGCCTCTATCTTATTCTTGCATCATTGAGTCGCGATTGCATTAAATTGAATCCCAAGTATTGCATAGCCTTTACATTTAAACCCCACCGAAGCTTGTTCCTCCATCCCATGAGCCATTACTACAGGAGTTGTTTGAGCCATGCGAGTCGTAGAACAACATGTGTAGGGTATGTGAGTGTCTGATGGATAACGAGGTACCTAAACAACTTAACCTGAGTAGTAATGGGATAACTAATGAAAGTGGCATCGGTGAGCCATATTCGCTATTTGGTTTTTCAGGCTCACTTGTGTCCCGTAAGACCCCGAGTACTTGATTCCTGTTCCAAGATTATTCGCGCTATCCACATCCGGGAGGCTTATGGACCCCCCTGAGCCAGAGCTTGATTCATTCTTATTTCTTGGGGCC
This sequence comes from Avena insularis, assembly GCA_023614405.1. Taxonomy (NCBI): domain Eukaryota; kingdom Viridiplantae; phylum Streptophyta; class Magnoliopsida; order Poales; family Poaceae; genus Avena; species Avena insularis. The sequence goes on from CM042692.1 coordinate 295,371,053, forward strand.
ACAAACTAGTTTGAGGATTTATTTACTATCCTGTACTTATGCCATGCTTTACTGCTTTATTTAAATTGTGCGAGGTACTGCACACTGTACTGTTTAGGGCCGGGACACGATTTCGCGGTATCGACAAGCCCAGTCACATTTTCGGGTTCCCAGTCGTTTACAGCCGTCCACCCAAACCTTGAGTCCGTCTCGTAGCCGGCCAGCTTCGTCGCGGGTAGCTTAATGGGGTGGCCCCCTGAAATATTTCTGAATCCTGTAATTGCTTTGTCGTGACTGCCTCGTTGGGTTTTGATTTGGTTTTTCCGAGGCACCTCGAGTGTGTGTTGCTATTTGTGCACCCCTGCAGGGTAAAACTTTCTGAAAGCCGTGTCCGCGGTTATGGACGACTTGGAGCACAGTTTCTCGATCATAGACAAGCATAACTAAAGTACCGCTTTTAATCTGACTAGACTAGGTACCTGACTAGTAAATAGTGCAATACTCACGGAATGGATAATAAAACTGCCAACGGATGGGGGGGGTTGTTCGTCCGCTTCCTCGTCGGTAAGCGAGGAGGAGGATGGATCTGTGGATATTACCGTTTTAACTGTTATAACTATTGTTATTAATTCACGGACATCCGTCTATCTATGGTTAGGCGGATGGTTAGCGAGTATCTATAGAATTGTTAGGGTTTACCTTTTGCTGCATTTGCGTCACCCCAGGTTGTGTCCCCTTTAGAGGCATAAAGACTTGCTGAGTACCCCTAGGGTCTCACACGATAAATTATTGGTTCAGATGAACAGGTACCCTCGCAAGATGGATACTGGGTGGAAGAGACGGACGATGTGGGCAACGATCATTCGGTGTAGAGATTCCGGGAACGGGGATCCGTGAGATCTGTGGGCGGGATGTGCTTATTTATGGGGCATCTTATGCCGATTTGCTTCTTATCCGTACTCGGATTTTGTCTTCTTCCGCTACCGATACTGATGTTTGATGTATGAGGAGATATCCTAAACTATTATATCTATCTAGGATATTTGGATCTTGCCGTATGGCGTTGCTATATTTCCTTTCTTTTTAGATGGAATGGCTCTGATGTACTATTGTATGGTGGCTTGCATACATACTCATTTGTGTATGTAGTTGATCCCTTCGCCTGCCGATTACGCCGCCCGTTCTTGTCCCGATGTTTGGAAATGGTTGGGGCGGCCGAAAGGTCTACCTGTGAGTGGCATTTGGGCCCCACCGTACTATTTCAACCATTTCTGATCATCCAGGCTCGTACTAGGAGCATAATTCACCGAGGTTCCCTCTCGCCGCCACCGTCGGCCTCCACCACGCCCAGTCGATCCATCAGCGCAGCACGTCCGAGAAGAAGCCAGGGAGAACGAGGAGACGCCTAGGAGGCCGCCTGTACCCGCCGTCGAGGAGGAGGAGCGCCGGAGCCGCCAGTACCAGCGCCACCGAGCCGAAACCCTAGCTCGCGGGGCCTCTGCATCCTCGTCGCCCTGCTGCTCGCCGACCCGATCCAACGCCACCAACGACCTCTCGGTGAGCCCACCTCCCTCCTGGACACCCTCGCCTTCGCCGTCGAGTCCTGGCCGCGACGTGCGCTCCGTCGAGCACCCTCGGTGCACCGGCGGGCGCGTGCGTCTGCTCGCCCCCGCAAAGCGCAGAACCCCATCTGGCCGCGTAGCAGTTCCCTGACACCAACCCCCACCTAGCCCAGTGGCTGCCGCTTCCGCGCGCGCACGCCAGGTCGCGCGTTCGAGTCCCGCGTGCCCCGCTCTGCACCGCGCGCGCACCGATCTGTCCGCGGGGAAGAACAACAGTGCGGCCGAGTCGTTTTACCGATACCCCCCTACCTTTTTAACTCCCTAAACCCGCGCTCCCTCTAGGCCCACCAATCAGCGTCTGCTTCTTTTACAAAAACCACCCCGCAGTTCTGAGCACGCAACCCGCGGCCCCTGGCTCTGCCGCGTGGCCTCTGCTCGCCCAGCCGCTGGCGTGTGGGCCCGCAGCTCCTCGGACCCCACCTGTCTGCCACTATGGCTAGGCCAACCCTGGGTGACAGAAGTTTTTCTGCGCACTGTACTGCTGCGTCAGCACTGTGGCCCACCTGTCTGTGACTTGGGCTAAGTTTGCCTGGGTACTAAAATGATTTCTGTTTTCTGAATTCAAATTCAAATCTTTCAAATTAATTCAAATTCAAATATTAAATCTGTTTTGAAATAACTTTTCAAATATTAATCCAAATTTAACAAATAATATATGTTTTCAAATCAGAAAAATGTGAGGAATTCAAATATGCCATTCAAAATCTATTTTAAACATTTAAAATTCCAAGTTTATTTAACTTACAATAAATGCCCCTTTTCTTTAATAAATTAATAACTTTTGATTTATAACTCCAAATTTAATAAATGATATGTCTAAAATGATTAGCTCGACGAGACCTTTCTGTTTATGCATTCCATGAGTTGATTTGAGGCATGCATCATATAAATATAATGTGTACAGCAACTTAATTGAGAATAAAATGGGGCCAAAGCTCAATAAAAATGCTTTATTATTGTTTCCACACCTCACCCATGCCATGCTACTTTATTGCCATGCAAATTGTGCATCATTCATCATGGCATGATTGTTTGCTTGATGCATTTTATTCATATGCTTGTGCACTTTATTTATGTTGTCCCTTGTTTGTTTGGTTCTTCTTCGAATAGACGCTGAGCAGGGGATATATCAAGAGAACCAGGAGCACTACCCAGATCCATCACTTGCTTCAACTGAGCTGCCAGGCAAGCACTACCACATGCTTGCATACATATAGTACCTATTGCCTCTATCTTATTCTTGCATCATTGAGTCGCGATTGCATTAAATTGAATCCCAAGTATTGCATAGCCTTTATTTTTAAACCCCACCGAAGCTTGTTCCTCCATCCCATGAGCCATTACTACAGGAGTTGTTTGAGCCATGCGAGTCGTAGAACAGCATGTGTAGGGTATGTGAGTGTCTGATGGATAACGAGGTACCTAAACAACTTAACCTGAGTAGTAATGGGATAACTAATGAAAGTGGCATCGGTGAGCCATATTCGCTATTTGGTTTTTCAGGCTCACTTGTGTCCCGTAAGACCCCGAGTACTTGATTCCTGTTCCAAGATTATTCGCGCTATCCACATCCGGGAGGCTTATGGACCCCCCTGAGCCAGAGCTTGATTCATTCTTATTTCTTGGGGCCACAAACTAGTTTGAGGTTTTATTTACTATCCTGTACTTATGCCATGCTTTACTGCTTTATTTAAGATTGTGCGAGGAGCACACTGTACTGTTTAGGGCCGGGACACGATTTCGTGGTATCGACAAGCCCAGTCACACTTTCGGGTTCCCGATGCGTTTACCGTCCACCCAAACCTTGAGTCCGTCTCAGAGCCGGCCAGCGTCTGGGTAGCTTAATGGGTGGCCCCTGAAATATTTCTGAATCTGTGATCGCTTTGTCGTGGATCGCCTCGTTGGGTTTTGATTTGGTTTTTCCGAGGCATATCGACTGTGTTGCTATTTGTGCACCCTGCAGGTAAAACTTTCAAAGCCGTGTCCGCGGTTATGGACGACTTGGAGCATAGTTTCTCGATGATAGACAAGCATAACTAAAGTACCGCTTTTAATCTGACTAGACTAGGTACCTGACTAGTAAATAGTGCAATACTCACGGAATGGATAATAGAACTGCCAACGGATGGGGGGGGTTGTTCGTCCGCTTCCTCGTCGGTAAGCGAGGAGGAGGATGGATCTGTTAAGATTACCTTTATTACTGTTATAACTATTGTTATTAATTCACGGACATCCGTCTATCTCTGGTTAGGCGGATGGTTAGCGCTTTCTATAGAATTGCTAGGGTTTATCTTTTGCTGCAATTGCGTCACCCCAGGTTGTGTCCCCTTTAGAGGCATAAAGACTTGCCGAAAATTTCTAGGGTCTCACACGATAAATTATTGGTTCTGATGAATGTACACTCGCAAGATGGATACTGGGTGGAAGAGACGGACGATGTGGGCAACGATCATTCGGTGTAGAGATTCCGGAACGGGGATCCGTGAGATCGTATGGATGTGCTTATTTATGGGGCATCTTATGCCGATTTGCTTCTTATCCGTACTCAGATTTTGTCTTCCGCTTCCGCTTGATACTCTGTTGATTGATGTATGAGGAGATATTCCAACTATTATATCTATCTAGGATATTTGGATCTTGCCGATGCTATATATTTCCTTTCTTTTTAGATGGAATGGCTCGATGTACTATTGTATGGTGGCTTGCATACATACTCATTTGTGTATGTAGTTGATCCTTCGCCGATTCACGCCGTTCTTGTCCTGATGTTTGGAAATGGTTGGGACGGCCGAAAGGTCTACCTGTGAGTGGCATTTGGGCCCCACCGTACTATTTCAACCATTTCTGATCATCCAGGCTTGTACTAGGAGCGTAATTCACCGAGGTAGTTACATCGGTCCCTTCAAAGTTCGTGGAAGAAGAGGAGAAGTTGCTTATGCTCTTGAGCTCCCGGAAAAACTCAAAGTCCATGATGTTTTCCACATCTCTCAGCTCAAGAAGTGCTTCAAGGATCCTGGCAGGACCGTGGATCATGAGCTTATCAATCTCCAAGAAGACCTGTCTTATCAAGAACACCCCACAAAAATCCTTGAAGTCGCAGAAAGAAGGACTCGCAACAAGTCCATCAAGTTCTGCAAGGTGCAGTGGTCGCACCATTCCGTTGATGAAGCCACTTGGGAACGTGAAGATGAGCTCCGTGCCAAGTATCCTACCCTCTTTGTGTCTTCTTCTTCATCCTAGAATCTCAAGTAGATTCCTGTTTAGTGGGGGAGAGTTGTAGCATCCCAATTGTCTAACAATTGTAATGCTACTTGACCTAGTAATATAATGGCTACTTCAAATATATAATTGTTGCATCATCATTATATCATGCTCATGTCATCATGCCTCCTTGCATTAAACCCTTTTTGATTTGGTTCTTATCTCATATGCATTATTAATTGTATTTGCCTCTTGATATTGTATTTGGTTCTTGATATATTGCTTAGTGCCCAAGTTGAGTTGGGGGCATATCTCTTATTAATTCCACCACCTTTTTATTTCACCACCTTATAATTCCACCATCCAACTAAATATGAGCTTGGCATTTATTGAGTTTACCTCTAGCTCATGTGGGTTGGGATGGATCCAATTCTATTCCACATGCTCTCATCTTAGCATCATGTTGTTTTTCACAATATTGAAACATGAGAGCCACATAGCCACCTTTGCATGCCTTGTGAGTGGAACCTTTCCTAGCTTCCATATGTGTGGTTTTGGGGTTATCATCATGTTGGGGTATTTTTGAGGGCTCATTAAATACCTAGTGGCATATACACACTAGCAAGTCCCAAATATAATCCAATGTGATCATCTCCCTATACTCCACTTGGAATTCTTTCTAAATCCTTTTGCTTGAGCCTTACTCCAAACTTTGGAGTGCATAAGAAAATGCCATGCAAATAATCTTGTTTCACAAAGATAAACATGGTATTAATTAATTATGCATGGCCCATGCAAGTACCCCTTTTGCTTGACATTTGTTTTTATTTGATTTTTAAATGGATCATCTCTCTCTACCCCTTAGGCTTGGTCTTGTGTGATCATGCCTAAACCTCATCACCATGCCCATCCTTACCATCATCACCTTTTCCTCTCTTTTCTAGTCTTGATCTTGTTGGGGTTTGGTTTGTGCTTGGCTTGATCTTGGCAAAAGAACACCCTAGCATCTAACCTTCCCCCCTCGCTAAACCCAAACCCTAAGCCACCCCCTCTCTCCCTTAATCCCACCATGACCAAACCCTAGCTAACATGTCCCCCTCTCTCTCGGCCTTACCTCCCTCTCTCACCTAGCTGGCCCCACCGGCCACCCTCTCTCCCTGGCCCCACCTAGCTGCCACCCTAACCAAACCCTAGCTACACCCGAGCCACACCCCCTCTCTAACCGAGCCTAGCTCCAAACCCTAACCCAACCCGAGCCTCACCTCTCCCTCTCTTGCTCCTTCCCTCCCTACCTTGTGGCCTTGGCCCGAGCCTCCCACCACCCTGGCCTGCCCTACCCCACCTGCCAGCTTCCCATGCGCGCGCCCTGCCCTTCCCCGACCGTGCACGTGAGCAAGGAGGAGGAAAGGTGGCACCGAGCCACCTTTTCCCATCTACCCCGCGCCCACGGTACCACCTCCCTCTCCCGTCCCTATCTACCACCACACGGCGCCTCTCTGGCCTTCCCCGATTCCGCTCATCCTCTCCCCTTCCTCTCCACCACCACCTGCCCAACGCGCCACCGTGGTGTGTCCTCCACCAACCCTCGACCCAGCAAGAGAGCGTGGCGTGGGGGTTGTCGAGAGTCGAGGAGGGTCCTACAGCAGCCCAAGACTGTCGAGGAGGAGAAGGACTGAGTCGGGACACCGCAGCCACCGACGCCAAACCCTAGCTCGTTGGGTCTCGTGATCGCCGCTGCCCCGCTGCTCGCCCGATCCGAGCCCGCCGAGCCCACGGTGGCCTTGAGCCTCTGGACATGCTCCGCCTAGCTGTCGCTTTGTGCTCGCCGATCAAACCGTCAGCCTCGGTGCACCGACGAAGCGCAGCTGCTGCTCCAACGCCTCGCGAAACCCTATCGAGGCCCGTCGCCTCCCAGCACCTACCCCAAGCCACGCGATGGTAGCCACCTCATGAGCCCTAGGTCCTGTGTTCGATTCCCCGCCTCGTTGTTGCCACCGATCTGTCACATGAGATGATAAGATCAAGATCTGGCGACCCACTTTTGCAGATACCCCTCCGCCTTTTGTCTCAGCAACCCGCGGTCCAGCCCAGCCCACCTGGCGTGCATTGCCGCTTTGCAGAAAACCCCGGCCTTTTTAAAACTCAACTCAGTCCCCCAGAGCCACGTGGTCGGCCTCCCTCGCTCTGTCACAAGTGGGCTCTGAGCCAGGTCCCACTGCATCTCACGAGCTAGCAAAGAACAGTGTAAAACATTTTCTGTGCTTGCGTCGGCCCAGTCAGCCTGGTCCCACTCGTCAGTGCCTGGGTCTATGTCTGCCTGAGTGAGAAAAGTTTCTGTCTATTTCGGTTTTAATTCAAATCTGTTCAAATTAAATTTAAATTCAAATTTAATTCTGTTTTTAAATAACTTTTAAAATACTAATCCAATTGATACAAATAATATATGTTTTCAAATCAGGAAAATATGAGGAATTCAAATATGGCCTCCAAAATATATTTTGAACAATTAAAATTCCAAGTTTATTTAAATTACAATAAAATGCCCTTGGAACTTAATAAATCAATAACTTTTGATTTATAACTCCAAATTTAATAAATAATATGTATAAAATGATTAGCTCGACGAGACCTTTCTGTTTATGCATTCCATGGTTTAATTTGAAGCATGCATCATATAAATATATTGTGGACAGCAACTTAATTGTGAATAAATTGGGGCCAAAACTAAATAAAATGGTTTATTCTTGTGTTCCACACCTCACCCATGCCATGCTACTTATTTGCCATGCAAATTGTGCATCATTCATCATGGCATGATTGTTTGCTTGACGCATTTATTCATATGCTTGTGCTCTTTATTTATGTTGGCCCTTGTTTGTTTGGTTCTTCTTCGAATAGACGCTGAGCAGGGGATATATCAAGAGAACCAGGAGCACTACCCAGATCCATTCCTTGCTTCAACTGAGCTGCCAGGCAAGCACTACCACATGCTTGCATACATACAGTACCTATTGCCTCTATCTTATTCTTGCATCATTGAGTCGCGATTGCATTAAATTGAATCCCAAGTATTGCATAGCCTTTACATTTAAACCCCACCGAAGCTTGTTCCTCCATCCCATGAGCCATTACTACAGGAGTTGTTTGAGCCATGCGAGTCGAGAACAAACATGTGTAGGGTATGTGAGTGTCTGATGGATAACGAGGTACCTAAACAACTTAACCTGAGTAGTAATGGGATAACTAATGAAAGTGGCATCGGTGAGCCATATTCGCTATTTGGTTTTTCAGGCTCACTTGTGTCCCGTAAGACCCCGAGTACTTGATTCCTGTTCCAAGATTATTCGTGCTATCCACATCCGGGAGGCTTATGGACCCCCCTGAGCCAGAGCTTGATTCATTCTTATTTCTTGGGGCCACAAACTAGTTTGAGGATTTATTTACTATCCTGTACTTATGCCATGCTTTACTGCTTTAATTAAATTGTGCGAGGTAATCGCATCGCATCGTTTAGGGCGGGACACGATTTGTGGTGTCGACAAGCCCACCACATTTTGGGTTCCATCGTTCAGCCGTCCACCCAAACCTTGAGTCCGTCTCGTAGCCGCCAAATTCCGCGGGTAGCTTAATGGGGTGGCCTGAAATATTTCTGAATCTGTAATTGCTTTGTCGTGATCGCCTCGTTGGTTTTGATTTGGTTTTTCCGAGGCACCTCGAGTGTGTTGTTATTTGTGCACCTAGGTAAAACTTTCAAAGCCGTGTCCGCGTTATGGACGACTTGGAGCACAGTTTCTCGATCATAGACAAGCATAACTAAAGTACCGCTTTTAATCGACTAGACTAGGTACCGACTAGTAAATAGTGCAATACTCACGGAATGGATAATAAACTGCCAACGGATGGGGGTTGTTCGTCCGCTTCTCGCTGGGTGGCGAGGAGGATGGATCTGTGGATATTACCGTTTAATCGTTATAATTGTTATTAATTCATGGACATCCGTCTATCTCTGGTTAGGCGGATGGTTAGTAATATCTATAGAATTGTTAGGGTTTACCTTTTGCTGCATTTGCGTCACCCTGTGTTGTGTCCCTTTAGAGGCATAAAGACTTGCCGAAAATTTACCCCTAGGGTCTCACACGATAAATTATTGGTTCGATGAACAGGTACCTCGCAAGATGGATACTTTGGGTGGAAGAGATGTACGATGTGGGCAACGATCATTCGGTGTAGAGATTCCGGAACGGGATCCGTGAGATCTGGGCGGGATGTGCTTATTTATGGGGCATCTTATGCCGATTTGCTTCTTATCCGTATCGGATTTTGTCTTCCGCCCACCGATACTGATGTTTGATGTATGAGGAGATATCCTAAACTATTATATATATCTAGGATATTTGGATCTTGCCGTATGGCGTTGCTATTTTTCCTTTCTTTTTAGATGGAATGGCTCTGATGTACTATTGTATGGTGGCTTGCATACATACTCATTTGTGTATGTAGTTGATCCTTCGCGCCGATTACGCCGCCCGTTCTTGTCCCGATGTTTGGAAATGGTTGGGACGGCCGAAAGGTCTACCTGTGAGTGGCATTTGGGCCCCACCGTACTATTTCAACCATTTCTGATCATCCAGGCTCGTACTAGGAGCGTAATTCACCAAGATAGTTACACTCACCGCACACGCCGACGCCACCGATGTTGTCCAAAGATGTGTCGGATGCCAGAAGTACGCCAACCAGACACACTTTCCTGGTTCGGCGTTCAAGACAATCCCCATCACGTGGCCATTCGTCATATGGGGCATGGACATGGTTGGCCCGTTCAAGAAGGCCCCATCGGGCTTCACTCACCTCCTGGTCGCAGTCGACAAGTTCACCAAATGGGTGGAGGCCAAGCCGATCAAGAAGTGCGACGGCAAGACGGCTACCAAGTTCCTCCGCGAACTCATCTACCGGTACGGCTACCCACATAGCATCATCACAGATAACGGCACCAGCTTCGCCAAGGGGGCCATGCGGAATTCTTTGAGGAGCACGGCATACGACTCAACCTTGCATCAGTCGCCCACCCGGAATCAAATGGCCAAGCAGAGCGCGCCAACCAGAGCGTCCTCCACGGTCTCAAGCCGCGACTATAGGTGCCCCTCGAGCGCACCCCAGGATGCTGGGTCGACGAGCTCCCCTCTGTGATATGGGGGATCCGCACCTCCGTCAACCGATCAACCGGGTTCACGCCTTTCTTCATGGTGTATGGCGCCGAGGCCGTAATGCCAACAGACCTGGAGCACGACTCCCCTCGAGTCGCCAACTACGTCGAGGCGACCAACAAAACCGCCCGCCAAGACATCGTCGATCAACTCGACGAAGCACGCGATCTGGCTCGCTCCCGCACCACCATATACCAGCAAGGACTTCACCGCTATCATAGCCGCCGAGTGCAAACTCGCACCTTCCAGGAAGGCGACCTGGTCCTACGACTAGTCCAAGACAAGAAGGGCATGTACAAGCTATCCGCCCCATGGGAGGGGCCATTCGCCATAGGCCGAATCCTTGGCAACGATGCCTACTACCTCATCGACATACGGGGTGACGGCCAATTGGAGGTCGGGAGGCCATGGAATGTAAACCTCCTTAGAAAGTTCTATACTTAGAACCTCACACTATACTCCATCGGCATATATAATGAAATTCATTCGGATCGCACAAATTGTGTCCACTCGCCACATTCTTGTGCCACTCGCACTCGTACATGCTAGCAATACGCTACTTACGGAAGTCAACCTCTGGTCGAGCGACCGACACGGCCAAGTAGTTTGGCACAAGGGTACTGGAAAAAGTCGGGCCTTGGGTCGTCCACGAAAAACTCCAACTCGGAGCCGCCATTAGAGTCGCCTAGCCCGACTGGCCCGCCGGGCCAAGACATCCGATACATGCTTCTCACAGGGATCTGTCCCTCCCACCCTCGCGCAAAGCGACTCGAACGGTTAAGTACCACGCACGGGGACTCCGCAAAATGGAGACCCCACGCGGCTCGGGAACACACCTAGTAAGAGAGCTGCCTAGGGCTCGCCAAGCGACTGGCTCTCCGGGTCAGGGGAGGAGACGCGTTACAAACAACGCATTCATAACCTGCAATAGGATCACAACCAATACGGTCTAGCGCAATGCTCGGGGACTCGTTCACAAACGAACCTCACTCGCGCTCGGGGACTCGCCGCTCAGGAGACACGAGGGACAAAAACAAACGCGAAAACAAAGCAAACACATAGAAATACACAGTCGAGTTATATCCCATTAAAGGGCGGACGCGCTCGGGGACTCGCTCAAATTGATGAACAAAACACTGCCTTAATAATAACACAAGTCGACCAAGTCCCCGTGACACGGATTGCAAAAATCATACAAACGTTCGCCACTTGGCATCTATTACAACTTTTACATTTCCTCACTCTACAGGCCCAGACGAAGAAGAAGCTCCACCACCCTTGACGCGCACAAAGGGCTGCCATGGGTTCGTCGGGTACATGGTCAGCGACTTTGCCAATGACGACCGGAAGGGCTGCTCCGACTTCATGTCGCGGTGCTCTGGCTCGCGGTAACACCGCCTCTGCATGCGGCAGACCCCATCGCCAAGACACGATCGGCATAAGGAGTGGCCTTCGCGGTCAGCTTCAGCACCTCCGACATCTCCACCGGAAGAGATAGCCACTCGTGACATCGTCAAGATTGAAGTCGTCGAGGAAATGCGCGAGACCCAAGCTCAACGCCGTGGCGGCCCCGTGTCTGAACGCCGAGCGCGTCATCCACTCCACAACCGCGGGCACCTCCTCCAGATAGCGCCACACCTCCGTGAGCCCCCCACGGATGACTTCGGTGGGAGACATGCCCTGAAGAGCCGCCTGGACACACAACGCCGAGGCCGTGGCCGCATTCACCACGGTAGTTACGCACTGCGAGGCAGTATAAGTCTGCACCACCGGGTCGCTTTAGCCTACCACAGCTGCAAAGTTAGATGTCAGTGAAACAATGAAACCCCCAAAGCGGGGACCCGACAAAAGGCTAAGGCAATGACAGAAACTCACCAAGCAGCTTACGACAATTCTCCTTGACGTGCTTCTCCAAGGCGGCCTGATCGTTATGCAGTCCCACGATGATGGAGTCCGCGGCCTTGTGTTCCTCTTCAGCGGCAGCGACGGCAGCCTTCGCCCGCTCTTCCGAAGAAATCGAGGCCGCCTTAGCATCCTCCAACTCCTTGACCAAGGAGGCCACTCCCTCATTCGCCGCTTTAGAGACCTCAGTCGGGAAACTGTCTGCAAGTGGAGATGTCAGAGTATTGCATAAAACCAGCTCACAGCAACCAAAGAAGAACAACACCAAACACTCACCGATCCTCTCCTGAAGCCGTCGGTTCACCTCTTGCGCCTCGCGCAAGTCATGCTCCAGGCGCTCTCGTGCAGCCTGCCGATCAGTCGACTCCCGCTGCAACCCCTGCAAAACAACAAGACCAGCTAAGCATCGGGAGGAAAAGAAATACCAGTTCCCAGACGCTGAAATTCAGTGACCAGAACTCGGGGACTGGAGAAGGAAGAAAAAACTAAAACCAGTTCCCAGCCGCCGAAACTCAGCGACTAGGAACTCGGGGACTAGAGCAGGAAGAAAAAATTAAGACCAGTTCCCAGACGCTGAAATTCAGCGACTAGGAACTCGGGGACTGGAGAATATAGGAAGATAAAGACAATTCCCAGCCGCTGAAATTCAGCGACTAGGAATTCGGGGACTGGACATACCTGAATGGCAGCGCCGAGCATCTTGTGAAGTTTAGTAGCGTCAGTCGACGGGACCGTGAAGGAGGTGCGCCCGCGGCGGGCCTCAATCTCCGCGTCCACGATTTCCGGGAACTGCGGAGATTGCGCATCCGCACCGCCTGGAAACCCCCTCGCCATAAAGCGAGGGAACGTCGCCGACGCCCTGGCAGGGGCGCTGGCCGCCGGGACCGGCACCTCCGGCGCGGATGCGGTGGCGGCGCTCTCGACGCGTTGTCACCCCTCTTGACGGCGGCACAGTGATGCGGTTCATGGCGCTTCCCGGTCGTGGCGGTCGGCGCCATTTCTTTCATTCTTTCTTAGAAAGAGACGCGACATCCTCGGAGGCCTTCCTCTTCCTGGGGAGATCACCTTCTCCTGCGACAGTGGCCGGGTGAATCTTGGCCATCGAAGGGCGACCAATCTTCTTAGCCCCCGACTTGCACGAGCCCTTCTAATCAGCACAACCACGACACGAAAGGTGCAAAGCAAATTGGGACAAGGAAGTATAACTTACTTGGCGACTGGAAGAACGCGAAGACCGGTACTGATATGGGTAGGCTTGTCCAACTCGGGACCCAGCTTGCGACTGAGCCCCTGCTCGAATACGTCCGAAGCCCACAAAACCGAAGGCTTCCTTGACGACGAAGCCGCAGTCGCCGGGATCTCCGGCTCCGACGCCGCTGCCTTCGACGACAGCGGCAACTTGGGTGGCACCACGCTGGTGGCTTCTTGGCTTGGGACCCCCGAGGTCGACGGCGCGATCGAAGCCAGGGGCGCCTCTACCACCACCTCCGTGTCCTCGCCCTCCAACCCCTTCGTCGGGATTGCGGCCCTCGGGACCTTGTGCGAGACTTCAGGAGACCCTTCGGCGTCGGAGTCGTCGTCCGACCCGAACACCACTGACGACCTGACAGGTGACGCGGGCCTTTTTGCCAGCGACTTGGGACGGCGTGGGGGCTTCGAAGGCGTAGCGGTGCGCCGGGATGTCTGCTCCTGGGCGACCTCATCGCCTTCTTCGAACTCATCCAGGCTGCGGCTTGCTTCGACCTCTCGCTGTTTCTGCATTCGGGTCTTGCGAGCCACAGGCGCTGGGGGAGCAACCTCTTCGTCTTCCCCATCACTATCGGAAGGATCCCCCTCGAAATCTTCCTCCAGCTCCCGGGGGACTTCTTCATCGAGCGGAGGGAGCCAACCCTCCAATACCTGAAAAAGCTGAGAACCACTGCGAGTCAAAAACGCGACAAGCGAAAAGAACGAAATTGGAATACGAACGGAGTGATTGGAAAGAAGACTTACTGTAGGGGCTTCGTTCTTCACGGGAGTATACGGGGCGACTCCGACCGCCGCACCCGTGAACTCCATGTCGGTGATCTTCTTCAGGGCGGCCTTGTAATCTTCGGCCTCCCACGACTCCTTGCTGGTGTGAGATGGATCAAGCTTCCTGCTGTACTCGTACATCTAGTGTGGACGAGCCGCCAGAGGAACCAGGCGCCACCCGAGCCAGCAATTGTAGAGGTTGATCGGAATCAACCCCTGGTCCTTCAGCTTCTAGATCTGATCCATCATTTCCGCGATAGCCATCCGCTGATCTTCAGGGAGCTTCTTTGGCGCCAGTCGGTGGGGCTCGCTCCTCTCGGCAACGAATTCAGGAAGGGAGACCTTGCCGGAGGGAGTAGCTTCCTTGACATAGAACCAGCTTTTCTTCCACTCGCTGGCGGCCTTCTTCGGCAGGAGGAGCTTAACGAACTTGGCCTTCGGCTTTAGATGGAAGGTGAACCCGCCTGCGGCTAGCATCAAGCCGGTGGACGCCTCGCGCCCGATGCGGCCATGGAAGAGCTCCAGCCACAGCGGGAAGTATGGCCTGCAGCCGAGGTAGCACTCGCAGAAGGCGACGAAGATCGCCAGCTGCTCGATGCTATGTGGACCAAGATCTGAGGGCTTGATCGCGTAGTACGCGCAGAAGCGGCGGAAGTAGAGCGAAGTGGGGAACCCTAAGCCCCTCTCGAGATGGCTGGTGAAGCATATGAACTCGCTGGGCCGCGGTTTCGGCTCGGTCTCAGAAGATGGGGGAACTCGCCAATTCAACTTGCGGAGCACCCCGGCGTCCTCGAAGGATTTCAGCTGGGCAGTGGTGCACTTGGATTTTCCCCACGAGCCTTTGGGAGGCACCATTGAGTGAAAAGTGGAATCACGCGATGTGAGGAGAATAGGTCAGGGGTGAGCAGAGAGGAAGAGCAAATGAGAAAGGACGAAGAATGCGAAGCAGGATCGTGAAGCTGATCCATCACTCCCCTTAAATGGGAAAGGTCACCCGCCAAAATCGGGATAGCCGTTACCCACGGTAATTGCGCCGTAGTTACCGTTGGAAATTCCAACGGATAGTTTGACTAAGGTTGACGGTCCAACTCCGGTGATCCACTGGCCACCCGCTAATCTCTCTTCTCGCCGAAATGACGACTGGGCAGCAATGATGTTCATTAAAGTGACGAGTGGAGCTGTGGAGAAATTCTCTTCAGCATTAATAGAGTCCACCGCCGATTCGACTGGGCGCCCAAATTGGGCTCGCCTACTTCAAGCACCAAAGAACGCCTGCGCCTGCATCAACGATGGCCTCGGGGACTACTAATGGGGATATGCCAAAGGGGGTATGCTCAGCAGTAGGTTTTCAGTGGGACGGAAGGCCCGCGAGTACGCCTGAAGGACAACGACTGGACTCTGAGGAAAGAAGAGGCCCATCGACTAGCGACTGGAAGCCCAGGAGCGTAGCAGGAGCCCAGTCGGATTAGGTCAAAAGCTCCCGGATCCTTATCTTGTTCGGGGACAACTTGTAAACCCGGGGAGCTGCTTCATATATAAACCTCCCTAGGGTATCGTAGAGACTCACGTTCCATCATACATCCCCTCAAGCGACTCGCTGCCCAGCCGCCGAGCTCGCCACCCCTGTAACTCGCTCTCTCATAATCTAACCTAGCAGGAGTAGGTCTTTACCCTATGGGGGGCCGAACCTGGGTAAACCCTTGTGCATCTTCCCCCATCTCGCACCGCAGATGGCCGCCAACTCTTCCTCGCGAAACTCTCAATCGCTTCCTATGGCAGCGACTGCCGTGGCCATTTCCACGACAAGGTGGCTCTCCATCACAAGAACACAGATGAAGGCCACACATTGGGCTGCTCTCACATCGAGACCTCTGCCTTATTGGGGGACCATGTGGATGGAGCCCACAATCACGTTCTCAGAGTTAGATCGCCCAAGATGGGAAGGAACAATAGGTGGTTTGCCATTACTCGTCTCACCAGTAATCGCCAACGTCCAGGTCATCTAGGTCCTGATTGATGGGGGATGTTCCTGCACCCTCATCACGGCATGTGCCCTGAATTGTATCCAGATCCCATGGGGGCTCGTGCAGCAAATCAGGAAAACGATAGTAGGAATAATACCACTACAAAAATACCCCCATACTTGGCGGGTTTTTTGGGTAGCATGAGCTAAAAGAACCGGCAAAAGTTGGTTCGGCGGTGGATGGGCTATCACGACAACATTTTGTTGTGGCGGCCAATTAGACACCATGGCACATAGGGTACCAGCGGATTTAGATATCGTGGTTGGTGCCTGAGTTGGCCAACACATTTTAATGTTGCAGTAGATGGATAGAGGCATTACAATATGTGCCGCCCATTACAATCGTCGTTAACTGCCGGTCTAATAGTGGAAAATGGTCAAGCACATCTCGTTGACTTGTTTGGTCTATGTTGCTGACTTGGCTGGCCCACCATCGAGATGAGCCTTGTCTTTATATCTGGCTCTCCTCTCTGAAACCTCCCTCGGGACAAATCTTCAGCTTGTGAGCAGTGACAGTGGAGACTATGGAGGCACCCGGTGATATCTTCAGCGAACATCGGGTAGAGAGTTCGACTACGATATGCAGGTACGTGCGTTGATTATACTACCTCCGTTTACAATTAGATTGCACCATGCTTGCCATTTGTTTGATCGAGATCTTATTTAGGGATTTTCCGATCTCACACATGGCTATTTTCCTTTTGAAGATCCACCCCAATGTACCCACGGATATCTATGACCCATATTGGACTGGAGTCGACTCGCGGATAGACCGGAGTTGCAAGTGCGGTTTACCACCATATCACTATATGGTGTGTGACAGGATGAGGCCGAAAAACACCGGCCGCAAGTTCTACGCGTGAGGCCATGAGAAAACGGCTTGTGATTTTGTGGCATGGGTTGATAAAGAGCACAAATCGATAATACTTCTACGCACTCTAATTCATCTATGGCGCGAGGTCAAAGCGAATGAATATGTGAACATGCCACGAGAAGAAGTATGCAAGAAAAGACGTATTGAGAAGAAAGATGTAAAGGAGTGAACTAACCGACTTAGTTGAGCATATGTAATAAGTAATACTAGTGTCTTTTACTGTGTATGTATATTTGTGATTCCTACCAAAAATTGAATGTTGCTTTGCATCGACTAATAAGTATAGTAGTCGTAATAATGTTTCAATGATTTATAGAATACCATTAGATATTTTATATCAACACAAAAGGAACTAAACAAAGAATTTATAGCTAAGTTTGAGAAACAAGATGCTTTAAATGAAAAATTAGATCATTTAACCAAACAAATAATATCTTTTAAAATATCATCCAAACCCAAATACATCATGAAGAAACTATTAAATATGTACAAGACGTAATAGATAGGTCTTGGCAAACCCTTAATATGATGGAAGAAAAATAGAAAGAATCACTTATGTTTATGGATGAAAACACGTAGAGGAAATTAAAGTGCTTAGTAAAGTAAATGAACCTCTACACTACAAGAAATGTTTCCTTCCGCAACGACTTGGCCTGATGGTCGTCGTAGAAGGCGCGTCTTCCACGACAAATTTATCAGATCGACCGTGGCCGATGGAACACTTTTTTCTTGGTTTCGTGGCCCTCTACTATGATGGAACCGCTAAAAATATGGAGGAAGCTCGGGGATGTTGACTCGCCGAAGTCTTTTGAGGCGTGTGGGTCCCGAACGTCAGTGTCTCTAGCGGACCATACTTTTCAGTTGCGCCTCCCTGATTTGAACTCGATAACGTTGCTCGATGCGTTTGCCGTTTAGTCAGGCTACTGGGACCCACATGTCAGCCTCTTATTAGAAGAATCATGTGTATGATGGAATTTTTTTCCTTCGCTCGCTCTACCTTGTTCCGAACTTGATAGTGTTATTCGATGCATTTGCCGTTTAATCAAGTTGCTAGGGCCCACATGTCATCCTCTCATTAGAATAAACGTGCGTATGATAGAATTTTTTCCTTGACCATTGCCTCCCTGATTTCAACTTGATAACATTGCTCAATCTATCTGACATTTAGTCACGCTGTTGGGTCCCTCATGTCAGCCTCACATTAGAAGAATCATGTGTATGATGGAATGTTTTTCTTCGCTTGCACTACCCTGTTCCGAACTTGATAGCGATGCTCGATGCATCTACCGTTTAATCAAACTCTTGGACCACACATGTCATAATCTCATTAGAAGAAACGTGTGTATGATATAATTTATTCCCTTGGTCGCTCCTTCGTGTTCTGAACTTGATAGCATTGCTCGCTGCATCCACTATTTAATCACGTTGCTGGGCCCCACATGTCATCCACTCATTACAAGGAACATGTGTATAATAGAATTTTTGTCCTCGGTCACGCCTCAATGTTTCGAACTTGATAGCGTTGCTTGATGCATCAGCCGTTTTTCAGGCTGCTAATCCCCATGTGAGCCTCTCATTAGAAGAAACGTGTGCTTGCTAGACTTTTTTCTCGCTTGCACCTCCCTGTTTCGAACTTGGCAATGTTTCTCGAGGCAGGACATGTATAAGGCCGCGCTACTGGGTACCACATGTTGATCTCTCTGTAAATGAAACCTGCGTATGATGGACTTTTTTTCGGCCGTGTCCGTAGTTTTGACCTTAGCAACATTGCTGGATGTGGCAGCCGTGTATGGTCTTGCTACTGAGGACCCCATGTCAGCCTCTCCGGTAATTTCTAGATTGTGGGTCCCCAATGCGGCCTTGTATGTTCTGGCGGGTGGGTCCCCGATACCATCCTCTCTGTACAAGTATTTAACTTTTTTTCAAACCCGACCATTAAACTCGAGGATGCAGCACGCTGGTGGGTCCGTGATGTCAGTCTCTCCGTAATACAATATTAAAATGTAAACCCTTTCTCAAAAAATATGTAAACCCAAGATATATATATATATATATAAATCTCACATAGAGGATTTGAACTAAAGACCTTCAAATCAAATCAAATAGACGTAAACTGAGTGGTTTGCCACTACACCAAAGAATTAGATATTAAATCATTAAACATGTATTAGTACTACAACTTATGTATCAGTCTTCTAAAAAATATTTTGTGTGTCGATGTTTATCTCTTTTAAAATATAAAATGGTAGTGCTCACGCATCTCAATTTATAAAATGCCACATAATGGAGCAGTTTAAAACATGGGTAGGCAGAGTTTTTTATTTTGAGAGGTGGGGGCAATACCCAAAAGACTGAATTAAAAAGAGTTTGACTATCTACATGGGCTCATTTCTCAAATTTCACTGGGCTGTGCTCAGCAGTCCCCTGACCCCTAAAAGGATGAACTAAAATATGTTTAGGGCTATGCTCCGTAGGCTGCTTTCTCAAAATTCTCTAGGTTGTGGTCAATAGTCCCCCATGTCAGCCTCTCATTAGAAGAAATGTGTGCATGCTTGAATTTTTTCTCGCTCACCCCTTCCTGTTTCGAACTTCTTAGAAGCTCAGGAAAGAGCGACTCAACAGGGGAAAGACTTAGTAGTGCTTCATTGGCTCGCATCAAGTCTTCCGCTCATTTGTTAAACATTGCTCGATGAAGCACCTATA
This sequence comes from Avena insularis, assembly GCA_023614405.1. NCBI lineage: Eukaryota > Viridiplantae > Streptophyta > Magnoliopsida > Poales > Poaceae > Avena > Avena insularis. Next base: position 295,390,574 of record CM042692.1, read on the forward strand.
TAAGGTCACGCTATTGGGTCCCCCATGTCAGTATCTCTATAAATGAAATGTGTGTATATGGACTTTTCTTTAGGCTACGTTAGCTGTTTTGACCTTGGCGATGTTGCTTGATGCGGTAGCGGTGTATGGTCTTGCTGATGGGGCCCACATGTCAACCTCCCTGGTATGTTCTGGCTTGTGCATGTCAGTCTCCCTGGTATGTTCTAGCTTGTGGGTTCCCGACGCCAGCCTCTCTGTACAAGTACTTAACTTTTTTTTCAAACCTGCCCATCAAACTCGAGGGACGCTGCAGGCCGGCGGGTCCGTGATGTCAACCTCTCCATAAAGCAATGTTGCTAGAATAAAAAATGTAAACCCAAGATAATTTTATGTCAAGCACTGACATGGGTATAATTACTCGGGTGCTCAATATTCGCTACCCTGCATTGGGTAAAAGGCCCACGGCCCATAGAGGTTCGAGATACAAGCCCAAAGAAGCAACCGACAGAAACTCCTTATTGTAAAGAAACCACAAACCGACATTATGTTGGTATTGTAATCACGCGCGTGTGAAACCTATCCGCATACAACTTTGAGACCCGGCCTATTATATATAGGGCGGGAGAAGTCTAAGCGAGGGTACCGCAATCTAGAGGACAACTTGTAATAGAGTGTTTTCCCAATATTCAGGCGACTTTGTCTTCATCATTTTCCTAACATCCGACGAAATTCTCAGCGTTCTGTTTTCCGCGAAACCCCAAGTCCATCATCATGGGTATTGCCAAGAAGAGGAACGTCTATATTAAGAAGTATACCCAAATAAGAGAGAAGAGGATTAATTCGGGACCTTGATCTCTCATTTATGTCGATAGATCAAGATGGGAACATCAAAGCAAAGACAGCTCAAGCAGCTATTGTGGCTGCGCAAACATATCTAATCACGACACAACCTGCACCCGACGATCCCCTTGCAGCCCTCCACCGATCTGCCCTGATGAATCTCAGTTTGGTAGGAGAAACTCTTCCACAACAGATAAGGAAACCACGAGGCAACATGACCGATCCCCACACCGTCGCAACAGCCCTCGGCAAGGAGGTCACACCCGACGTTCACGGTCGCCACATCGGGTCCATTTTTCCGAATAAGAACCACGCAACGATGCAACAAACGACATCACCCAGCGAAGGATTGATCGGTCACGAGAAGAGCGCAGCACCCGCAGATACCGTGACGGTGAAAGTGAGGACGAACACGAATTATGCGGGGCCAGTTGCTTTACCCAACATGTTCACAAAACTCCAGTACCTAAGATACCACAAGATCGACAAAAATATGATGGCCTCCAAGAACCCGAAGCTTGGCTGACAGATTATCTAGCGACTGTCTGATTACAAGGAGGATCCAAAGCCACGACAATGCAAAGCCTGTAGCTCCACCTAACTAGTGCGGCACGCTCCTAGCTAAAGTAGCTACCAGAAGATTCCATCAGTAGTTGGAATGATCTTGAAGACAAATTCATTAGAAACTTTCAATCCACATTCAAGCGACCCGCGTGTTTAGAGCAATTGTGCGCCTGCAAGCAAAAGCCAGGAGAATCAATACGATCCTTCATCCAACGATGGAACATCACCAAAAATTCAGCTGAATCGATATCCGACGAAAGGGCGATCGACGCCTTCAATGATGGTCTCCAGCTACAGGAATTCATTGAAGAATTAGGACGAATAAAGCCAAAAACAATTTCAAAGCTGATGGAGATAGCCAACCAGTGGGATTAAGGAGAAGATGCAGTACACAACAAAAGAGCTCCTTCACCCGACGAAAGAGACTGACGTAACAGCGACCGAAGACGCCGAACAAATGACGGATACCACACACCCACTTATGTTGCAGCGAGTTTGTCTGGAACAGACAACCGATGAAACGATGACTACAGCAGTGGATATCGTGGCAGTAGGGATAATATCAATGAAAGCTAGCCGCGACAATGATACCAGCCGACGAACCGAGACCCACCAATGTCAGCAGGACAAATGTTGGAAGGACCCTGCAATATGCACTACTACGTCGACTCAACAGGGAAAAGGCGATCGAATCACCTCCTAAAGGACTGTTGGACATTCCTAAAGATGCAAGAACTATGCAACGCAAAGGCAGCCGAAGCAACAAACAGAAACTACGCCCCTGCACCATGCACTTTGGCCATTGGAGCTCCACCACCACCGTAGGGACAGCCACAAAACACAGTATACCAAGACAACGAATATCCCAGATCAAAGGGATCAATGTCAATGATCCAGAAGGGGCCACCCTCCAATAGAACACAAAAGCTGATCACTAGGTAAGTAAATTTGGCGGTAACAAAGCCACCCCCTACACCAGAGTATCTACATTGATTAGAGCAAGAAATCACTTTCAGCAGAGCTGACCATCCATTATGGGTCCCTCAGCCAGGCCAGTCAGCACTTATAGTGGAAGCATAAATCGGCCAGTTTGACATGAGCAAAGTTTTCTTGGATGCAGGAAGCAACATCAACCTAATTTACGCCAAAACTCTGCCGGCCATGAACTGGTCCATGACGAACCTAACCCCAACCGACACAACTTTCCACGGGATAGTTCCTAGAAAGGCCAAAATTCCATTAGGCAAAGTCCACCTTGATGTCGTTTTCGGGTCAAAAAACAACTTCAGGCGAGAAAAGCTAGAATTCGAAGTTATGGACTAGCCGTCTCAATACCACGCGATCCTGGAGCGACCAGCTTTCGCCAGGTTCATGGCATTACCTCACTACGTATACCTAGTGTTGAAAATGCCAGCCCCCAACGGGATCATCATAGTCAAAGGTAGCTTCAGCCCCGTAGATAGTTGTGATCGAGAGTTCAACAAAATCTTGGAATCTTTCGGGATGGAGGAGGAGCTTGGGCAGATAAAATTAACAGATGAGGAGGCGACACACGAAGGACACAACTGCAAGAAGAAAACATCGGAAAAGCAAGAACATAATAGCCTCGCAAAAGCAACATATGCAGCCTCCAATAACGGTCCCGCATAAGAAGACCCTCAAGGACAGAAGCCGAAGTTCCTCCATAAAAGTTGTATTGTGATGCATTTCCTCACTTAATAAAAGGGCCAACGGCCAGGCGATCACGCCATCGCAATGTACCCCTATCCATTATTATTAATAAAGAAATGTATTTTGCGACATGAAACTTCTATGGTATACGAACATCAGTTCGTCGGATCCCCCAGCGAGGAAATATAGCATACAATCAAAATCTCGTATGAAAACATGTGACCTTTTTTGATAAAGTATACATACACCATTTTTTAGTCACATTACAAAACTGCACAAGCAAGCAGTCAGATCTCAAAATTTACAAAGAATTCCTTGTCTACTTCTAAGCACCTACGCACAATCCTAATGGCGGGCCTTCGAGCAGCGGCATAGTGAGGTGCCATATAAACAAGGCCGCCATCGGGAGGGGGAGGCAGACCCGAAGATACGAAGTCCAGATCCAACGTCGGGTGATGTGCATGCACCCAAGAAAGCGCAAGCTTGGTACCTCCCACAAGTTGAAGCTTCACATAATGGTGGATCCTTTCGCCTTGCCGAAACATCAGAATCAAATCTTCCAAGGTCTGAGGCCGAGGGTCCCGAGGAAACATGGCGTTGTAAACAATACCCAGAGATCTGTGCAGCACTTGACAAATTGCTCTAGCTCCGACATGATCCTGCAACAGTGCAACAACGTAGGCACGTCGATGGTCAGTCCAAAAATCCGTCTCAGAACTTCAAGAGGCCAATATAAGAGCGTGCATCCGGTCACGCAGACGTTGGTTTTCCTCCCTCTCGCATAATTGAATACCTGAACATTGGAGAAAAATTAATTCCTATCAAGATAGAAAGGCAACCAAAGAAAGAAGGCAGCTTACACAATAGCTTTTCACTCGCTCTGGAGATCTCTTCCAAGAAAAAAGCTTGGCGGTTGAGAGCCTATCGTGTTTTTGATTGGGAAACATCTACCAGTGATTCAACTGCCCGCAGTTTTCCCTCAAGTTTCTTCACTTGTTCTATCTTTTCAGCATATAGCGGTGGGTCCACCGTACACACGACGATAGGACTGATCGCACCCGCTACAGCGGAGGACGCAACAACATCCGACGGTTGCGCGGAACCAGAAGGAGCCGAAGAATCACTCAAGATATTACAAAGACAAAAAAGTACATGAAACATTTAGCATACAAAGGCAAGATCACACGCATATATTCATAAGCTGTTTCGAAGCAAAAGGAAGCCGAGCAAGTTCAGAATCCATTACAATAAGGGTAAATGTGAGAAACGATTACAAAATAAGGGCCTATGGGGCTACGTCCTTCACAGATAAAGTGGCACTAGCTACAACAGCGCTAGGGGCAGACGAAGAAGGAGCGCCGGACGCAGTAAGAGGAGTTGAGGAAGGGGCAGCCAATCTCCATGACCCCAAGTCCAGACCCAAGAGCAGCCTAGAATATTTTCTGGCCCTTCTAATATGCGGCTTCAGGTCAATTGCTTTTCCATTGGAGGTGACCGGGACATAGGAGCTAACCTTCTCCCAGTCGACCTTCTCGACATGCGCCATCGCTAGAGCCATTGAAGTTTCGGCACTGCTCCTAGATTGCGTCAGACTATAACCAACAAGAGGGCCGGGATCAGCCCCAAAAATGGTGACAAGATCATTCAGGTTCTCCGGCACATCCATGGTTGGAAATACTTCGGCGTGGAGCTTCTTGAAGGCGTGACGTGAATGGACAAGCAGATTGCACCCACGAATGTTGTTAGTCTCCAAAGTGCTAACAACATCCGATAAAGGATCAACCTTCTTATCATCGTCCAGCGTAACGTTCTGGCCAATCAGCTCTGACAAACAAAAAGAGAAAAGAAGTCAAAAATTAAAAGAAAGAAACAAAAACAACAAGTAAATGCACAAACCAAAACTTAAGGTCACCGAGTTATTTAGGGCCTCCAGGCGCTACCGCAGATTTGCATCTCGGGCAGCGACTTGCCTGGCCGCTTCATCAGCATCATCTTTCGTCCTCAGATTGGCCTCTTCGGCAGCGTGGAGCCTGTTTTCCTGCTCTTCGGCACGCTTTATCGCCTCATCACGGATAATCGCGGATTGCTTGGCAACGGCTGAAGGAGTAAAGTGAAAAATGAGTATGAACATGTTTACAAGGAAAATAGACAAGTGATCAGCACATACCTTTTAGCTCTTTAGCGTCATCACGGATCCTTATAAAGCGGGTGGCCATACTGACCATCTCACGCATCAAAGGCTGAGCAAGAAAAAACACAGGAAAAAGGATGTCAAGGCAGAGTAAATATATAGGGAAGGAAAAAGTCCGGCGTCAAAAGTAACTTACATCCTTCATGTCCACATCAATGGGTGCTTCGGATATCACCACCCCTCTACCTGCCATTTTTCTTCTTTTTTGCGGCGCAGTTTGGATGAAGCAGCGACATCCTTCTGGACCTCTTTCTCCACAGGAGACATCACCTTCTCCTTCGGCTCCACCGAAGGTGGAGCGGTTTTCCTCGTGGAGCAGCCCACATATGTGGGAATAGGACAAGCAGGAAGATCTTCGTTATCACTACAAATAACATGACAAAGGATAAGCATCCGCAGTAAAAACACCCAGTGAAAACAGAAAAAGAAGAAAGCAAATACTTACGAAGACACATCCTGCGCAAAGCAAAACAAGTTCATCCGGGAAGGAGCATTTACGATCGGAGAAGTGCCGAAGGGCTTGGAAGCAATCGAGTCATCTGAATCCTCGACCCTTTCCACAGGACAAGGGTTTTTACTCTTTTTGCTGGCATGCTCCATGCAGAAATCCCTGGAGCTAGCTGAAGGAAGAGACAACATCTTTGACGAAGAGTCAGACGTAGAAATATCCCCCTCCTCATCCACAGCAGTCCCGGTCATAGGGAGATCCTCGGATACGGAGGGGTGGACAGGGGGCTCCCCACTTTCAGGGAGGGGAGGAAGAGAGCTCAGGTGATCAAAATCCTACAGAAAGCGGAAAAATTGAAAAAGTATATATATAAACAGAAGACAAGGAAAAGACAAAGGCGAAGGAAATGTACCTCAGGAAGATGTTTTTTCTTGCCAAAAGGTTCTACAAGGCAAGTCGATGGAACAACTTTTTTTCACCGTTAAAGTTGTAAAGCTCTGGACTCTCTTCTCATACAGCTTGAGGGTGAGGTCCTCCGAGGAAGTCCTCATCGGGTCCTTCTTCCCAATATAAGCCCACATACCCGATAAACGGGCTTGAAGCGGCTGGACATGGATCCGCAAAAAATATGCCAGGACCCAGAGACCCAACAATTCTTTGCCAACCTCATGCCGCAGCTCAGAAATACGATCAACAAAGGGTTAGATTTCAGCCATTTCCTTGGCAGAGGGACGCTGATCCTAGGAGTCGAGTTTACGACAGACTTTTTTAGGTTCAAAGGGGGCTAAGCCGAAAGACTGGCCTTCGAGTGGCTGGTCCTTGACATAGAACCACTTATACTTCCAACCTTGGACATAATCCATGAGTTTGAAGTCTAAGTAATCAACGTCAGAACGGACAGAAAAAATGGTGCCACCAACATCATGGACGATGGTGTCAGTGGCGTTGCGGAGAACATAGAAGAAATATTTCCAAAGGCCCCAATGGAGATGAATCCCAAGGAAACACTCGCAAAGAGTGACAAAACAAGCAATGTGCAGGATGGAATTGGGTGTGAGCTAATAAAGCTACACGCCATACACAAAGAGAAGGCCTCGGAGAAATTCATGAACGGGGAGAGAAAGACCGAGGAAGAGGAAGGACAGGAACATTACCCTCCAGCCAGGCTCGGGGATGAGGGCAGCTTTGTCGCCGACGAGCTTGAAGGAGCCCTCCATAAGTAGGCCGCCGCGCCTCGCGGATCTCCCGTGTCGTGCACTTGGTGGGAGCCCACCCAATGGCCCTTTTCCTGGTGGCCTTCGCGACAGCAGCAGAAGTCCCAGCGGCTTTGCTTTTGCCCATGGCGGCGGAGCAAGGAACAAGGGGCATGAAAATCAAAGTTCTGAAGGGGCAAGGAGCGCAAGGAGGAAGAAGGAGCAGGGGAAGGCTAGGTGAAACAGTAAAAAGCACACCCCTTCCCTTCTAAAGAGCACTAGCACAAAGACCTAACCGTTTGATGCAAAATCGAAACGACAAAGGGTTGGGTGATGACGACACGTGGTTACAAAGGTCTCGATAAGGAAAAAATATAAAAGAAATTATGACTGTGGTAAAAACGGAGAAGCAGTGTGTAACGCCTCAATTATCGCGCAACGAGGGGACATGCGGTGAAGAATGTCCGCTAAAAACGCCATCACGCGTCATCATTACTGCGCAAGGGCCCATGTTCGACACGTCCCATCATGGCGTGTTTTTCTGAAAACTAACAGCATCAGATATGTCATCACTGATGTCCCAGAAAAGCACTACGGTAAAAATTGCGGCTTTCTCAGGATATGACCCGAAGAAATTTAATTGGAGTCGAAGTAAATTCCTCCAAATGAAGATTTAAGACTACACTTGAAATATACAACATTACGACTGTAGCCTCGGGGGCTACTCCTATCGGGAGCACTGGTCGTGCACCCGACAAAAAATTATGGAAACAACAACACATTTTTTCGAGCCTATGTCTGGATACATATATCCAAACATAGCCTCGGGGGATACTCCTATCAGAAGCACTGGCGCGCACCTGATAAAGAAAAATAACAAAAGCATCCGACGATAAATACTCCTATCGGGAGCAGGATATGGAAAGAAAAACAAAATTCTCGGATCATGCTCAGACGCGGGAAAAATCCGAATGCCGTGTTCAGAAACATGAAGGTAAGCCCCCCAGGATTCGTCCTGTGTGGCCTGGTAATCGCACAAGAATGCACTCTACCAGTAAAAATCCGTATCCACGATATGATGAAAAATCCCGATGGACGCGTTGGGTACCCGATAAAAATAGAAAACTGGAATTTAGTATTCGGTAAGACCTCAGCGGCTCGAACTGAATTACACCAGTTACAAATTCCGGATTCAAGCCTGGGGACTTGAGTTTGATGTAGGTCAACCTTGTTTTTGCCCAGGAGCAATTAACTGATTCCCGATCCGTCGGAAGCATCAGACTCGTTGTACCAAAATCCCAACAAAAAAAATCAAACAGAATAAGAGAAAGTAGAAAGAAAAACTTTGAGACTCAACCTGAAAACTGTGGATTCAGGTAGAGTCTCGGGGGCTACTGACATGGGTATGATTACTCGGGTGCTCATTATTGGCTACCCTGCATTGGGTAAAAGGCCCACGGCGCATAGAGATTCTAGATACAAGCCCAAAGAAGCAACCGAAAGAAACTCCTTATTGTATTAGGAAAGAAACCACAAACCAACATTATGTTGGTATTGTAATCACGCGTGTATGAAACCTATCCGCATACAGCTTTGAGACCCGGCCTATTATATATAGGACGGGAGAAGCCAAAGCGAGGGTACCGCAATCTAGAGGACAACTTGTAATAGAGTGTTTTTCCCAATATTCACGCGACTTTGTCTTCATCATTTTCCCGACATCCGATGAAATTCCTAGTGTTCTCTTTTCTGTGAAACCCCAAGTCCATCATCATGGGTATTGCCGAGGATACCCCTCGTCAAGCACAGAGAATCGAACTCAAGACTTCAAACCACGTATAAACCGTGTGCATTGCCACTACGCCAAACAAATAAGATGAATATTATAATTAAAATCTTTATAGTACCTATAACTTATGTATAAGTATTCTTAAAAATATTTTATGTGTCCATGTTATCTCTCTTAAAATTAAAGGGAAGTGATCCTGACATCTCAATTTATTAAATGCCACATAATAGAGTAGTTTCTTAAAAACATGGGTAGGCGGATTTTTTTAAAGGGCAATTCCAGAAATGCCGAATTAAAGATTTTGGGATATTCTACATCTACTATACTCAATGGGATATACTCCATGCACTATTCTCCATGGGATCCTTGATAAAAATTTAAATGGGTGATGGTCGACAAGTCCCCTGACCCCTAAAAGGCCGAATTAGATTGTTTTGGGCTAAAGAGGGGCTGAATGAGCTAGATTTTTTCTCCTCATTAGTAAAATTTGCATTGTGTTGTGGCTCGGGCGGATTCGAAACACAAACCTCACTACCGCAGGAAAAAAACGATAATTCTTTTGACAGATATTCGTGTAAAAATATCTACAGAACAAGGGACACATACCGCATGCGCCAAAACTGGACTGGTATCTAATGACTTCACTTGGTAACCCTCTCATATCTGTCCAAAACATATCCAACGGTTCTGATGATACACAGGTAAAAGCTATAGTGCAAGAAGCCCAGCAGTAGCGACAAAACTTTTCACAAATTCACTAGCTTTTGAAAGGTCTAGTAGTGCAGAATAAGATAGAAAAAATATCGACAGATTCCTAGTTCATGTTCTACAGCACTTGACTGATTCTGCAACATTCCAAAGTGACTATTTCAGCAATATAGACACTGAAACTCAATAGCAGTACAAAGGGTACCCATTCATGTTTCAGCTCTAAAAACCTTGTCACACGATCAGTTTTCCCCTTTCTCCAATCACACTCAATCATTGGAGCAAGCAAAACTAATGATAAGGTATGATTTTGTGTGCATAACTCCTCTTCACATCAATACCCGTGTGACCCCCATATATGCATCCCAAAATTCCCAAGCCTCATCTAGATTGTGACAAGGTCAAGTTTAAAAATAAAAGCAAGACCATGTTGCCCTAGACGTAGAGCGAGACGCAGTTGTTGCACTAGTTCCGAGACACCCTCCTCGGCGAGAGTCGAAAAATCACATGGAAGATGACAAAGAGCAACGTCGGGAGGAAGACCATCAAAGGATGCCATCTCCTAGACACACAAGTCGACAGGCTGGATCTTATCGCAATGAGGGAAACAACGGATGAAGAAACAACGGACATCATCATAATCAAGACCCTCCCTGGAATCAAAATAATGACACTCCGGATGAAGGCCGACGAGCCGAAAACAATCCACCTACACCACACTCTCTGCCAAGCAGCCATCACAACGGCCCTCAGGGAAGCTAAGGAGGGCGTCGTGGCGGAGGAGGTGGTGGCAGAAGCAAAAGTCCGGCTCCAAGGCACCGTAGCCACAACCAACAACCAAGACGGTGTTATGTGTCACCAAATGATGTGAGACACCGGATCAATTCTAACATAGAGGTGCGGTGCTACGAGAATGACGAAATCTATGTAGGTCCAAAATGCTTCGAACCGTGCATTCGAGAAACAAGGATCCCAGAAGGATTCACTATCTCAAGACACATTCAGCCCTATGATAGTGTAGCTCGGCCAGATACTTGGCTCTAGGATTTTTTCCAGGATTGCTGCATTGCCAAAGGCGGAAATAGCTTGGTCGCAACCTGATATCTCCCACTTATGCTGCGGAAGACAACACGATCTTGGCTTAATGAACATTCGGAGAATACCATCTACAACTGGTATGACATGCAAAGCGTGTTCTTTCGGAATTTCGAAGGAACATACTGGAGGCCCTGTACGGTAGGAGACCTACATCGTTGCACCCAGAAAGCCCGAGAAACTTGCCAAGACTGCCTTAGACAATGGATCGACACCAAGAACTCATGTGAAGGAGTAAACGATCAAACTGCGATTGAATCTTTCATCGCGGGACTCCCAATTGGTTTACTGCGTCACCGTTTGAAGTGCGACAAGGTCACTGATTTGGGAGAGATGATAGAAATGGAAAGCAAATATGCAAATGCCGACGATAATGTAGAAGGGCTACTTAACGTCTGGGCTATACCACAGTCGGAAAAACAACCGAAGCAACAAGCTCAGAAGCGTAAGAATACCTCAGAAAAAAAGCCCAACATGGAAACATTGGTTGTCATTGCTACTTTCGGGTCTAGAGGACGAGGAGGTCGTGGAGGCGGCCGCAGACATGGTCGTGGGACGTCAAGGGTCTAGGGTAGAGGAGACCAGCAACCTGGCAAAACCTACTCTTGGGCTGACATTGGCAATAACCCGTGTGTGCATCACTTAGATGCCAACGGGGGCTCGTACTACACAAACACCGAGTGTCGTTTTAATGACGACATTAAGAAGGATGATACCGCTGGCTATAGGACTAAGAAGAAGAAGGGAAATAAGAATCCCAAAAAATAAAAAGAGACAAAGGAATATTCCGACATGGAGGAAGTAGAGGCTTCAAATCCCAAGTCAGATGGAAAGAAGAACTTCCCAACAAAAATAGGCACTTATGTCACTTTCCTTGGGTCTCAACCAGCTAAGGTCAAGAAAGCAGTATTGCATGAGATAAATGCAATTGTTCCGGATGTCCCCAATACTTGGACTGGTCAGAAGTGACAATCACCATTGACCGTGCTGATCATCCTCCTAAGTTGCATAGGCGAGGAAAATACGCCTTAGTTGTCAATCCACTTATTGACGACTATGGTTTCTCCAAGACTCTCATGGACGGCAGTAGATACATCAATATTCTATATGTCGAAATGCTACGTCGGATGCGGATCTCGGAGAAATAACTGAATCACCACTTTGTGTTCTTTCACGGAGTTGTGCCAAGATGACAAGCAAATTCCCTAGGAGAGATCACTTTGGATGTTCCCTTTGGAACTCCAAAGAACTACCAGACGGAAGCACTTTCTTTCGAAGTGGTCACATTCAAGAGAGCATACCACGCTGTATTCGGACAGCTGGCTTACTGGGATTTCATGTCTCGTCCGTGTTACATTTCCAATATGATGAAAATTCCAGGTCCCAACGGCGTGATCACCATCAGGGGAGACCTGAAGAAAGCACGAGAGTCCAAGGACGGAAATGCTGCCTTTGCCGAAGCCGTGCTGCACGCCAAGGAGTACCAGGAGATCAAGAAGACCATCGACCCGTCCGAGATGCCCGTGACGAAGAAGGAGGTCACGAAGCTGACTCCGGAGTTCAAGGCATCAAAAGAGACGAAGACGATGCCGTTGAAGGATGATGACCCCTCCAAGTTGACTTAGATAGGTGTAGGTTTAGACCACGCATAGGAAAGCGCGCTCGTCAAGTTCCTACAAGAAAATCAAGATATCTTCGCATGGCAGCCATCTGACATGATCGGAGTACCTAGGGAACTTGCCGAGCACTCTCTAACTATACACCCAAATGATAAACTCATCAAACAGTCCTTACAATGTTTTGGTGATGAAAAGCGAAAAGCAATAGCTAAGGAACTAGCCCAGCTCGAGTTAGCCGGATTCATAGAAGAGGTCATCCACACTGAGTGGTCGGCCAATCCTGTAATGGTCCCTAAAAAGGACACCACTGATTTAAGGATGTGTGTTGATTATACCGCCTTGAACAACGCTTGTCCCAAAGATCCATTCGCTCTGCCTAGAATTGATCAAGTTATTGATTCCACGGCAGGCTCGGAACTCCTATGTTTTCTCGACGCATATTCTGGTTATCACCAAATCCGGATGAAGGAATCAGATAAAGTCAAAACTTCATTCATAACCCCCTTCGGAACCTTATGTTTTGTTACGATGCCCTTTGGGCTCAAGAACGCAGGAGCTACGTACCAGCGCACTATGCAGCGTTGCCTCCATGACCAAATCAGACGCAATGTACAGGCATATGTGGGCAACATTGCGGTGATGTCCAAAAAGAAGGAATCCTTAATTTCCGACATGGAGGAAACATTCGCCAATCTATGCAAATACAACATAATGCTTAATCCGAAGAAGTGTTTCTTCGGAATACCAGCCGGAAAATTGTTAGGTTTCATCGTGTCACAAAGAGGCATAGAGGTGAACCGTGAAAAAATTAAGGCTATACTCAATATTTCTAGGCCGACTCGCTTGAAGGACGTTCAAAGACTAAATGGTTGCATTGCTGCAGTCAGTCGGTTTGTGAGCCATCTCAGTGAAAGAGTCGCACCACTCTAGAAGCTCCTAAAAAAACCAAAAAGTTTGTTTGGACTGATGAAGCTCTCGTCCGCTCCTATCCTTGTAGCGCCGGAACCTCGCGAACCGATGTTGCTCTATCTCGCTATGACAAACAAAGTGGTCAGTGTCGTCATGGTGGTGCAAAGACAAGAGGAAAAATAGGAACACCTGGTGTAGCATCCGACTTACTACCTCAACGAAGTCCTAACTGAATCAAAGCAGCGGTATCCACACTATCAAAAGTTGGCTTACGGTGTGTTTTTCGCATCCCGGAAGCTACGACATAACTTTCAGGAGAATCAGATTACCGTGGTGAGCACAGCTCCCATGAGAGACATAATCAACAACAGCGATGCCACAGGACGTGTCGCAAAATGGGGAATAGATCTTTGAGCTTTCAATATTGAGTAAAATCCTCGTACAGCAATCAAATCCCAATTTCTGGCTGACTTTGTCGCTGATTGGACAGAGACAACGGAAAATATGACCCTCCCAGAGTTGGAATATTGGACCTTACATTTTGACGGGTCTAAGGCGCTCGGGGGCTGGCGTGGTGCTCAAATCACCCCAAGGAGACAAACTTTTCTATGTGTTGCAGATTCACTTCACGGCAACAAATAACATTGCCGAATATGAAGCACTGCTGCATGGAATCCAGATTGCTAAAGATATTGGCATCCGACGATTGATGTGTTATGGAGATTCATATCTTGTTGCTTAATAAGTGTCGGATATCTGTAATGCAAACAAACACATGGCAACATATAGAGCTGTTGTGGATGAACTAGCTAAATCGTTTGAAGGATTTGTAGTTCAACACATCCCTCAAACAGAAAATGAGGAAGCAGACGCATTATCTCGTATAGATTCTGCACGGAATAAGGTCCCGGATGGCGATTTTTTAGAGCACCTCAAAGTCCCCTCTATAAAAGGAGTTGACGAGGAATATCTGACCAAATCCGACTCACCTTTAGTAGCAGTTCTGTTTGTGATTCCCAGCTGGACTCAACCTACCTTGACTACTTGGTAGATGGAAAATTACCTGAAGACGAGGTTCTGAGCCGGCAGATCGTCCGACGAGCAAAAACCTATACTATCATAAGTGGTGAGCTCTATAAGCGGAGTGTGTCTGGGGGTTTTCAGCACTACGTATCTCCGGAAGAAGGAGTGGAAATCCTAAGGGAAATCCACGAAGGCGAATGCGGTCATCATGCTGCAGCCAAATCTTTAGTGGCAAAAGCTTTTAGACGTGGATTTTTCTAGCTTACAGCCTAGGCAGATGCCAAACGGCTGGTCAAGACGTGCAACGGCTGCCAAAAATACGCCAAACAAGCTCATGTTCCGGTTGATCAACTGCTTATAATACCTATAACATGGCCTTTCGTGGTCTAGGGGCTTGACATGGTAGGACCGTTTAAACAGGCTCCAAGTGGACTTACTCACCTCTTAGTGATGGTGGATAAGTTCATAAAATGGATTGAGGCTAAACCCGTCATAAGTTGTGATGGAGCAATAGCTAAAAGATTTGTCAAGGATGTTATAGTCTGATACGGTTATCCACATAGTATTATCACGGACAATGGGAGCAATTTTTCTATGGGAGAACTTGTCGAATTCTGCGATGAACAAAATATCCGGCTGGACATTGCGTCAGTCGCACATCCACAAGCTAATGGATAAGTTGAAAGAGCAAATGGTTTAATCCTACACAGCCTCAAATGAAGACTCGAAGCACCACTTCGTCATGCTGCGAGGGCTTGGGCAGATGAATTACCTTCTGTAATATGGAGCTTGAGAACAACTCCGAACATGTCAACCGGATACACACCTTTCTTCTTGGTCTATGGTGCAGAAGCAGTTCTTCCTAGTGATTTGATTCATACTTCTCCTCGAGTTGCTGCGTATATTGAAGAGGATGCCGAAATTTCTCGACAAAATGATCTCAATTTAATCGAAGAAGTTCGCGTTGTTGCTGAAATGAGATCAACAGCCTATCAGTAGAAGTTACGCAAGTATCATAGCCAGAGAGTCAAAAACCGGTCTTTTAGTAAGGGCAATTTGGTTCTCCAGCTTGTGCAGAAAATAAAGTATTGGTTGCCTCAATTTTTTCTAATAAGTTCTATATTACCATCTTATTTTTGAATGATCATGTCACAATCAAAAATCCTAGATTACTTGAAAGTACTTTATGCTAATGTTTGTTCTAGTTAGATTTCCAATTCTAAAAATTCTACCTTCGGGTATAAATCTAAATTTTCTAGTCTATACTTGGGTTCTTTATCTGATTGCCGGATGCGGGCATTTTCTGAGTAGTGAATTGTTGGTACTAAAAACCGGCTCTGTTTCCGAGTTTAAACTGGTTTAGCAATTGAGCTCATTTGCTCGGCAGAGTTTCTGTCAACACCCGAATTTTTAATCCCAGATGCCAGTTATGCCATACATCGCAATCCTAGGATTACCATTTTTGCGAGACATAACAGATTGGATATCACAGTACATCATCCATTACAAACCATAATAAGGTCTTACACAAATAAAGGATCTCATGATCCAGTCTTAGTACAAACAAGTAGTGGAATAATAGGCGTCGCGGTGGGCTCCATCTTCAGTGTCACAGGCAATGCTGACGATGGGAGATGATCCTAGTTGTCATAGCCTTCCCGTTGTACTTCTTCCGGGTAGTCCTCCTCATAGTCTGGCCACGAGAATAGCCAGGGATAAAGCCATGAGTACTCTTTAAGTACTCGCAAACTATCACTAACAAGTAAGGTAGTTCTAGTAGGAATGCTAAGTTCTAAGTTTATTTCCAAAGTTAAGTTTGAAACCTAAGCTGAGTTCAGAAACAAAGAAAGATAAAATAAGTTCTAAATCACCTAAGCGGGAACTTAGTTTTCATAGTCACAACATTGTTGTGGTCAAGTCATGTCACAAATCATTTCATAAGTCATTTTGAAAACATCTGATGACGGAACAGTATGGCCACTCCAACTGTCCATGACCACGGACGCGGCTATTCGAATAGTTTGACACTCTGCAGAGGTGGTACACTTTCACCACAAAATTCGATACATCCGTCAGGGATAACCCTGAATCATCATACTTAGTATGCGGATAATCAATCATAACCTTTCCTTTACACACTCTAGTATAAGCACCTCTCCTATGAGCTTGGCCTCCCAGCCATGGCCATCTGCCATCCTGGGCACTGCATAGGTGGACAACTTCAAGAGGTAGCCTCATCTCAAACCTCTCCCGCGAGGGAACCAATACTAATGCATATAAACTTCCCGCTAAGCCCTACCCAATTCAGGTATTGTGGTTGTATGGTAAAATTGGAATCGTCATCCGAACCCAACCATCAGTTTTTATTAAGGGCTAAGGCTCATGCCTCAACATTTTCATCATCATAAACCATTTGTGTTTCTCAACACATGTCAAAACATCTCAATAGAATGACTCATCATTCATAAGCATTTTCACCAAGTATTCCCATCTAGAGTGATCAAGTTTTTGGTTTAGCTCTAACTACTAAGTTAAGAGTGTTCACTAAGGTGGGATACCAATCTCAATCTCATGCAATAGAATGACATCTAGTATAGGCCAAGTTTTATACTCTTTATGCTATCTAAATTACTTCCTAAAATCTCACAAAGTATTACTAGAAGTAAAGAAACTTTGATAAAGCAAAAGTAAAACTTGTAAGTCAAACTTGGGATGGTTATAAATCAAGGGGTATAACCAAAGCATGCCTAATGCATCTTGCTTAGGTTATCTTGTATAATTCTAGCTTGCTAACAATATCTTGCAAGTGTTAGCTTGCAAGGGGCTAACTTGCTTAGTAGTGATGGCTTGCCTTGATTGGTGCAGTTGTTGCAATTCTCCTCCACTTCTCCGGGGTAGAACTCCTCCTCCTTGTAGACTTGGTCGGTACTATCGTCTATAAATACATACGGGATACACAATCGCCAAACAATACTTAATTAGTCTATTTAGCACACTAAGGCACATACTTGATGATCTAATATCATCACAATCATCACAAGATTTAATGAACTAGTTTCATTTATTTTATTTGAGAAAAGTAATTTCTACTCATTGAAATGAATAAAGATTTAATATTCTCCTATTAAAATATGGGATCATGTGGACACATGTCATCACCACATATTGTAATACATGGGAATGTGATTTAAATATTGGATCACATTTCACTAAGTTTAAGTTTATTATTTAAATGATTTAAAGTGACTAGAAATACCTATATAGCATTATTTTGGTATTAGTCCAAAGTCACTGCATGCAAACCTAAATATTATTACATATTCAGATAGGTATTGTCAAATGTGATTTTTGAGAGTTGGAATCAACTCAAAAGCTATTATGATTGTTTTTTGAAAAAAGTTTGAATATAGAAAAGTCTTTGTTTTGTTATTTTTGCTATATGTGATCTATAACTCCAATTAATTTAAATCCAGTGGGCTTGGATAGATATTTGAATTATCTTTCTAAAAAATTTAAATCATTCAATTTGGTTTAGTAGAACTCTCTGAATTGATTTTTAAACTAGTGGATAGAATTGAGTTTACGTCTAAATAGAAAAATCTTTATTTGAAATTTAGGGCCAGCGCGGGAAACTAAACGGGCCAGCCCAGTGACGCTCTACGGCGCAGAGGGCAAGCGAGGGTCCACACGTCAGTTGACTCTCTAACGCGGTATGGGGCGATATGGACCGTGCAATTAGAACAGAGATCAACGGTCGTGGCTCGTCATCGATGACGAATAGGTTGCCGGCGAGAATGAACCCTAGCGGCTCGATGGGGGTCGATTGGGGGCTTACCAGGGCTTCAGCTAACGTGGTGATGGGGTGATCGAACTGGTCGACAACGGCGGACTCAGGCGTGGTCGTAGGTGGCTCCTGGGGTGGTCGCAATCGACGGCCACCTTTCTCCTCTACTGCGGCGAGCTCCGGCACAATTTCGGTGACTGAGGGTTCGAGCGGCTCCGGGGAGAAGTGGGGAAGGTTCAGTGGTTAGAGGGGAGGTGAATGGTGTGTAAAAATGGGACGTGGGTGCCCTCCTTTTATAGGTCGACGTGGGGACCGTGAAGTGCGATGGTGAGCTCATCGGTGACGATGGTACAGAGGGATAATGGCATGGGCAGGGTAGGCGGATGGTGCTCTGCCTCCTGCCGATCAGCTACGGCATAATGGCGCGGCTAGGGGCGGTGGCGTTTGGTCGGGCGTGGTTGGCTCTCTGAGCGGGAGATGCAGCGTTCTACGCGGCTCACGGCGGGTGCTGGTCGCGTGGCGGGAAATGGGCATGCCTAGGAGTGTGCTGAGGTCAAGGCGAAGCGACGCACACAAGATGAGGGCAAGGCATGGCCTATGCGAGGCTGTCGGGGGAGGTGCTCTGGCATGGGCTGTGCATGGTACAGAGGCAGAGAGCGCGGGTTGTCTGCGGTGGTCCATGGCTTGGCATTGCTTGGGGAAGGGACAATGGGCGGCGGTGCTATCACACCTACCTCCCAGGTACGGCGGAGAGGGGCTGGGTGGTCTCCTGCGAGCTGCCCGTGCTCGACCGGCGGGCATGGCCTCGGGGTGGCACGACACTGCTGCTAAAGGCTAAGAGGTAGCCTGTTTATGGCATGGTTGGATCTAGGGGATACCAGGGGAGTGGATTGGGGTTCAATGGGTCGACAAAACATTGATCAAAATAGTATTAGTTAGACAGGTTTATCTATGATCACCAAGTGTTCGACACAATGGCCGCAAGAGATTAAACTTTGAATTTTGAAAAGATCTTTGGTGGGTTCTTTGATCTTATGCTTGGTAGTCTGTGTTTGCTTGGGATTGTCTAGGTGAACTCATTTGAGTGGTTTTTGAAAAAGTGGGATCTATGCATATGAAATGGATTCCATTTTCAAATGCCATTTAAAATTAGTTTTCAACTGTTTTTGTAAGATTTCAAAGTGGGCCTTGGTATATCTTTACTTGTACTAGCAAGGGGTGCAAAGAGTTGAGAATGTTTCTGTTTGAAATTTTCTTCTAGATACACCTAAAGTGACCTAGTGGATTAAAATGGCCAAAGTGACCATTTGGTATTTTTATTCTTATTTGATTTATTTTTCTTTGGATTTTGTTTCTAAATGATCTAGATGATGTGGCATTCACCTTTGAATCATTTTACAACCATTAGAACAAACAAACATGGCATTGCCAAACAATTCTATATTAATGCAACACACATATGCATTCCTAATTATTTTAATGGTAACAAGTTTTTGTTAACCCTAAATTGGGTGATTTGGATCTTAATAAACTTGATTAAAGTTTTGGGATGTTACAAACCTTCCCCCTTAAACAAAATCTCGTCCCGAGATTTAAGAAAAACTAGGAACTAAAGAGATATGGAAACTCAGTCCTAATGTAATCTTCTCGCTCCCAAGTGGCTTCTTCTTCGATGTGGTTGCTCCATTGGATCTTGAGAAATTTGATACTCCTGGTCCTGGTGGTTCTGAAGGCTTCTTCCAAGATACGGATGGGCACTTCACGATACATCAGATTCTTGTTGATATCAACGGCTCGGTGATCGATGTTCTTGAAAACTTCGGTCTTCTCCGGCACTTCTAGGCATTTGCAAAGTAACGAGATATGGAACACATTATGGATGGCGGACATCTCTACTGGAAGTTCGATCTGATACGATACTTCTCCTTGACGATTCAGAATCCTGAAGGGTCCGATATATCTGGGGGCTAACTTTCCTTTCAGACTAAAACGTTGCGTTCCTTTCAATAGCGAAACCTTGAGATACACAAAATCTCCGATATTGAAAGTCAGGTCTCTACGTCTCTTATCAGCATAACTCTTCTGTCTGGATTGGGCAGTCTTGAGGTGCTCATGGACTTTGTGAACCTTCTCTTCGGCTTCTCGTAGGATGTCGGGTCCCAAAATCTGACTCTCTCCTACTTGTGACCAATTCAAAGGGGTACGACACTTTCTTCCATACAAAAAATTCAAATGGGGCCATTTGCAAACTGGCTTGATAACTGTTGTTGTATGAGAATTCTGCGAAAGGCAGGCAATCTTCCCATTTTGATCCATACTCTAACACACAAGCTCTCAACATATCTTCTAAGATCTGGATGACTCTTTCAGTTTGTCCGTCGGTCTGTGGGTGATAAGTTGTGCTGAAATTCAACTTGGTTCCTAATCCCTCTTGGACTTTCTACCAAAATCTTGAGGTAAATTGGGTTCCTCGATCCGACACTATGGTCTTGGGGGTTCCATGCAGACTAACAATTCTGGCAATGTATAACTTGTTGGGTCTGCAGCATAGAAAACAAAAAATTTCCTACGGTGTGAACTACACGCCAAGATCTATCTACTAGGTACAAAGCAAACGGGTGGACATACATCCATAGAGAACTTACCCTCGAAGACAACGAGCTTTGTTAACGAGTAGGAACTCGTGGTTGATGTAGTCGTACACTTGCCGATCTCAAGATCGTGAGGAAGTCCGAGCGCCGCAACACAGGAGCGCATCCGCACTGCACACGTTCAAGCCACGGACAACCTCCACCTCCTCGCTCCAGCGATCCAGTGAGCAAGCAACTCCTTCTAGACGAAATGCCACCGGGAACATGTATCTCGCTAATCCGAGACCATGGGGGAATAATTCTAGAGGGGGAGAGAGATCCTTCACAAGGAGGTGTGAGGATGAAGGAGGGAATGGGTGGCCTTTTATAGGAGGAGGGGGTGCCCCCTCTCTCCATGGCCGGTGCATGGGGGGGTGACCCCTCACTTCCCCCATTCATGTGGTGGTAACTCCTCCACATTAAAATGCCTCTTCACATTCCCTTTTAAAGTCTCCACTTTAAATGCATTAAGTTTCTCCAAATTTAATGCTCTCTG
Source organism: Avena insularis (assembly GCA_023614405.1). Lineage (NCBI taxonomy): Eukaryota > Viridiplantae > Streptophyta > Magnoliopsida > Poales > Poaceae > Avena > Avena insularis. Next base: position 295,411,513 of record CM042692.1, read on the forward strand.
ATTTAATAAAACTCTTTTATTAAATTTATTCAGAATTTTGTTAATTACTTTAATTAACAAACATTCACATATAGCCCCTTGCAATATTTCAATATCACATGCAGAACCACTTTCTGCAATTTCACTCGAAACAATTTCCGGTTTCTATTGAAACAATTCCTGCGCTTTGCAATTCTTTCGCCTGAAACATATGTGCTCCAAAATGGTGTCCGGTAACTCTTAAGTGTGCCACCCTATGGTTCGCGAATAATGCAGACATGATCGAGACCCTTCTCCGATCAATAATCAGCAGCGGGACCTGGAGATCCGTACTGACTCCTACACATTCAACGATGACTCCTATGATCGTGAGAACCTTTAACGCTTGTAACTAAATCCCTTTGGCTCTCGATATATTACATGTTTGAGATTCGATCATCGGTATCTCCATACCTAGTTTGATCTCATTAACGACATGCACTCTTTTCTCGTTCCCGTGATATAACATTCTAGTGATCACATCACTTGCTTGCAAGCTATCCTAATGTGATATCACCGAGAGGGCCCAGAGTATATCTATCCGTCATCTGGATTGACAAATTCCACTCTTGATCCATGAGCCTCAACATAACACCTTCGTAGCACTGAACCCATCTTTATAGTCACCCTGTTACGGTGTGACGTTTGATGTTATCAAGATACTCTTCCGGTGTTAGCAATTAACATGATCTCATGGTCTGAGGATAAAGATTACTTCATATGATGTTATAGCAATATAAACACAATGACTTGATTGTAATGCTATACTTCGGATGAATGTTCATCACATCATTCCACCAATGGTGTGACCTTGTTATTAACAACATCCAATGTCCATGATCAGGAAACCTTGATCATCTTGTTAATCAACAAGCTAGTCTATAAGAGAGGCATGACTAGGAACCATTTTTCTTTATTAAACACACATGTATTCATGTTTCCTATCAATACAATTATAGCATGTAAAATAAACATCTATCATATACAAGGAATACATAATAACAACTTTATTATTGCCTCTCAGGGTATATTTCCTTCAGTCTCCCACTTGCACTAGAGACAATAATCTAGTTCACATAGTGATAAATCTAACACCCATGGAGTTCTGGTGTTGATCATGTTTTGCCCTAGGGAGTACTTTAGTCAACGGATCTGCTACATTCAGGTCCGTGTGCACTTTACAAATCTTTATATCTCCATCCTTGACATGTTCGCAGATGGAGTGAAACCGACGCTTAATATGCTTGGAATTCTTGTGAGACCTTGGTTCCTTTGTGTTGGCTATGGCTCCATTGTTGTCACAATAGATCACCATCGGGTCCAACGCACTGGGAACCACACCTAGTTCCGTTATGAACTCCTTCATCCAAACCGCTTCCTGCGCTGCTTCTGAAGCAGCAACATATTCCGCCTCTGTTGTTGATCCAGCCACCACAGGTTGTTTGGAGCTCCTCCAACTAAGTGCTGCTCCGTTCAAGAGAAATACGTATCCGGATTGATACTTAGAGTCATCCGGATCAGTGTCAAAGCTAGCATCGACATAACACTTCACGACTAGCTCTTCTTCACCTCCGTATATAAGAAACATATCCTTAGTTCTTCTCAAGTACTTAAGGATATTCTTGACCGCTATCCAGTGTTCCGAACCTGGATCAGATTGGTACCTACTAGTCAAACTAATAGCATGTGCCTAATCCAGTCTTGTACATAGCATGGCATACATTATAGAGCCTGTGGCTGAGGCATAGGGGATCCTATCCATTTTCTCTCTTTCTTCCGCCATAGCCGGACTTTGAGTCTTACTCAATGTCTTGCCTTGCAACATAGGTAAGAACCCCTTCTTACTTCCGTCCATATTAAACTTCTTTAATATCTTATCAAGGTATGTACTCTGCGATAGCCCAATTAGGCGTCTTGATCTATCTCTATAGATTTTAATGCCTAATCTATATGAAGCTTCACCAAGGTCCTTCATTGAAAATTTGCTGTTTAGATAACTTTTAACACTATTTAAAAGATCTAAATCATTTCCAATCAATAATATGTCATCCACATATAATATCAGAAATGCCACATTGCTCCCACTCACTTTCTTGTAAATACAAGCCTCTCCATAAGTTTGGACAAATCCAAACTCTTTGATCACCTCATCAAAGCGGAGATTCCAACTCCGTGATGCTTGCTTCAGTCCATAGATGGATCGCTGAAGTTTGCACACCTTATTAGCATCCTTAGGATCGACAAAACCCTTAGGTTGTATCATATACAACTCTTCTTCAATCTTACCATTGAGGAACGCAGTTTTGACATCCATCTGCCATATTTCATAATCGAAATATGCAGCAATTGCTAACATAATCCTAACCGACTTAAGCATCGCTACGGGAGAGAATGTCTCATCGTAGTCAACTCCTTGAATTTTTTGAAACCCCTTTGCGACAAGTCGAGCCTTATAGATGGTCACATTACCATCAGCATCAGTTTTTCTTTTGAAAATCTATTTGTTCTCAACGGCCTTTCGGTCGTGAGGTAAGTCCACCAAGTTCCAAACTTGGTTCTCGTACATGGATTCCATCTCGGATTTCATGGATTCTAGCCATTTGTTGGAATCCGGGCTCATCATCGCTTCTTCATATGTCGCAGGGTCATCCATTTCATCAATCATGAAATTCATAACAGGATTGCCATACAGTTCAGGAGCTGCACGTGTCCTGCTTGACCTGTGAGGTTCGGTAGTGTCCTCTTTCGGAGTTTCATGATCAATATCATTAGCTCTCTCTTCATTAGGTGAAGTCAACTCCGAAACAACTTCCGGAGCTGCGCTACTCGCCATTTCATGAAGAGAAGGTTCAATAACCTCTTCGAGTTCTACCTTCCGACTACTCACACCTTTCGCGAGAAACTCCTTCTCAAGAAAGGATCCATTCTTGGCAACAAAGACCTTGCCCTCGGATCTGTGATAGAAGGTATACCTAATCGTTTCCTTAGGGTATCCTATGAAGATGCATTTTTCCGCTTTGGGTTCGAGTTTATCCGGTTGAAGTTTCTTCACATAAACATCGCATCCCCAAACTTTTAAGAAATGACATCTTAGGTTTGTTTCCAAACCGTAATTCATATGGTGTCTTTTCAACGGATTTAGATGGTGCCCTATTTAAAGTGAATGTAGCGGTTTCCAGTGCATAACCCCAAAATGACAGTGGCAAGTCAGTCAGAGACATCATAGATCGAACCATATCCAATAAAGTACGATTACAACGTTCTGACACACCATTACGTTGTGGTGTTCCGGCAGGCGTGAGTTGTGAAACTATTCCACAGTCTTTCATATGTGTGCTAAACTCGTTACTAAGATACTCTCCTCCACGGTCGGACTGCAGAAATTTGATCTTTCTGTTACGATGATTTTCCACTTCATTCTGAAATTCTTTGAACTTTTCAAAAGTTTCAGACTTGTGTTTCATCAAATAGATATACCCATATCTACTCAAATCATCCGTGAAAGTAACAAAATAACGATATCCACCTCGCGCCGACACACTCATTGGTCCACACACATCAGTATGTATGGTTTCCAATAGATATGTCGCCCGTTCCATTGAACCGAAAAATGGCGTTCTAGTCATCTTGCCCATAAGGCATGGCTCACATGTATCAAATGATTCAAAATCAAGTGATTCCAAAAGTCCATCAGAATGGAGTTTCTTCATGCGTTTAACGCCAATATGACCTAGACGGCAGTGCCACATATATTTAGATATATCATTATCAAGTTTAATCCTTTTAGCATCAACATTATGAATATGCGTAATACTACTATCGAGATCCAATAGAAATAAACCATTCAACATAGGTGCATGACCATAAAAGATATTATTCATATAAATCGAACAACCATTGTTTTCAGACTTAAATGAATAACCACTTTGCATCAAACACGATCCGGATACAATGTTCATGCTCAGTGCAGGCACCAAATAACAATTATTTAGGTTTATAACTAATCCCGATGGCATATGGAGAGGCAGCGTTCCGACGGCAATCACATCAACTCTTGATCCATTGCCGACCCGCATCGAGACCTCATCCCTTGCTAGTTGTCGCTTGTTCGCGGCCACGAACCGAGTTACATATATTAGCAACCGATCCCGTATCAAATACCCAGGTGCTACTGCGAGTACTAGTCAAGTACACATCAATAACATGTATATCACATATACCTTTGTTTGCCTTGCCGGACTTCTTGTCTGCCAAATACTTGGGCAATTGCGCTTCCAATGGCCAGTCCTCTTGCAATAGTAGCACTCGGTGTCAGACTTAGGGCCAGCTCGGGGTTTCTTTTCAGGTGTGACAACAGACTTGCCACCCTTCTTTCCCTTGTGCTTGCCTTTCTTGTCCTTCTTGAAACCGGTGGTCCTATTGATCATCAACACTTGATGTTCTTTCCTAATCTCCACTTCTGCAGTCTTAAGCATTGACAGAAGCTCGGGAAGAGACTTCTTCATGCCCTGCATATTATAGTTCATCACGAAGCTCTTGTAGCTAGGTGGCAGAGATTGGAGAACACGATGTATGCCTAAGTCAATGGGAATCGTTATTCCCAAGGACACAAGCTTATCGGTGTACCCAGACATTTTGAGTACGTGCTCACTAACGGAGCTGTTTTCCTCCATCATGCAGCTAAAGAACTTTTCTGTAGCATTATAACTCTCTACGGCAGCATGGGTATCGAAAATCATTTTCAATTCTCCCATGGTATCTAAGGCATTGCCATTTTCGAAACGCTTTCGAAGTTCTGGCTCTAGCCCATACAGTATGCCGCAATGAACTAAGTTGTGGTCCTCCTAACGAGTTATATAGACGTTCTTTTCCTCGTCAGGGGCATCAGAAGCTGGTGGGGGACTAGCGGCGCATCTAGCACATATTGCTTTTGTGCAGCAGTGAGGAGAATCCTCAAATTCAAAGCCCAGTTGGTGAAGTTGCTACCATTATGACAAGTTTCTCTTTCTCCATGAACACATTGAAATTAAAAGCAGGTGGTGCCATCTACAACAGAATTTGTAAAGTATATTTAGACTAAGTTTATGATAGATTGAGTTCAACTAATCCAAATTACTAATGAACTCCCACTCAAAAACGACATCCCTCGTGTCCTTTTGGTGATTACATGAACCAAATCCACTACACCAAGTCCGATCATCACGTGAGTCGATGTAGCTTCAAAGGTGAGCATCTATATGGGCATCATATCAACTATATGACTCATGCTTAACCTTTTGGTCCGTGTTCCGAGGCCATGTTTGTACATGCTAGGCTCGTCAAGTAAGAACCTTAGTATTTGCATGTGTAAAACTGTCTTACACCCGTTGTATGAAAGCGTAGAGTTGAAAACACCCGATCATCACGTGATGCCTCAAAACACGATCCACAGAACGGTGCATAATTAAGGATGAACACATTTTATCCTTATATCTAAATGAGGGATCATCTTATAATGCTACCAAACGCGCCAAACTAGCAATATAAGATGCTAACATCTAATGTGTGAAGTGAGGTGATATGGTCCATGCATTTGATCTCTATCATTTGCATCGTGGTATGATCTCTATCATTCCTTTGTGTGTAAGGCCAAGGTCTATGGAACTTACACGTTAAGTGAGTTGTCAGAGTATCTATTATACATCTACTTACAACAATACCATATCAAAACACTAGCCCAACAACGATCTAAACTAGACACCTCTAATTTATCAATTGCAAGTTTTACGTGGCTTAGGGCTTTCGGAGATAGAACCTATCTAACCTACGAACATGAACCACAACGAGGATAACCAAATTATTAGCAACTCGTTGTAAATCAGATATTGACTATAGTAGGAGAGACAGACACCCGCCAGCCACTTATGCAAAACAAGTTGCATGTCAGTCGTGGAACCGGTCTCATGTACGATGACATGTAAGGTTGGTCCGGGCCGCTTCATCCCACTATGCCACCAATATCAAAAGAACATAGAAGATGCAATAACATGATCATCATTGCCCACATATAAACATATGTGTACTACCCGTGCAAAGCACCTACGCATAGATCAGGCTCTGATACCACTGTTGGGTCCGCAGCATAGAAAACAAAAATTTTCCTACGGTGTGAACTACACACCAAGATCTATCTACTAGGTACAAAGCAAACGGGTGGACATCCATCCATAGAGAACTTACCCTCGAAGACAACAAGCTTTGTTAACGAGTAGGAACTCGTGGTTGATGTAGTCGTACACTTGCCGGTCTCAAGATCGTGAGGAAGTCCGAGCGCCGCAACTCAGCAGCGCATCCGCACTCGCACACACGTTCAAGCCACCGGACAACCTCCACCTCCTCGCTCCAGCGATCCAGCGGAAGCAGCAACTCCTTCCAGACGAAATGCCACCGGGAACATGTATCTCGCTAATCCGAGACCATGGGGGAATGATTCTAGAGGGGGAGAGAGATCCTTCACAAGCAGGTGTGAGGATGAAGGAGGGAATGGGTGGCCTTTTATAGGAGGGGTGTGCCCCCTCTCTCCATGGCCGGCGCATGGGGGTGTGACCCCTCACCTCCCCCATTCATGTGGTGGTAACTCCTCCACATTAAAATGCCTCTTCACATTCCCTTTTAAAGTCTCCACTTTAAATGCATTAAGTTTCTCCAAATTTAATGCTCTCTCATTTAATAAAACTCTTTTATTAAATTTATTTAGAATTTTGTTAATTACTTTAATTAACAAACATTCACATATATCCCCTTGCAATATTTCAATATCACATGCAGAACCACTTTCTGCAATTTCACTCGAAACAATTTCCATTTTCTATTGAAACAATTCCTGCGCTTTGCAATTCTTTCGTCTGAAACATATGTGCTCCAAAATGGTGTCCGGTAACTCTTAAGTGTGCCACTCTACGGTTCGCGAATAATGCAGACATGATCGAGACCCTTCTCCGATCAATAATCAGCCAGGACACGGAGATCCGTACTGACTCCTACACATTCAACGATGACTCCTATGATCGTGAGAACCTTTAACGCTTGTAACTAAATCCCTTTGTCTCTCGATATATTACATGTCCGAGATTCGATCATCGGTATCTCCATACCTAGTTTGATCTCGTTACCGACATGCACTCTTTTCTCGTTCCCGTGATATAACATTCTAGTGATCACATCACTTGCTTGCAAGCTATCCTAATGTGATATCACCGAGAGGGCCCAAAGTATATCTATCCGTCATCTGGATTGACAAATTCCACTCTTGATCCATTAGCCTCAACATAACACCTTCGTAGCACTGAACCCATCTTTATAGTCACCCGGTTACGGTGTGACGTTTGATGTTATCAAGATACTCTTCCGGTGTTAGCAATTAACATGATCTCATGGTCTAAGGATAAAGATTACTTCGTATGATGTTATAGCAATATAACCACAATGACTTGATCGTAATGCTATACTTCGGATGAATGTTCATCACATCATTCCACCAATGGTGTGACCTTGTTATTAACAACATCCAATGTCCGTGATCAGGAAACCTTGATCATCTTGTTAATCAACAAGCTAGTCTATAAGAGAGGCATGACTAGGAACCCTTTTTGTTTATTAAACACACATGTATTGATGTTTCCTATCAATACAATTATAGCATGTAAAATAAACATCTATCATATACAAGGAATACATAATAACAACTTTATTATTGCCTCTCAGGGCATATTTCCTTCATAACTCTGCTAGCTTCGAACTCTGGTAGGTTGTCCTAATAGGTATAAAATGGGCTACCTTGGACAGTCTATCAACGATGGCCCAGATAGATTCATTTCCCCTACTAGATGTAGGCAAACCAGTGATAAAGTCCATTCCGATAGAATCCCATTTCCATTCCAGAATCTGCAATGGTTGCAACAGTCCTACGGGCCTCTGATGTTCCGCTTTGACTCTATGACAGATATCACACTTGGCAATGTAGGTTCCGATTTCTCTCTTCATCTTGTGCCACGAAAATTGCTCCTTCAAATCTTGATACATCTTCGTTCCTCCGGGGTGGATCGAATGAATAGTATCATGAGCTTCTTGCGTGATAACTTGCTTCAGCTTCGAATCTGCAGGCACACAGATACGTCATTTGTACCATAAAACTCCTTCTTCGTCTTCGGTGAATCCAGGTACCTTTCTTGTACTAATACGACGCTTGATTCTGTTGATAGTTGCATTTCCCTTCTGGGCTTCCTTGATCTGACTGATCAAAGTGGGTTGAAGTTCAATGCTAGCTAAGAATCCTTTGCTAACTAGCTTAGTTCTAAACTGCTCCAACTCCTCATGCAAACTTGGTTGCTTCTCCTTGATCATGGTGTTTAACCTACACGGCAATCTGCTAAGAGCATCCTCTACCACATTGGCTTTGCCGGGGTGATACTAAATGTCAAGGTCATAATCCTTGATTAACTCTATCCATATCCTTTGCCTCATATTCAGCTCCTTCTGAGTGAAAATCTACTTCAAGCTCTTGTGGTCTGAATAAATCTCACAGCGATTACCCATAAGGTAATGACGCCATGTCTTCAAGGCTAACACTACAGCTGCTAATTCAAGATCATGGGTGGGGTAGTTTTGCTCATGCTACTTTAGTTGTCGAGAGAGATATGTGATGGCTTTGCCTTCTTGCATCAACACACATCCGAGACCAATCTTGGATGCATCACAATACACGTCAAACAGCTTCTTGATATATGGCATAATCAATATTGGGGCTGAAATCAATCTCTTCTTGAACTCTTGGAAACTTACTTCACATTTGTCGGTCCATTCAAACTTCTTGTCCTTCTTCAACAATTGGGTCATGGGTCTTGCGATGCTCGAAAATCCTTCGACGAACTTGTGGTAATATCCCGCTAATCCGAGAAATGCACGGTCTTGGGTTTGAGTGGTTGGGGCATCCCATTCTTCAACATCTTTGATCTTGGCGGGATCAATAGCGACTCCTCCTGCCGACACAATATGTCCGAGGAATCCTACTTCTTTCAGCCAAAACTCACATTTGCTAAACTTGGCGTACAACTGATGCTCTCTAAGGGTTTCAAGGATGATTCTCAGATGTTGCTCATGGTCTTCTTATGACTTGGAGTAGATAAGAATATCGTCGATAAACACAACGAAAGTTCATAAAGATCTTATTCATAAGATTCATGAAATAAGCGGGGGCATTGGTTAATCCAAAATACATGACCGTATACTCATACAATCCATATCTGGTGGTAAAAGCGGTCTTTGGGATATCCGTTGCATGAATCTTGAGTTGATGATAACCAGTCCTAAGATCAATCCTAGAGAACACTCTGGCACCAGTCAACTGATCAAATATATCCTCTATCTTGGGCAATGGGTACTTGTTCTTGATGGTGACATCATTCAACTTCCATATATTTGTGCACAAACGGTTGCCTCCATCCTTCTTGTCGACGAACAACACGGGCGATCTCCATGGCGATGCGCTTGGTTGAATCAAGCCTTTCTCCAGCATAGCATCAAGTTGCTTCTTCAATTCCACTAACTATGAGGGGTTCATGCTATAGGGTATCTGAGCTATGGGTCCGGTTTGAAGAATTAGTTCAATAATGAACTCAATATCCCGATATGGGGGCATACCGGGCAATTCATTTGGGAATACATCGGGGTATTCACAGACTACTCTAACTTGGTATATGGTTGGTAGGGCTAGACTCTTGTTGCATTTGAATTGACGGGGCAAGGTTTCATATATATGCTCGACTGATACTCCAAATCTACTGGTCATCGTGATGGATTTCTTGGCATAGTCGATCAATCCTTTATGTTTCGACATCCAATCCATTCCTAGTACTACTTCCAAACCTTTGGTTCCAAGTACTATTAGATTGGCATAAAAATCTATCCCATGTATTCTGATAGGCACAACCTTGCAAATTTTTCTAGCTTTGGTGGTTGAACCAGGTATTTGAACTATCATAACATGCTTCAAGTTGGTTGGGTGAATCTTACTAGTGCATGAAAATTCTTCGGTAACAAACGAGTGTGATGCTCCAGAATCAAACAACACTATTGCTAATACTGAGTTAACAGAAAACATACCCAGCACGACATTTGGCGCTTCTTGGGCTTCTTCGGTGTTCATGTGGAAGAGACAGCCGTTGCGGTTGTGAGGGTTCCCTGGGGCGAACCTTCTTTCGTGTTGAACACGGCACTGCTGCTGAGCTGGGGCATTCACATTGGCAGTGGCGGAAATCTTCTTGGGACACTTATTGGAGTAGTGACCCTTCACTCCACACTCAAAATAACTAACCTGAGACTTGTCTTTTGCTGCAACAGGCACAGCATTGCTTCTAGTCCTTGGGGCAGTATTGTTGTTGTTGGTGGTGGTGTTGGGCGGTGCACGGTGGAAGTGGTTGGAGTTATCGGGGTGGTTGTTGTTGTTCCCTCCGGTCTTCACATTTCCTCCGCTATGGTTGGGGTAGCTTGGGCGAGACATTGGGGGTCTATTGTTCCGCAGGGCATATCCCGCAGACGGGTTGGGGCGATACTTCTGGGCACTGTGGGACCCAGCTTGGTGCATCATCCGGCGTTTGCGGTTATCATTTGCTTGGTTGATCTTCCCTTCCATCTGGATGGCAGATTCGACTAGCTCTTCGAGATCCTAAAAATGGATGTTGACTAGCACCATCTACATCTCATCATGCAGTCAGTTCAACAATCTCTCCTTCTTCTTGGCTTTAGTGTTGATCTCATCAGGTGCATACCTGGCGATGGACAAAAATCTATCACGGTACTCCACTACAGTCATTCTGCCTTGCTTTAGTTCTCTGAATTCATCTCTCATTCTGGTGACTAAACCCTGTGGCACATGGGTGCGGCTGAACTTGATCTTGAAAGCTTCCCACGTCATCACTTGACCGTGGTTCATCGTGCGAGTGTTGTTCCACCATGCTCTTTAATCTCCTGCCAGATAGTGGGTGGCAAACAGAACTTTCTTGTTGGGATATACTCCTGCGACTTCTAAGTTATTCTCCATGTTCTGTAACCAATCATCAGCATCCAGCGGGTCTTCAGATTTGCTAAAGATAGGGGGATTGGTATTCTGGAAGTATTTGAGTTTGGATCCATGATGATCCTGATTTCCATGGCCTTGATTGTTGTGGGCCATCTGGGCGATCTGTTGCAGGGTGGCTAGGTTGGCTTGGCGCTCTGCCCTACTAGCTTCGCGGTTCGAAACTAGCATCTGCAAAATCTGCAGCATCGGGTCCTGCGATGAGCTGCTCCCTCCTTGGTTTCCACAAGTCATCTGAAGATTGAGATAGATAATGGGGTAAGAGAGAAAGTTCTAAGGTTCATGGTTTTGGTTTCAAAGCTAAAACTTTGAGGTTGACTCAGGTTTTGCAAACTAACTTCTTCTCATTCATGCATTCATTCAATCAAGGCACACGATACAAACACACACACCACAACATGAAAGGAAAACAAATGGTTTTAAGAACCATTCTGTGAGCTAAGATACAATGGGACCGATACTTCTCACTCCTACAATAGTGCTCTAGTGCATCTAATCATCATCGATGAAGTGGGAGTCATCATCGTTGGTGTAGAAGTCCATGGCATCATCCTCTAGATAGTCATTATCATCACTAAGGTATGAGTGAATATCCCCCTGGATGTCTTCACCTTCTTCTTCTTCTTCTTTTGCTGCAAGCTAAGCTTCTTGCTCCTGGATGGTCTTCTCGAGGTCGGCCACCTTCTTGCAAAGACGAGCGATGGTGCGATCCTTCTTCTCGCATTGCCGGCAAAGTGATTGACGATCCTTGATGAGCAGTGAGAAAGTCTGGGCCTTCTGGGCGGCAATGGGAAGGTTGTGGTTGGCATAGGCTCGAGCATTGTCCAATTCCTTATGTCTGTCATATAGTAGGAAGTCGAGGTTCTCCACTTGGCACTTCAACTCCGGGTGACTTGGCATCTCCAGTGGCATTCCCATAGAATCACACCTTGCATAGTGAGCAAAGCGAGTTCCCTAGATCAAGTTGACGTTCTGTCCACAAACACAGGCGAGAGCTTCATGCATTTCCCTGGCTAATCCATCTAGCCAGTTTTTCTCTCTCACAGTGAATTGAATCTTCTCGAAAAGTGGTGCTTCCATCTTGCCTCTAAGATTAGCAGCTATCAGCCATTGTAAATCTCCTCCTAGGTGGTCATTGAGTTGAGCTCCGAAGAATTCCGGATGCGGGCGCTCAAGGTACTCAGAAAATGCATCAAGACCCCTCTCGAAGATTAGTTGGCCTCCGTTGCCCAACTGGTAGAACTTGCAGTACTGAACTTCCATCTATAAGAATTTAGGATGAGAAAGTTAGTGAGGTGATCAAGTGTGTCAAATTTTATGGAGTAATGTACGAGTTTTTGAGGAACATGAATCTTTTTGAAAGAATCTCAAGGGTAAGAGGGGAAATAGATTTTCACAAATACTCACTTCTTTTCTTTTGAATTCGGACGTCCATTCTAAGTAGGGTCTCCTATGGTCAGGATGGCTCTGATACCAACTTGTCAACACCCGGATTTTTAATCCCACATGCCTGTTATGCCATACATCGCAATCCCAGGATTACCATTTTTGTGAGACATAACAGATTGGATATCATAGTACATCATCCATTACAAACCATAATAAGGTCTTACACAAATAAAGGATCTCATGATCCAGTCTTAGTACAAACAAGTAGCAGAATAATAGGCGTAGCGGTGGGCTCCATCTTCAGTGTCACAGGCAATGCTGACGATGGGAGATGATCCTAGTTGTCGTAGCCGTCCTGCTGTCCTTCTTTCGGGTAGTCCTCCTCATAGTCTGGCCACGGGAATAGGCAGGGACAAAGCCATGAGTACTCTTTAAGTACTCGCAAACTATCACTAACAAGTAAGGTAGTTCTAGTAGGAATGCTAAGTTCTAAGTTTATTTGCAAAGTTAAGTTTGAAACATAAGCTGAGTTCAGAAACAAAGAAAGATAAAATAAGTTCTAAATCACCTAAGTGGGAACTTAGTTTTCATAGTCACAACCCTGTTGTGGTCAAGAAATGTCACAAATCATTTCATAAGTCATTTTGAAAACATCTGACGACGGAACAGTATGGCCACTCCAACTGTCCATGACCACGGACGCAGCTATTCGAATAGTTTGACACTCTACAGAGGTGGTACACCTTCACCACAAAATTCGATACATCCGTCAGGGATAACCCTGAATCATCATACTTAGTATGCGGATAATCAATCATAACCATTCCTTTACACACTCTGGTATAAGCACCTCTCCTACAAGCTTGGCCTACCAGCCATGGCCATCTGCCAACCTGGGCACTGCATAGGTGGACAACATCAAGAGGTAGACTCAACTCAAACCTCTCCCACGAGGAAACCAATACTAATGCATATAAACTTCCGGCTAAGCCCTACCCAATTCAGGTATTGTAGTTGTACGATAAAATTGGAATGGTATCGCATCCGAACCCAACCATCAATTTTTATAAAGGGCTAAGGCTCATGCCTCAACGTTTTCATCATCATAAACCATTTGTGTTTCTCAACACATGTCAAAACATCTCAATAGAATGACTCATCATTCCAAGGTTTTCATAAGCATTTTCACCAAGTATTCCCATCTAGAGTGATCAAGTTTTTGGTTTAGCTCTAAGTACTAAGTTAGGAGTGTTCACTAAGGTGGGATACTAATCTCAATCTCATGCCATAGAATGACATCTAGTATAGGCCAAGTTTTATACTCTTTATGCTATCTAAATTACTTCCTAAAATCTCATAGAGTATTACTAGAAGTAAAGAAACTTTGATAAAGCAAAAGTAAAACTTGTAAGTAAAACTTGGGATGGTTATAAATCAAGGGTTATAACCAAAGCATGCCTAATGCATCTTGCTTAGGTTATCTTGTATAATTCTAGCTTGCTAACAATATCTTGCAAGTGTTAGCTTGCAAGGGGCTAACTTGCTTAGTAGTGATGGCTTGCCTTGATTGGTGCAGTGGTTGAAATTCTCCCAGTCTTCTTCGGGGTAGAACTCCTCCTCGTCGTAGACTTGGTCGGTATTATCGTCTATAAATACATACGAGATACACAATCACCAAAAAATACTTAACTTGTCTATTTAGCACACTAAGGCACATACTTGATGATCTAATATCATCACAAGATTTAATGAACTAGTTTCATTTATTTTATTTGAGAAAAGTAATTTCTACTCATTGAAATGAATTAATATTTAATATTCTCCTATTAAAATATGGGATCATGTGGACACATGTCATCACCACACATTCTAATGCATGGGAATGTGATTTAAATGTTGGATCACATTTCACTAAGTTTAAGTTTATTATTTAAATGATTTAAAGTGACTAGAAATACCTATATAGCATTATTTTGGTACTAGTCCAAAGTCACTGCATGCAAACCGAAATATTATTACATATTCAGATAGGTATTGTCAAATGTGATTTTTGAGAGTTGGAATCAACTCAAAATCTATTATGATTGATTTTTGAAAAATGTTTGAATGTAGAAAAGTCTCTGTATTGTTATTTTTGCTATATGTGATCTATAAATCCAATTGATTTAAATCCAATGGGCTTGTATATATACTTGAATTATCTTTCTAAAAAAATTTGAATCATTCAATTTGGTTCAATAGAACTCTCTGAATTGGTTTTTAAACTAGTGGACAGAATTGAGTTTAAGTCTAAATAGAAAAATCTTTATTTGAAATTTAGGGCCAGCGCGGAAAACTAAACGGGACGGCCCAGTGACGCTCCGTGGCACAGAGAGCAACTGACTGGGGGGTCCACACGTTAGCGGCTGACTCTAATGCGAAGCGGTACGGGGCGATATGGACCGTGCGATTAGAACAGAGATCAACGGTCATGGCTCGTCATTGACGACGAACAGGTCACCGACGAGAATGAACCCTAGCGGCTCGGTGGGGGTCGATTGGGGGCTTACCAGGGCTCCAGCTAACATGGCGATGGGGCGATCGAACTGGTGGACGAAGGCAGACTCAGGCATGGTCGCGGTGGCTCCTGGGGTGGTCGCAATCGACGGCCACCTTTCTCCTCTACTGCGGCGAGCTCCGGCAGAATTCCGGCGACTGACGGCTCGAGCGGCTCCGGGGAGAAGTGGGGAAAGTTCAGTGGTTAGTGGGGAGGTGAATGGTGTGCAGAAATGGGATGGGGGTGCCCTCCTTTTATAGGTAGACGAGGGGACCGTGAGGTGCGACGGTGAGCTTGTCTATGATGATGGTACAGAGGGCTAATGGCATGGGCGGGGTAGACGGATGGTGTTCTACCTCCTAGTGGTTAGCTACGGTGTAATGGCGCGGCTTGGGGCGGTGGAGTTTGGTCGGGCGTGGCTGGCGCTCTGAGCGGGAGCGACGGCGTTCGACGCGGCTCATGGCGGGTGCTGGTCGCGCGGCGGGAAATGGGCATGTCTAGGAGTGTGCTGGGGTCAAGGCGAAGCAGCGCACGCGATCTGAGGGCAAGGCGTGTCCTGTGCGAGACTATCGGGGGCGGCACTCTGGCATGGGTTGTGCATGGTGCATAGGCGGAGAGCACGGGTTGTCTGCGGTGGTCCATGGCTTGGCATTGCTCGGGGAAGGGACAATGCGCGACGGTGATATCACGCCTACCTCCCAGGTATGGTGGAGAGGGGCTGGGTGGTCTCCTGCGAGCTGCCCGTGCTCGACCGGCGGTCATGGCCTCGGGGTGGCGCGGCACAGCTGCTAAAGGCTAAGAGGTAGCCTATTTATGGCATGGTTGGATCTAGGGGAGACCAGGGGAGTGGATTGGGGTCAAATGGGTCGACAAAACATTGATCAAAATTGTATTACTTAGGCAGGTTTATCTATGATCACCAAGTGTTGGACACAATGGTCGCAAGAGATTAAACTTTGAATTTTGAAAAGATCTTTGGTGGGTGCTTTGATCTGATGCTTGGTAGTCTGTGTTTGCTTCGGATTGTCAAGGTGAACTTATTTGAGTGGTTTTTGAAAAAGTGGGATATATGCATATGAAATGGATTCCATTTTCAAATGCCATTTAAAATTAGTGTTTAAATGTTTTTGTAAGATTTAAAAGTGGGCCTTGGTAGATCTTTAATTGTACTAGCAAGGGGTGCAAAGAGTTGATAATGTTTCTGTTTGAAATTTTTTTCTAGGAACACCTAAAGTGACCTAGTGGATTAAAATGGCCAAAGTGACCATTTGGTATTTTTATTCTTATTTGATTTCTTTTTCTTTGGATTTTGTTTCTAAATGATCTAGATGATGTGGCATTCACCTTTGAATCATTTTACAACCATTATAACAAACAAACATGGCATTTCCAAACAATTCTATATTAATGCAACACACATATGCATTCCTAATTATTTTAATGATAAAAAGTTTTTGTTAACCCTAAATTGGGTGATTTGGAACTTGATAACCTTGATTAAAGTTTTGGGATGTTACAGTTTCCGTGTGGAAGGTTAGCCGGCTCTCAAAAGGGACGATGCGAAAAGCCAGATAAGCGATAAGTATAGCCAAAACTAAAGGTGCTTATGTAAAAATTTCAGGCACATCAAAATAAAGCAAAAAGTGCTAAATAGAAGCATTTAATCTTAGCACTAGCAAAATATTACACTACTTATTTACAATCCGATTGTTTCATAATAACATATTGTTTTTTGGCACTTTACGATGTAGGAGGAGAGGTAGGAGCTACCGGCTCACGGGAGATATCGCTCTCGCCATGATATCTTTCCGAGACGTTCATATCGGATATGGTTTGTTCGTTGTCGGAAACTTCGGCTATTTCTTCGGCAGGCAGAGGAGAATTTTCCACGCGAGTGAAGAAAGGAGTGTCGTAGCTAGTCAGATCAGCTACGCAACATCCATAACCGGCACAGGAGTTCATGATGGCTTTGATATCTTGCTCCTGTCTGTCTTCATCCACAGTTGAATAACCCCTGGTTACTTGCCAGATCTCCATGCTTCCATGGTGGCTCATAACCATGGTAAGGGCATTTTGTGCCATGGTTCGCGCATAGGACATGTTCTAGTGCTGGATGAGCTGGGGGATCTCCTTGGCCTTGTATCGCACCTCAAAGGCGGACATTCCATTCATGTCTAGAACTTTGAGAACTTCGCCAATATCCTCCAATGATTGGCGGAAATCTTGAAGCAAATCACCGACTTCTGTAAGCCAGCTGGCACGAGATTCGACGGAGGAAGAATCCAGTAAGTTCAGACCTGCGCATTTAAAGCAAAGGTTAAGTAAATCATATCTGGATTCTAAGGAATCGGGATAAACTGAAGTCAGAGATAGGAAAATTGCTGAAGATGATATCGTCAAGTTTGGTCTTCTCTGCTCGAAGACTCTGGAGTTCATCCCAGAGAGCTTGGGTGATGTCCTTCTCCCTGGCTAAATCATCACTGAGATCTGAAATTTTCTTATCCTGGATGGCGATCTTTCGATCACACCATTCGGTAGAAATATGGGATGACTCAAGATAGCTGGCAATGCTGCGTTCATGATCAGTCTTGAGCTCATCCAGTGCCTGCAGTAAGTCGGCGTTCTCCACCTCCAGGGTTTTAAAATTTTCGGCCTCTTCAATAATTGCACATGATTGTTTGACCAATGTGATACATTGCAAATGTATCTATAATTTTTGATGTTCCATGCTTGGTTTTATCCACTTTCTTGTGTTTTGTTCCAACTTTGGAGTACTTTTCATATGATTTCTTGGACTAACCTATTAATAAGAGCCATAGTGCCAGCTGCCTGTTTTCTGCTGTTTTTGGTTCCAGGAAAGTCAGAAAATGAATATTCTCGGAATTGGACGGGGCAAAGGCCAAAGTGCCTATTTTTCCGGAAGGGATCAAGTGCTAGAATACGAGACGGAGAAGGGCCAGGGAGCCACCACACCACCTGGTCACATGGCCAGCCCGCCTGCCGAGAGGTGGTGTGGACGCTCGAACCCCTCGGCCTCTCCTTCCGCCTATATATTGCCCTCGACGAAAACCCTAAGCACCGATCAAAAATCCACGAAAGAGTCTCAGAGTCGTCATCTCCATCCCTAAATCGGAGGGATCTGAAGCTCTTCCGGCACCCCGAAGAGGGAATTCACCCTAGAGGCCTTCTTCATCACCATGCAAGCCTCCGGTGTGATGCGTGAGTAGTTCATCCTTGGACTACGGATCCATGTAGTAGCTAGATGGCTGGTTCTCCTCCTTTGTGCTTTCATGTTTAGATCTTGTGAGCTCTGTTCATGATCAAGATCTTCTATTTGTATTCATACATGTTGTGTTTGCGGAGATCTGATGGATATTGAGATGCTATTTTAGATTGATTATTGATTCTATCATGTCTTTGTTATTTGTGATCTTGCATGCTTTTCGTTGTTAGTAGCTATCTTGGCCAAGTAGATGCTAGCAACTCCAAGAGTTAGTATTTATGCTCGATAGTGGGTTCATGCCTCTGGTAATCTAGGGAAGTGACAGCAATCTCTAAGGTACTAGATGTGCTGTTGCTACTAGGGAGAAAACAACAATCCTTTGTTTATAGAACAATCGTATTGTTTACTTTACACGCAGTTCGTAAAGCAATAAGCTGTTGTTTGCAACTTAATACTGGAGGGGGTTCGGATGATAACCTGAAGGTGGATTATTAGTCATAGATGCAATTGGATGGCAGTCTATGTATTATGTTGTAATGCCCAATCAAGTCTCAGAGGAGTCAAGATGATTAGTATATGCATGTATTGCTTTCTCGGTGTTTGTCAATTGCCCCGCTGTAATTTGTTCACCCAACATGTTATCTATCTAAGGAGACCCACCTCTAGTGAACTATGGATCCTAGTCCTTTTTCTTTACATACAATCTATAAACTGTTCTTGCTTTGTGTTTACTTTCTACAAACTATTACTTCTTTCCATTTGATACGTTTAATCCTTTGTTTTCCGCAAAACATGGTGAGATTGACAACCTCATCACAAGTTGGGGACAAAGTTCTGTGGTTGTGCTGTGCAGGTCTCCACGTTGCTACTAGCACCGGGAGTGCGCCCTGCCAAAGCTCAGCTACCAACACCTTTGGGGTGTTTCCTTGCTCCTACTGGTTCGATTAAACCTTGGTTTCATAACTGAGGGAAAACTTACTGCTGTGCTCATCATACCTTCCTCTTGGGGTTCCCAACAAGCTCTACGTCGAAAGTCGAGCGCATCAAGACATTTTCTGGCGCCGTTGCCGTGGAGTCAAGGACATCTTCACAAGGGGAGTCCCTCATAACCAATCTCTTTACTTTGTTGTTTTTGTTTTGCTTAGTTTCTTTTTGCTTTGTTTGCTTGTTTTGTTCTTTCAAAAACACACAAAAATTAGTTTTACAAGTTTGATTTCTTATTTGAAAAACACAAAAAAAATAGTTTTACTAGTTTGCTTTCTTTATCAAAAACACACAAAAATTAAGTCTCCTTTAGTAGTCACCTCTCCCTTAGCTCATCATGTTGATCCCTACATTCACTTTGAAAGACCTTTCAATTGGTAGTGGTTCGATAATTGGGAAAGACAATATTGAAGAATTCTTCAATCATGTTAGTAAGCATGAAGATACTGAGGATAGATACCTTGCAGAACTTGCTCCAAACTATGAGATTGCTGCAGCTTCTTTAATTCACATCTTAGAAGCTAGGTTTGTTAACCTCAACCCCTTAATGCAAGTAATGTTTCTTAAGCTTAAAGAAATTGAGGATCCTGAAAAGAGGGATTTCATTCTAGAAACTTTGTTTAAGGAGTTCTATGATGTTGCCAAGGAAGCTAGAAAAGTCTTTGAACGTTTCAATATGCTAGGCTCATGTGTAGATGTTGTTGGTACACGAGAAAATATGAACAAAACCGAACCTAATGGGGAGGAACCTAAGATACCAATACCCTTTAAACTAGTAGCAATACATGATGCCATAGAAAAGAATCTTGACTAGATTGTTCCTGCAAACCCTTTTGATGAGAATAGTGAACCTAAGAGCATTGAGAAAGGATCCTCTAGAACTTATTTGGATGATATACCTTGCCTTGTTGAAAATATTTCTGGTATTGATCTTAATGCTTCTTCATTTGAGAACACTTGATTCTTTCTTTGCTTCTTATGCCTAACTTAAAGGCGTTAAAGAAAAGTACTTATTGGGAGATAACCCAAAACTTTTAGATGAGTCTTGGAAGTTATTACCTCTGTAATAACCTCTCCTTATCCTTTTTATTTGCTTTTTGTGCCAAGAGTAACCTCTAATGAGAGTGAAGTAATGATTGGGAAAGTTGCTGTCCCGAAACAGATTTTTGTGCTTCACCGTAAATATTCCTGAGAGAGATCTGTATGTCGGATTGAGCTGTAATGTTTTGTGCTTCTGCCCCAGGTTGTTATATAACTTTCCTTAGTTCAACACTTTTTGATTTGAGCAACATAAGGTCTTCTAAAAAATTCGTTTTTACCTGCTGGTCTGTTTTGACAGATTTCTGCCATTTTCTGCATTTGCTTCTTGTGGGTTTCTTTTTTAGTTCTTTTGGAGAATTGAGCTTTTTGAGGGAAGTGATACAGTAGCTAGTGTTCTAATGGAAGTTTATTTGGTGTTATAACTGAACTTTGAGACTTATTTATCTTAAGTGCACTAATGTTGCTAATGAGATTGTGTGAAGTTTTGTATGAAGGAAAAAGTTCAGGTGTATGGAAGGAATGAGTAATGAGATGAAGGATGGACTAAAGCTCAAGCTTGGGGATGCCACGCGTGTCACCCCAAGAAATATCCAAGAAGTACAAGCGTCAAAGCTTGGGGATGCCCAAGGCATCCCCTTCTCCATCAATAAAAATTCCAGGTTTCTTCCAAACGCTTCATTTTTATTGTTTCATGCACAATTGTGTTTTTCTTTTGAGCGTCTTCTTTTTCGTTTTTGTTTTGGTTTTTAGTTTGCTTGGTTTGCTTAGTTTTCTGAATAAATTGGTTGGACCCCCTCTTTCATACATTGGTTTGCAATTAGTTTGGTTTGGTTTGGAAAAGAGTAGGAAAGTTCATGCTTATGTGGTAAAATAGCTCGTTCTTGACTGTGGCTATGCTTTGTCATGCCATGCTTGATATTGTTTTGGCTTTATGCTTAGTATTCTTTGCTGTAGCATTACTTGTTATAAAAAATTGAGATTGCTTAATGTGCCTTGGATGAATCATGCATTGTTTTAGCATATTAAAGCATAGTATAGTGGTATTCGCCTTTGATGCTTTATTTGGGTTGACTTGGCACATGCTCACACCATGTTATGACTATCTCAAGTCACCATAGCCTTTATGATCATTTAGTTTTCAACTTGTAGTATCACTTTATGCTTTGATCAATGATGTTTTGTCGCTCTACATGATTATGGCCAGTATTGCTCTCTTAGTTTGTCGCTCCCAGTCTTTTGCTAGCCTCCACAACCAAGTATGAGTTCCACTGATGCATCCAACTCCCTAAACCAAGTTATTCCAAAGAGTCCACCATACCTACCTACTAGCTTATGCTATTCCAAGTATATTCATGCTTTTTGTTTACCTTAAACTTGTTATGAGAAAACTAGCGATTAAAGCTCTCACGAACTTGATGGCACACTTTACTTTACTTGCCCTTAATAAACTTGAAGCATTGTGTCGTCTATGTTGTATATGCTTGCACTTATTTGTTGGGAATTAGCAGAACCATGCTTTGGTGGGGAACGCTTTCAACATTGCACTTGGTACTTGTACCTAGTTGATATCATGCTCTTTTGTATATGGATGGCGTCGGTGTGAAATGAAAGGGGAGCTTGTAAGTCCATGGAGTTATGTATATGTGTTAGAGAAACGCCTGGGCCGCTGGTCTAATCCATGCTAAATGGTGGAAACCTGCAGCGTAACCATAATGAGCTGTCTATGAAGCATTCTTCTTATAAAAAAAGAGTCCTATATTGAGAAAAAAAAGAGAAAAGAAAAAAAGAGATACTATGAAAAGAGGAAAGAGAGAGAAAAGCACCATATTCCCATGGTAAATAAGAAGAATGCTGAGATGCTTATTGTCTACTTGCCTTGTCATTTTGATATGGGGATTCTTCTTATAATCGAGCAAGGGGTACCCCGTTGGCGGATCTCTATGATACACATGTACTTACGATGACAAGAACTTACCGGTGACTAAATTTGAGTAGCATGAGGGGCGGCCCTCGTATACAAGGGACATGAGATTTCTGACTTATACTTCGTTAAGCATGTACACCATAGTTTGTTCACTTTAACCTTAATCACTTCAAGATGCTTATGATAGGGGCAATGAGAGCTAAAGCTATAAGTACCATCATTTTTGGAAGCTCTTTATGAGACTTGAATCCCTACTTCCTTTTACAAAGGCCTTTCTTCCACCATTATATTGAGTCTCCACCTTCTATCTTTATGCACCTACTTTGAGAGCATAGTGGCCATTCTTAGTTCTATGTGCATTGTCCCAAGACTAGTTGATTGATGCATAACTTGATATTGCTTGTTTTAAACTATTGTATCTAGTCACTCTTATGAACTTTGAAGGTGACCTATGCATTTATATTTGCTACTCTATGAAGGACAAGCTGAATACTATTATGCTATGTTTTCTTTATGTGAAACAAACAAACGTCTTGCAAAGCATTGTTATTCATGAATCTTTTGTTTGTGCCTTTTCATGTTGCATCATAGTTTATTTTCTTATTGCTAGAACTTTGTCTTTCATGTTATGATTGAAGTACTTTGATCCCAGCTTTGAATGTTTTGCAAATACTTTGATCAAGTCTTTGATGGTGCATGTCACCTCAAAAATTATTCTTTCTTTTTATCACTTACCTACTCGAGGACGAGCAGGAGTTAACCTTGGGGATGTTGATACATTGCAAATGTATCTATAATTTTTGATGTTCCATGCTTGGTTTTATCCACCTTCTTGTGTTTTGTTCCAACTTTGGAGTACTTTTCATATGATTTCTTGGACTAACCTATTAACAAGAGCCACAGTGCCGCTGCTTTTCTCTGCTGTTTTTGGTTCCGGAAAGTCGAAAATGAATATTCTCAGAATTGGACGGGACAAAAGCCAAAGTGCCTATTTTTCGGAAGGATCAAGTGCGAATACGATACGGAGAAGGGCAGGAGCCACCACACCACCGCGTCACAGGCCAGGCCTGGCCCGCGCCAGGTGGTGTGGCCTCGACCCCTCGGCCTCTCCTTCCGCCTATATATTTCCTCGGACGAAAACCCTAAGTACCGATCAAAAATCCACGAAAAGAGTCTCATGGCGTCATCTCCATCCCTAGATCGGGAGGGATCTGAAGCTCTTCCCGGCACCCTGCCGGAGAGGGGAATTGACCCTGGAGGCCTTCTTCATCACCATGCAAGCTTCCGGTGTTATGCGTGAGTAGTTCATCCTTGGACTACGATCCATGTAGTAGCTAGATGGCTGGTTCTCCTTCTTTTTGCTTTCATGTTTAGATCTTGTGAGCTCCGTTCATGATCAAGATCATCTATTTGTATTCATACATGTTGTGTTTGCGGGGATCCGATGGATATTGAGATTCTATTTCAGATTGATTATTGATTCTATCATGTCTTGGTTATTTGTGATCTCGCATGCTTTCCGTTGTTAGTAGCTATCTTGGCCAAGTAGATGCTAGCAACTCCAAGAGTTAGTATTTATGCTCGATAGTGGGTTCATGCCTCTAGTAATCTGGGGAAGTGACAGAAATCTCTAAGGTACTAGATGTGTTGTTGCTACTAGGGAGGAAACCACAATCCTTTGTTCATAGAACAATCGTATTGTTTACTTTATACGCAATTCGTAATGCAATAATCTGTTGCTTGCAACTTAATACTAGAGGGGGTTCGAATGATAACCTAATGGTGGATTATTAGTCATAGATGCAATTGGATGGTGGTCTATGTATTATGTTGTAATGCCCAATCAAGTCTCAGAGGAGTCAAGATGATTAGTATATGCATGTATTGCTTTCTCGGTGTTTGTCAATTGCCCCGCTGTAATTTGTTCACCCAACATGTTATCTATCTAAGGAGAGCCACCTCTAGTGAACTATGGATCCCGGTCCTTTTTCTTTACATACAATCTATAAACTGTTTCTGCTTTGTTTTTACTTTCTGCAAACTATTACTTCTTTCCATTCGATACGTTTAATTCTTTGTTTTCCGCAAAATACGGTGAGATTGACAACCTCATCGCAAGTTGGGGACAAAGTTCTATGGTTGTGTTGTGCAGGTCTCCACGTTGCTACAAGCACCGGTAGTGCGCCCTGCCAAAGCTCAGCTAGCAACACCTTTGGGGTGTGTCCTTGCTCCTACTGGTTCGATTAAACCTTGGTTTCATAACTGAGGGAAAACTTACTGTTGTGCTCATCATAACGTCCTCTTGGGGTTCCCAACGAGCTCTACGTCGAAAGTTGAGCGCATCACAATGCTATAAACAAAAGACAATAGTTGAATAAGAAATTCAACTATGAAAGCAAAAATAGCAAGGTTAAGGACTGAAATGGTTACCTTCAGCCTCATCCTTTGATATCTTCAATTGGGCATTTTCAAAACGGAGAGCTTTAATCTGTCTCCACTTGTTGTAGATGTTCTTCAATAATTCCTGGTTATAAGCATTAACTTTCTGTAAGTCAGAATAATACCCAGAGTCAGAATTATACTAAAGACTCAGGCTAGTATTTTAACTAATATCAGCATGAGCCTTGGGGGCTACACTAGTTCATTCTTTGGCATCCTATGAAAGCATAAATCCGGATTGTCTATCCAACTTCATGCTTGGGGGCTAGAGGATATGGTATGAAATAAAGTAAAAAAGGTGAAGTTGGAATTCCAACTTACATAATGTTCATGGGTGTAACACCCTCGCCTGAAAAGGCTGAGTTCCTGTGTATAGTGCCAATCCCTAGATCGGTTCACTGGCACACACAGTACAGATGAATACCAAAGAATATAACAGTGCATCTTTATTATATTGAATGATCCAGAATTGTAATTATTACATAGTGCTTAGGTCAAAGGCTAGCTCAAATAACAAAGTAGCATACGGAAGCATAAACATATAATAGGCTCCATCTTCAAATTGCCCACAAGTGAACAAATGTCGAGTGGAGTACCGCGACCTAATTCAATCACTCTGAATCGGTATAACCTGCAACACGAAACGTAGCAGCCCCGAAGGGTCAATACTTGGGATGTATGGCTAGTAGAGCTAGGTAAGGAGATAATAAGACTAGCAACTACATGCTTATTTAGCCAAGTGGGGCTTTGGCTAGCTTGCATTTTCAAAAGAATTTATCCTACTTTCGTAGTCAGTTTTAGATTTTCTTTGAAAAGATCCCAATTAAGTAACCCATCAATATTAAAACAATTAGAAATTAAAATGAACAAGAAACATGTCATAAACCTGAAAATTAAGCAACTCAATTATCCATAACCGGGGACACGGCTAAGTACTTAGATTAGACACCCTGCAGGGGTTTGTATACTTTACCCATGAGACCTGGACAACCCAACTCGTACCATAACACTCATATTGTGTTATGATAGGGAGAAGTCCAAGACGAGATAATTCGGGAAGTAGCTCCCCAAACCCGACACGCACCGTACCAACCTACCAAAATTCTCCATCTCTGGCTACGTGGGTTCTAGTCGCCACAACCTACTAAGTCCAGCCGACCACCTATTTCATTATTGGCATATGGTTGTACATGTAAGCTACTAAATAAAGAAGCCATTCGTTTTCTCTAGATACCTGGGTGCCTTTCCGCATTGATACCACCAAAAAATGGCAATCCCATCACACCTAGGGGATTCATTGATTATGTTATTTTTAGCTTTCACAAACCAACACTTTATAAACACTTTAAAAAGATGTAACCCAGCCCTCGTCCATCATAGTACAGCTAAGCTCATCTAGCAATGGTGGCTCAACTACAGGAGATTCCTACCACATAGTATAGGACATAGCATAGCAGTAGTAGATCCTATTCATACATCTACAAAATACACAACATATGCAAGGAAAATAGTAGGACAATAACATGAACAAAATAGCATCTACTTGCCTTGGCTGCGGTTGTCGAACGAACAATCCTCACACGAGCAAGCGTTGCACTCGTCACAATCTACACGGTACAATTGCAACACATAAACAATCCATACACAATCATAACAAGTGCACAAATGCATGCATGACAAGTTAAACAAGGATTCAGTAGTGATTATATGTTCTCTCATCATTGTGACTACTAATGACATGCATGGAAAACCTTTGATGCATTCCATTTAGCAAGAATTGTTGATCCAATTTAATAGGTTTTTAAGAAAATATTAAGCATCTGTTGTTAACTGTGTTTTAAAAGCTTGGCAAATTTCTACTGGATAGGAAACAAGATTTAGAGCCAAGGGCAACTGGAATCACGCCAAAAGGATTTACAGATCTTTTTAAATAATTAATATACTATAGAATGCATTTTAGTATACTTAAAATATTCTGTACTATAAACCTACGATTTTAATTCATAATAAGGTTATACTCCTCTTTGTGATTCCAGGGATAGGTCATTTGCAATTTTCAGATCAATAGTTTATTTCATATGAATTAATTGCGCCAAAAAGGGTATTAAACCATTTAAATAATCACGACAAATATTTAGAGTAAATGTCGGATCCAATTACATATTAATATTCTTCATAGAATTCTGAATCCAACGATATATTATTTGCAATTTTTGGAGTTACAGATCTTCTTATATAAATTTTACAAGTTTATAACAATTTCTGCAATTTTTATTCAAATTCAGTTACAAGGGAATATTCACAGGAATATACGTCTTGTTGACCGTAATCGACTGGCCAGGGAGCTGACGTGGCAGAACGTGGCGTGGATGCCACTAGGCGCTGACTGGAGGGTGACGTGTCGGCACGCTACTGGAGGATACCGATTCGGTGGCCTTCTAATCTGGTTCGTATATTGCCGATCGGGCGGCGCAGAAGCAAAGCTTCCTGGGGCTCACCGGGGTGGAGGTCCACAACGGCGGTGGCTTCGGATGGCCACAGTGGAGGGCGGCTCTCTAATGGTGATCTTCGACGGTGGAATGGATGACGAGGTGCAGCGGCAAATGTAAATCACCTCGGTGGTCTTGGCGGCGGACGACGCTTCACCAAGCGGTGTGGAGGAGCGGCTGGTGCTCACTCGGCTCCATGGCACTCCGGCGATCGATTGAGGCCGATGTGGTTATCTGCAGTGAGGGGAGATGGTCAGAGGTTGCGGCGAGAGGAGTTTATGAGCTTTGCGAGGAAAATCAGGCGCGGTGAGGCTTAAAACCTGGCACTCGAGCTCGACGTCGGCGACAGTTCCGGCGAGATCAGAAATTGGCCGGGCTGCGCTAGGGTTTGATTTTTTCGAAAAAAGGAATGAGGTGTACGCGGGAGCTTTTATATACGAGCTATACATGGAGGAGGTGGCTCGGATTTGGCCGAATCAACGAGAAATTCGCGGATTCAGTTGGACTGGGGATGAACTACCGGTGGGGCATGTCTCCATCGTCAGGAAGGAGAAGGTCGGGGCGGGTTCCGCCTGTCGGTGACAGAGAGGAGGTAGGCTAGCTGCGCTACTGCTAGGTGGGCCTCTGGCGGGATTGCTCGCTATGCTTGATGCTACTACTGCCGCTTGCTGCTGCTCTGGCGCTTCGATGCAGATGAATGAGTCTTTGACCACAGCTCGGTCTGGTTAGCTAGGGTTTCGTTTTTTCTATTAGTTTTTATTCTTTTTCTTATTTCTTATTTCCTTTATATATTTTTCATATAACCTCCAAATGAGATGATTTTTATTTCTGAATTTTTCTAAAATTCTATAGATCAACATAGGATCATTTTTGGCAATATTTTTCCTACTTCAAAATAGTGATTTCACAAATCCATGTGTATTCCTTTTGTAGGAGCATTTTAGTAATTTAATTTAGGGGTTTAAAAATAGTTTTTTCAATCCAAATATTTCATGAATGCAATTGATGTCATGCCAATGCAATGCAATTGCAGATTTTTTTCTAGTCCCAATTTCTAAAATCTTGGGATGTGACAAACTAACCCCCTTAAGATGAATCTTGTCCCGAGATTTGGAATGGCTAGCAAGGTTTATGTGGTATAGTCGAAGCTAACCCCCTTAAGATAAATAAACTTGGCATCTCCAATAGAACAATTGAGCTATAACTGATTCTTCTTCCTTCTGGGTATGGGTATAATTTCCATTTATCGGACCTTGATTCTTAACCATCCAATCCATGCTAGAATTACATCTAAGCCATGTGAATCCAATAAAATTAAGCTAGTGAGGAAACTGTGTGCTACCAATCTCCAGGATTTAATTGTGATATTGTACCAGCTATCAATTCTTCTCCATGAGTTCACACTAACAGATCCTTTAAGTGACTCCATATGTAACTATTCTTGTCCATGAATGCCTCAATATGGATGAATGCGATGCACCAGTATTGAAAAATTACGAGTGCGATGCATGAATTAACCAGGAACTTACTTGTTATGAAGTATGACTTGTTGAGTGCTTTTCCCATGTTCACATGGTTCAAAGTTACCTTCGGGGTTGAATCTGGCTTGTCTCTAGCTTCAATCCTCTTCTCTAGGCAGTTATCAGCATAGTGTCCCTTCTGGTTGCACTTGAAACATGTAACTTGGCTGATATCCTTCTTCTGATAGTTGTGGTTATGACCATTGTTTCCTCCAGAATTATGGCCATTTCCTCCTCCATGGTGTTGATGTCCATTGCCACCATTGTGGTTGTGTCCATTGCCTCCATGTTTGTGATGTCTAGTGTCTCCATCATAAGAAGTGCGAGCACGGTGGTGTGATCCTGAGTGGTGATTGCTATGTTTCCTTTTGCGTCTCTCCATCTACTGGTGTTTCCCCTCCAATATTCTAGCCTTGTCCATCAGTTCATGAAATGTGGGGCAATAAACCATGAACAACTTAAGTGAAAGCTCATCACTAAGACCATCTAGGAACATCTCTCTCTTCTTGGCATCAGTGTCCACATCCTCAGGTGCATAGCGGGACAAGTTGTTGAATTCCTCTATGTAGTCCGCCACAGTGCGGTTGGTTTTGCGCAGGCTGCAGAATTCCTTCCTCTTCAAGCTCATGGTCCCAGCAGAGATGTGGTTGGTCCTGAACCCTTCCTTAAACATGGCCCAAGTAACTGTGTCCAGCGGGTTGGTGATCTGGAAAGTATCTCACTGATACATTGCAAATGTATCTATAATTTTTGATGTTCCCTGCTTGGTTTTATCCACTTTCTTGTGTTTTGTTCCAACTTTGGAGTACTTTTCATATGATTTCTTGGACTAACCTATTAACAAGAGCCATAGTGCCAGCCGCCTGTTTTCTGCTGTTTTTGATTCCAGGAAAGTCAGAAAATGAATATCCTCAGAATTGGACGAGATAAAAGCCAAAGTGCCTATTTTTCCGGAAGTCATCAAGTGCCAGAATACGAGAC
This sequence comes from Avena insularis, assembly GCA_023614405.1. Lineage (NCBI taxonomy): Eukaryota > Viridiplantae > Streptophyta > Magnoliopsida > Poales > Poaceae > Avena > Avena insularis. The sequence continues at coordinate 295,441,170 of CM042692.1, forward strand.
GGAGAAGGGCCAGAGGCCGGCCACACCACCTGGCCGCGTGGCCAGGCTGGTCCCGCGCCAGGGGGTGGTGTGGTGGCCCCTGACACCCCCTCGGTCTCCCCTTCCGACTATAATATGCCCTCCAGACGTAAACCCTAAGGACCCGATCAAAAATCCACGAAAGAGTCTGTAGCCGCCGTCATCTCCATCCCTAGATTGGGAGGGATCTGAAGCTCTTCCCGGCACCCTGCCGGAGAGGGGTGTTCACCCTGGAGGCCTTCTTCATCACCATGCAAGCCTCTAGTGTGATGCGTGAGTAGTTCATCCTTGGACTACGGATCCATGTAGTAGCTAGATGGCTGGTTCTCCTCCTTTGTGCTTTCATGTCTAGATCTTGTGAGCTCTGTTCATGATCAAGATCATCTATTTGTAATTCTGCATGTTGTGTTTGTGGGGATCCGATGGAATTGAGATGCTATTTCATATTGATTATTGATTCTATCATGTCTTTGTTATTTGTGATCTTGCATGCTTTCTGTTGTTAGTAGCTATCTTAGACAAGTAGATGCTAGCAACTCCAAGAGTTAGTATTTATGCAAGATAGTGGGTTCATGCCTCTGGTAATCTAGGGAAGTGACAAAAATCTCTAAGGTACTAGATGTGTTGTTGCTATTAGGGAGAAAACAACAATCCTTTGTTCATAGAACAATCGTATTGTTTACTTTACACGCAGTTTGTAAAGCAATAATCTGTTGCTTGCAACTTAATCTTTGGAGGGGTTCGATGATAACCTGAAGGTGGATTATTAGTCATAGATGCAGTTGGATGGCGGTCTATGTATAATGTTGTAATGCCCAATCAAGTTCCAAAGGAGTCAAGATGATTAGTATATGCATGTATTGCTTTCTCGGTGTTTGTCAATTGCCCCGCTGTAATTTGTTCACCCAGCATGTTATCTATCTAAGGAGAGCCACCTCTAGTGAACTATGGATCCCGGTCCTTGTCTTTTACATACAATCTACAAACTGTTTACCGCTTTGTGTTTACTTTCTGCAAACTTTTACTTCCTTCCATTCGATATGTTTAATCCTTTGTTTTCAGCAAAACACGGTGAGATTGATAACCTCATCGCAAGTTGGGGACAAAGTTTTATGGTTGTGTTGTGCAGGTCTCCACGTTGCTACTAGCACCGGTAGTGCGCCCTGCCAAAGCTCAGCTAGTAAGACCTTTGGGGTGTTTCCTTGCTCCTACTAGTTCGATTAAACCTTGGTTTCATAACTGAGGGAAACTTGCTGTTGTGCTCATCATACCTTCCTCTTGGGGTTCCCAACAAGCTCTACATCAACCACGCACCAGCACTTTTCCGGGCGCCATACACAGAGCCATCAAGCATTTTTCTGGCGTCGTTGTCGGGGAGTCAAGGACATCTTCACAAGGGGAGTCCCTCATAACCAATGTATTTACTTTGTTATTTTTGTTTTGCTTAGTTTATTTTTGCTTTTTTTGCTTGTTTTGTTATTCAAAAACACACAAAAATTAATTCTACTAGTTTGCTTTCTTTTTCAAAAACACAAAAAAAATTAGTTCCTTTCTTAAGTTGCCACTATGTCTAGCCTTGCTCCAGTCACTATGTCACCCGAGGAAATGATTTTCACTTTTAAACAAGGAATGGAAGAGAGTTTCAAGGAAGCTTGGTTTAGAATTTCTGATCTACATGAAAAAACTGAGCCTAAAATGACTCAAAGCTTGTTCCTTAGCAGTTTTTACCTTGGGATTGCTCTTTGCTATAGATATGCTTTATATGCTGTTGTGGGAGGAGATTTCCTCCAATGTAATGAGGATGATGTTATTAATGCTATAAATAAGTTGATCCTCACTTACAACATGCCTAGCCAAACTGATATTTCTTTCGCAAAAATATTTGCTAGGTTAAACACTCTTGAGACTAGCACTACTAGCTTAGAAAGTTGCTATAATACGCTTAGGGAGCATCACAATTATGTTCCAATAAATTCTGAACCATCAAAGTGGCTCCCTATAGTAAAGATTGAGATAAACACTGAAAATTTTCAAGCTCGCTGTGATATCATGTCTGAATTTTGTCTTATGCCCAAAGATATTTATAAATCTTTGAATACTTGGGGGCTTACTAAAGGAGGAAAAGAAATATCTCTTGCTAATAACACTACCTTATTACCTCTTGGAATAGCTGAAGGAGTGTTTACAAAGATCCTTGGGAAAATGATTTCTACTGATTATCTTGTTATTGAATGTGCAGGAAAAGGACAAATTACACTTGGAAGGTCCCTATTAGAACTCCTTGGAGCAATAATTGATGTGGGAAAGGGGATCATGCACCTTTCTTCTCCACCAAACAATCATATTTTCCCCAAGGTTAAGAATAAAAGTAAGAGCGGTAAGGGCAAGAAATTTGGTTTTAATGCTTCTTCATTTGAGAACACTTGATTCTTTCTTTGCTTCTTATGCCTAACTTAAAGGCGTAAAAGAAAAGTACTTATTGGGACATAAACCAAAAGTTTTAGATGAGTCTTGGAAGTATTTCTTCAGTAATAACCTCTCCTTATCCTTTTTATTTGCTTTTTCTGCCAAGAGTAACTTCTAATGAGAGAGAAGTAAAGCTTGGAAAACTTGCTGTCCCGAAACAGATTTCTGTGCTTCACCGTAAAAATTCATGTAAAATCTCTGAACGTCTTTTTGAGGCGTGAATTTTTTTGCTTCTGACCCAGGTTATTATCTAATGTTCGTTAGTTCAACACTTTTTGATTTGAGCAACAGAAGGTCTTCGAAACAATTCGTCTTTACCTGCTGGTCTGTTTTGACAGATTTCTGCCATTTTCTGCATTTGCTTCTTGTTGGTTCCTTTTTGAGTTCTTTTGGGGAATTGAGCTTTTTGAGGTAAGTGCTACAGTAGCTAGTATTCTAATGGAAGTTAATTTGGTGTTATAACTGATCCTTGAGACTTATTTATCTTAAGTGCACTAATGTTGCTAATGAGATTTTGTGAAGTTTTGTATGAAGGAAAAATTTGAGGTGTATGGAAGGAATGAGTAATAAGATGAAGGATGGACTAAAGCTCAAGCTTGGGGATGCCACCCGTGTCACCCCAAGAAATATCCAATAAGTACAAGCATCAAAGCTTGGGGATGCCCAAGGCATCCCCCTCTTCATCAATAAAAATCCTAGGTTTCTTCCAAACGCTTCTTTTTTATTGTTTCATGCACAGTTGGGTTTTCTTTGGAGTGTCTTCTTTTTCATTTTCGTTTTGGTTTTTTGTTTGCTTGGTTTGCTTAGTTTTCTGAATAAATTGGTTGGACCCCCTCTTTCATATATTGGTTTGCAAATAGTTTGGTTTGGTTTGGAAAAGAGTAGGAAAGTTCATGCTTATGTGGTAAAAAGAGCTTGTTTTTGACTGTGGCCTATACTTTGTCATGCCATGCTTGATATTGTTTTGACTTTATGCTTAGTATTCTTTGTTATAGCATGACTTGCTATAAACAATTGTGATTGCTTAATGTGCCTTGGATGAATCATGCGTTGTTTTAGCATATTAAAGCATAGTATAGTGGTATTCTCCTTTGATGCTTTATTTGGGTTGACTTGGAACATGCTCACACCATGTTATGACTATCTCAAGTCACCATAGCATTTATGATCCTTTAGTTTTCTACTTGTAGTATCACTTTATGCTTTGATCAATGATGTTTTGTCACTCTGCATGATTATGGCCATTATTGCTCTCTTAGTTTGTCGCTCCCAGTCTTTTGCTAGCCTCCACAACAAAGTATGAGTTCCACTCATGTATCCAACTCCCTAAACCAAGTTATTCAAAAGAGTCCACCATACCTACCTACTAGCTTATGCTATTCCAAGTATATTCATGCTTTTGTTTACCTTCCAAATTAAACTTGTTATGAGAAAACTAGTGATTAAAGCTCTCACGTACTTGATGGAACACTTTACTCTACTTGCCCTTAATAAACTTGAACCATTGTGCCTTCTATGTTGTATATGCTTGCACTTATTTGTTGGGAATTAGCAGAACCATGCTTTCATGGGGAACGCTTTCAACATTGCACTTGGTACTTGTACCTAGTTGATATCATGCTCTTTTGTATATGGATGTCGTCGGTGTGAAATGAAAGGGGAGCTTGTAAGTCCATGGAGTTATGTATATTTGTTAGAGAAACGCCTGGGCCGCTGGTCTAATCCATGCTGACATGGTGGAAACCTGCAGCGTAACCATAATGAGCTGTCTATGAAGCATTCTTCTTATAAAAAAGAATCCTATATTGAGAAAAAAGAGATACTATGAAAAGAGGAAAGAGAGAAAAAAGCACCATATTCCCATGGTAAATAAGAAGAATGCTGAGATGCTCGTTGTCTGCTTGCCTTGTCATTTTGATATGGGGATTCTTCCGTGTCATTGGGCAAGGGGTACCCCGTTGGCAGTTCTCTATGATACACATGTACTTACAATGACAAGAACTTACCGGTAACTAAACTTGAGTAGCATGAGGAGCGGCCCTCGTATACAAGGGACATGAGATTTCTGACTTATACTTCGTCAAGCATGTACACCATAGTTTGTTCACTTTAACCTTAATCACTTCAAGATGCTTATGATAGGGGCAATGAGAGCTGAAAGCTATAAGTACCATAATTTTTGGAAGCTCTTTATGAGACTTGAATCCCTACTTCCTTTTATAAAAAGGCTTTCCTTCCACCATTATATTGAGTCTCCACCTTCTATCTTTATGCACCTACTTTGAGAGCATAGTGGTCATTCTTAGTTCTATGTGCATTGTCCCCAAGACTAGTTGATTGATGCATAACTTGATATTGCTTGTTTTTAACTTTTGTATATAGTCACTCTTATGAACTTTGAAGGTGGCCTGTGCATTTATCTTTGCTACTCTATGAGGGACAAGCTAAATGCTATTATGCTATGTTTTCTTTATGTGAAACAAACAAACGTCTTGCAAAGCATTGTTATTCATGAATCTTTTGTTTGTGCCTTTTCATGTTGCATCATAGTTTCTTTGTCTTATTGCTAGAACTTTATCTTTCATGTTTTGATTGAAGTACTATGATCCCAGCTTTGAATGTTTTACAAATACTTTGATCAAGTCTTTGATGGTGCATGTCACCTCAAAAGTTATTCTTTCTTTTTATCACTTACCTACTCGAGGACGAGCAGGAGTTAAGCTTGGGGATGTTGATACATTGCAAATGTATCTATAATTTTTGATGCTCCATGCTCGGTTTTATCCACTTTCTTGTGTTTTGTTCCAACTTTGGAGTACTTTTCATATGATTTCTTGGACTAACCTATTAACAAGAGCCACAGTGCCAGCTGCCTGTTTTCTGCTATTTTTGGTTCCAGGAAAGTCAGAAAATTAATATTCTCGGAATTGGACGGGACAAAAGCCAAAGTGCCTATTTTTCCGGAAGTCATCAAGTGCGTATCTGAGACGGAGAAGGGCCAGAGGTCGCCACCACCACTGGCAGCAGCCGGGCCCGATGTGGGTGGTGTGGTGGCCCCTGGCACCCCCTCGGTCTCCCCTTTCGACTATAAGATGCCCTCGGGATGTAAACCCTAAGGACCCGATCAAAAATCGACGAAAGAGTCTGTAGCCACCGTCATCTCCATCCCTAGATCGGGAGGGATCTGAAGCTCTTCCCGGCACCCTGCCGGAGAAGGGAATTCACCCTGGAGGCCTTCTTCATCACCATGCAAGCCTCCGGTGTGATGCGTGAGTAGTTCATCCTTGGACTACGGATCCATGTAGTAGCTAGATGGCTGGTTCTCCTCCTTTGTGCTTTCATGTCTAGATCTTGTGAGCTCCGTTCATGATCAAGATCATCTATTTGTAATTCTGCATGTTGTGTTTGCGGGGATCCGATGGATATTGAGATGCTATTTCAGATTGATTATTGATTCTATCATGTCTTTGTTATTTATGATCTTGCATGCTTTCTGTTGTTAGTAGCTATCTTAGCCAAGTAGATGCTGGCAACTCCAAGAGTTAGTATTTATGCAAGATAGTGGGTTCATGCCTCTGGTAATCTGGGGAAGTGACAGAAATCTCTAAGGTACTAGATGTGTTGTTGCTACTAGGGAGAAAACAACAATCCTTTGTTCATAGAACAATCGTATTGTTTACTTTACACGCAGTTTGTAAAGCAATAATCTGTTGCTTGCAACTTAATCGGAGGGTTCGATGATAACACAAGGTTGATTATTAGTCATAGATGAAGTTGGATGGAGGTCTATGTATAATATTGTAATGCCCAATCAAGTTCCAAAGGAGTCAAGATGATTAGTATATGCATGCATTGCTTTCTCGGTGTTTGTCAATTGCCCCGCTGTAATTTGTTCACCCAGCATGGTATCTATCTAAGGAAAGCCACCTCTAGTGAACTATGGATCCCGGTCCTTGTCTTTTACATACAATCTGCAAACTGTTTACCGCTTTGTGTTTACTTTCTGCAAACTTTTACTTCCTTCCATTCTATACGTTTAATCCTTTGTTTTCAGCAAAACACGGTGAGATTGACAACCTCATCGCAAGTTGGGGACAAAGTTCTGTGGTTGTGTTGTGCAGGTATCCACGTTGCTACTAGCACCGGTAGTGCGCCCTGCCAAAGCTCAGCTAGTAACACCTTTGGGGTGTTTCCTTGCTCCTACTGGTTCGATTAAACCTTGGTTTCATAACTGGGGGAAACTTGCTGCTGTGCTCATCATACCTTCCTCTTGGGGTTCCCAATGAGCTCTACATCAACCACGCACCAGCACTTTTCTGGGCGCCATACACAGAGCCATCACCCACCAAGAGGCAGCTGATCATTCCAGTAAGTGAGCAGCAAACCTCACCTTTTCAGCATCAGTGCAACCGACGGTCACCAAGTCTTTCTTCACAGAACGGAGCCAGTCGAGAGCAACCATGGGCTCAGGTGCAGAGGAAAACTTAGCTGGCCTCAGCCTCGGGAACCTTGTGAGAGCATCACCCTGGGGCTGATTGTTTCCGTTGTTGTTGTTATTGTTGTTCTAATTTGCCATAAATTGGGTCATCATCTGGGTCAACTGTTCCTGTGCTGCAATAAGCTGAGTGATCTCATCGGGCTGGTGCTGGCTCGTGGTTGATGTCGAGCTCGTTGGGGAACCCCAAGAGGAAGGTATGATGAGCACAGCAGTAAGTTTCCCTCAGTTATGAAACCAAGGTTATCAATCCAGTAGGAGCAAGGAAACACCCCAAAGGTGTAGCTAGCTGAACGTTGGCAGGGCGCACTACCGGTGCCAGTAGCAGCGTGGAGACCTACACAACACAAACACAGAACTCTGTCCCCAACTAGCGATGAGGTTGTGAATCTCACCAGTTTTGCTGAAAACAAAGGATTAAACGTATCAAATGGAAAGAAGTAATAGTTTGCAGAAAGTAAACACAAATCAGTAAACAGTTTGATTGATTGAATGTAAAAGAACGGACCGGGGTCCATAGTTCACTAGAGGTGGCTCTCCTTAAGATAGATAACATGCTGGGTGAACAAATTACAGCGGGGCAATTGACAAACATTGAGAAAGCATACAAGCATATACTAATCATCATGACTCCTTTGAGACTTGATTGGGCATTACAACATTATACATAGACCGTCATCCAACTGCATCTATGACTAATAATCCACCTTCAGGTTATCTTCCGACCCCGCTCCAGTATTAAGTTGCAAGCAACAGATTATTGCATTACAAATTGCGTGTAAAGTAAACAATACGATTGTTCTATGAACAAAGGATTGGTGTTTTCTCCCTAGTAGCAACAACACATCTAGTACCTTAGAGATTTCTGTCACTTCCCCAGATTACCAGAGGCATGAATCCACTATCGAGCATAAATACTAACTCTTGGAGTTGCTAGCATCTACTTGGCCAAGATATCTACTAACAACGGAAATCATGCAAGATCACAAATAACAAAGACATGATAGAATCAATAATCAATCTAAAATAGCATCTCAATATCCATCGGATCCCCGCAAACAAAACATGTAGAATTACAAATAGATGATCTTGATCATGAACAGAGCTCACAAGATCTATACATGAAAGCACAAAGGAGGAGAACCAGCCATCTAGCTACTACATGGATCCGTAGTCCAGAGATGAACTACTCACGCATCACACCGGAGGCTTGCATGATGATGAAGAAGGCCTCCAGGGTGAATTCCCCTCTCCGGCAGGGCGCCCGGAAGAGCTTTAAATCCCTCCCGATCTAGGGATGGAGATGACAGCGGCTACAGACTCTTTCGTGGATTTTTGATCGGGTACTTAGGGTTTCCGTATCAGAGGCAATATATAGGCGGAAGGAGATGCCGAGGGGGTGCCTGGGGCGGCCAGACCACCCCCTGGAACGAGCCAGGCCTGGCCGCACGGCCAGGTGGTGTGGCCAGGCCCTAGCCCCTCTCCGTCTCGTATTCTGGCTCTAGATGTCTCCTGGTAAAATAATAACTTTGGCTTTTGTCCCGTCCAATTCCGAGAATATTCATTTTCTGACTTCCTGAAACCAAAAACAGCGTAAATGTATAAACTGCATCGGTTTTGTTAATAGGTTAGTCCAAGAAATCATATGAAAAGTACTCCAAAGTGTGGACAAAACACAAGAAAGTAGATAAAACCAAGCATGGAACACGAAAAATTATAGATACATTTGCAATGTATCAATAGCCCCAAGCTTAGCTCCTGCTCGTCCTCGAGTAGGTAAGTGATAAAAAGAAATAATAATTTTTGAGGTGACATGCACCATCATAAACTTGATCAAAGTATTTGTAAAACATTCAAAGCTAGGATCATAGTACTTCAATCATAACATGAAAGACAAAGTTCTAGCAATAAGACAAGGAAACTATGTTGCAACATGAAAATGCACAAACAAAAGATTCATGAATAACAATGCTTTGCAAGACGTTTGTTTGTTTCACATAAAGAAAACATAGCATAATGGTATTCAGCTTGTCCCTCATAGATTAGCAAATATAAATGCATAGGACACCTTCAAAGTTCATAAGAGTGACTAGATACAAATAGTTTAAAACAAGCAATATCAAGGTATGCATCAATCAACAAGTCTTGGGACAATGCACATAGAACTAAGAATGGCCACTATGCTCTCTAAGTAGGTGCATAAATATAGAAGGTGGAGACTCAATATAATGGTGAAAGAAAGGCCTTCATAGAAGGAAGCAGAGATTCAAGTCTCATAAAGAGCTTCCAAAAATTATGGTACTTAATAGCTTTCAGCTCTCATTGCCCCTATCATAAGCATCTTGAAGTGATTAAGGTTAAAGTGAACAAACTATGGTGTACATGTTTGACAAAGTATAAGTTAGGAATATCATGTCCCTTGAATACGAGGGTCGCTCCTAATGCTACTCAGGTTTAGTCACCGGTAAGTTCTTGTCATCGTAAGTACATGTGTATCATAGAGAACCGCCAATGGGGTACCCCTTGCCCGATGATACGGAAGAATCCCCATATCAAAATGACAAGGCAAGCAGACAACGAGCGTCTCAGCAATCTTCTTATTTACCATGGGAATATGGTGCTTTTTCTCTCTTTCCTCTTTTCATAATCTCTTTTTTTTCTTTTTCTCTTTTTTCTCAATATAGGACTCTTTTTTTATAAGAAGAATGCTTCATAGACAGCTCATTATGGTTACGCTGCATGTTTCCACCATATCAGCATGGATTAGACCAGCGGCCCAGGCGTTTCTCTAACACATATACATATTTCCATGGACTTACAAGCTCCCCTTTCATTTCACACCGACGACATCCATAGACAAAAGAGCATGATATCAACTAGGTACAAAGTACCAGTGCAATGTTGAAAGCGTTCCCCATGACAACATGGTTCTGCTAATCCCCAACAAATAAGTGCAAGCATATACAACACAAACAACACAATGGTTCAAGTTTACTAAGGGCAAGAAAAGTAAAGTGTGCCATCAAGTTTGTGAGAGCTTTAATCACTAGTTTTCTCATAACAAGTCTAATTTGAAAGGTAAACAAAAACATTAATATACTTGGAATAGCATATGCTAATAGGTAGGTATGGTGGACTCTTCGGAATAACTTGGTTTTAGGAGTTGGATGCATGAGTGGAACTCATACTTGATTACGGAGGCTAGCAAAAGACTGGGAGCGACAAACTAAGAGAGCAATAATGGCCATAATCATGCAGAGCGACAAAACATCATTCATCAAAGCATAGGGTGATACTACAAGTTGAAAACTAAAGGATCATAAAGGCTATGGTGACTTGAGATAGTCATAACATGGTGTGAGCATGTGCCAAGTCAACCCAAATAAGTCATCAAAGGAGAATACCACAATACTATGCTTTAATATGCTAAAACAACGCATGATTCATCCAAGGCACATTAAGCAATCTCAATTGTTTATAACAAGTCATGCTACAGCAAAGAATACTAAGCATAAAGCCAAAACAATATCAAGCATGGCATGCCAAAGCATAGGCCACAGTCAAAAACAAACTCTCTTTAACACTTAAGCATGAACTTTCCTACTCTTTTCCAAACCAAACCAAACTATTTGAAAACCAATGTATGAAAGAGAGGGTCCAACCCATTTATTCAGCCAAACTAAGGAAACAAAAGAAAACGAAAAACCCAAACAAAAACGAAAAAGAAGACGCTCTAAGAACAACACAACTGTGCATGAAACAATAAAAATGAAGCGTTTGGAAGAAAACCTAGGATTTTTATTGATGAAGAGGGGGATGCCTTGGGCATCCCCAAGCTTTGACGGTTGTACTTCTTGGATATTTCTTGGGGTGAAACGCGTGGCATCCCCAAGCTTAAGCTTTAGTCCATCCTTCATCTCATTACTCATTCCTTCCATACACCTGGAATTTTTCCTTCATACAAAACTTCACACAATCTTTATTAGCAACATTAGTGCACTCAAGATAATAAGTATTTAAGGTTCAGTTCTAACACCAATAAAACTTCCATTAAAACACTAGATACTGTAGCACTTCCCTCAAAAACCTCAATTCCCCAAAAGAACTCAAAGAGGAACCAACAAGAAGCAAATGCAGAAAATGGCAGAAATCTGTCAAAACTGACCAGCAGGTAAAGACGAATTTTTTCGAAAACCTTATGTTGCTCAAATCAAAATGTGTTGAACTAATTAAAGTTATATAACAACCTGGGGCAGAAGCACAAAAATGCACGCCACAAAAGGACGTACAGAGATTTTACACAATTTTTTACAGTGAAGCATAGAAATCTGTTTCGAGACAACAACTTTCCCAATCATTACTTCTCTCTCATTAGAGGTTACTCTTGGCACAAAAAGCAAATAAAAAGTATAAGGAGCGGTTATTACTGAAGTAATAACTTCCAAGACTCATCTAAAACTTTTGGGTTATCTCTCAATAAGTATTTTTCTTTAACGCCTTTAAGTTAGGCATAAGAAGCAAGAAAAAGAATCAAGTGTTCTCAAATGAAGAAGCATTAAGAGCAATACCAGAAATATCTTCAACAAGGCAAGGTATATCATCCAAATAAGTTCTAGAGGATCCTCTCTCAATGCTCTTGGGTTCACTATTTTCATCAAAAGGGTTTCCAGGAACAATCCAATCAAGATTCTTTTCTATGGCTTCATGCATTGCTATGAGTTTAAAAGGTATCAGTATCTTAGGTTCCTCCCCATTAGTTTCGTTTTTGTCCATCTTTTGTCGTGTACCAATAACATCTACGCATGAGCCTACCATATTAAAACGTTCAAAGACTTTTCTAGCTTCCTTGGCAACATCATAGAATTCCTTAAGCAAAGTTTCTAGAATAAAATCCCTCTTTTCAGGGTCTTCAATTTATTTAAGTTTAAGAAACATTACTTGCATTAAGGGGTTGAGGTTAACAAACATAGCTTCCAACATGTGAACTAAAGAAGCTGCAGCAATCTCATAGTTTGGAGCATGTTCTGCAAGGGATCTATCCTCAATATCCTCATGCTTACTAACATGATTAAAGAATTCTTCAATATTATCTTTTCCAATTAAAGAACCACTACCTATTGAAAGGTCTTTCAGGATGAATTTAGGGATCAACATGGTGAGCTAAGAAAGAGGTAACAACTAAAGGGGACTTAATTTTTTTTTGTGTTTTTAAATAATAAAACAAATTAGTAAAACAATTTTTTTGTGTTTTTGATAAAGAAACAAGCAAGCAAAACAAAAAGAAACTAAGCAAAACAAAAATAACAAAGTAAAGAGATTGGTTATGAGGGACTCCCCTTGTGAATATGTCCCTGACTCCCCGGCAACGGCACCAGAAAAATACTTGCTGCCTCGTGTTTGATGTCGAGCTCGTTGGGGAACCCCAAGAGGAAGGTATGATGAGCACAGCAGTAAGATTCCCTCCGTTATGAAACCAAGGTTATCAATCCAGTAGGAGCAAGGAAACACCCCAAAGGTGTAGCTAGCTGAATGTTGGCAGGGCGCACTACCGGAGCCAGCAGCAACGTGGAGACCTGCACAACACAACCACAGAACTCTGTCCCCAACTTGCGATGAGGTTGTCAATCTCACCGGTTTTGCTGAAAACAAAGGATTAAACGTATCGAATGGAAGGAAGTAATAGTTTGCAAAAAGTAAACACAAAGTAGTAAACAATTTGATTGATTGAATGTAAAAGAAAGGACCGGGGTCCATAGTTCACTAGAGGTGGCTCTCCTTAAGATAGATAACATGTTGGGTGAACAAATTACAGCGGGACATTTGACAAACATCGAGAAAGCATACAAGCATATACTAATCATCTTGACTCCTCTGAGACTTGATTGGGCATTACAACATTATACATAGACCGTCATCCAACTACATCTATGACTAATAATCCACCTTTAGGTTATCATCTGAACCCCCTCCAGTATTAAGTTGCAAGCAACATATTATTGCATTACGAATTGCATGTAAAGTAAACAATATGATTGTTCTTTGAACAAAGGATTGTTGTTTTCTCCCTAGTAGCAACAACACATCTAGTACCTTAGAGATTTCTGTCACTTCCCCAGATTACCAGAGGCATGAACCCACTATCGAGCATAAATACTAACTCTTGGAGTTGCTAGCATCTACTTGGCCAAGATAGCTACTAACAACGGAAAGCATGCAAGATCACAAATAACAAAGACATGATAGAATCAATAATCAATCTGAAATAGCATCTTAATATCCATCGGATCCTCGCAAACAGAACATGCAGAATTACAAATAGATGATCTTGATCATGAACGGAGCTCACAAGATCTAGACATGAAAGCACAAAGGAGGAGAACTAGCCATCTAGTTACTACATGGATCCGTAGTTCAGAGATGAACTACTCATGCATCACACTGGAGGCTTGCATGATGATGAAGAAGGCCTCCAAGGTGAATTCCCCTCTTCGCTAGGGTGTCGGGAAGAGCTTCAGATCCCTCCCGATCTAGGGATGGAGATGACGGTGGCTACAGACTCTTTCATGGATTTTTGATCGGGTACTTAGGGTTTCCGTATCAGAGGCAATATATAGGCGGAAGGAGAGGCCGAGGGGGTGTCTGGGGCGGCCAGACCACCCCTGGCGCGGTCGCGCGGCCAGGTGGTGGGTCCAGGCCTCAGCCCCTCTCTGTCTCGTATTTTTGCTCTAGATGTCTCCTGGTAAAATAATAACTTTGGCTTTTGTCCCGTCCAATTCCGAGAATATTCATTTTCTGACTTCCTGAAACCAAAAACAGCAGAAAACAGGCAGCTGGCACTGTGGCTCTTGTTAATAGGTTAGTCCAAGAAATCATATGAAAAGTACTCCAAAGTGTGGACAAAACACAAGAAAGTAGATAAAACCAAGCATGGAGCACCAAATTTATAGATACATTTGCAATGTATCAGCTGGCGACAGGGAGGCATCTGTTGGGATAGCATAGATGAGTTATAGATAGAAAGACTAGAGAAGTATTACTACCAATAACTATATGAAGCAAACAATAGGCACACAAACAGACAATCATATCAAGCAACACTCAAGACAAAATAATTTTATTTTATGTTCCAGAGTTTTTGTTTTAGTGGAATACCATCCACACAATATTTTTAGTTTGATTACAATTCGTTTGGGGGTGAACCTACAATCTTAAAAGTAATGGACAGAATCTGTTCAGAAACTACAGCAGTGTTCATGATTTTTTCTGGGGACCTTAAACTCTTCAGAAATTTTTGCTTATTTTTGTTCTTATAATAAAGAAAATTACGAACCATATCCTAAAATATGAGCTTAATCCGAGCTATCAGTAAGAAATGAAAAATCATGCAGTATTACAGGCCAGGCAGAAAACTGCAGCGAAATTATCACGAATTTCTAATCAAAACCTTCATTAACATATTATAAGAACTATCTAAAATATTCTGAAACTTTGGAGTATCAAATAGCACAACATAAACATAATAAACTAACTATCACACAAGTTCTTACAATGATCGATTGCTATATCTAAACGGAATCATACAAAACTACATGGTGGACATCATCTAACTATTCTTTAATCTCGCGCTTTTTCGCACGAGTGTTCATCTACAAGTTTGGAACAAGATGATATTAGAAAAGAGAGATCAAGAATTACAAGATTCTAATAAGTACAAATTTATAAATTTATTGCTATAGAGAGTCTTCCTTCTATGTTTTAAAAAGAGAAGAGTATGATAATTGAAGTGGTAAGAAGATACTAGAAAGAAGTATAAGAAGAGAATAGATAGAATGAAATAGGGTTTATATTCCTATGGTTTTCCTATTCCAATCCTAGGTCATGATCCTACAGTCAACACACTGCTCTGATACCATCCTGTAACATCCTCGCCTGAAAAGGCTGAGTTCCTGTGTATAGTGCCAATCTCTGGATCGGTTCACTAGCACACACAGTACAAATGAATACCAAAGAATATAACAGTGCATCATTATTACATCAAATGATCCAGAATTGTAATTATTACATAGTGCTTAGGTCAAAGGCTAGCTCAAATAACAAAGTAGCATACGGAAGCATAAACATATAATAGGCTCCATCTTCAAATTTCCCACAAGTGAACAAATATCGAGTGGAGTACCGCGACCTAATTCGATCACTCTGAATCGGTATAACCTGCAACATGAAACATAGCAGCCCCGAAGGGTCAATACTTGGAATGTATGGCAAGTAGAGCTAAGTAAGGAGACAATAATACTAGCAACTACATACTTATTTGGCTAAGTGGGCTTTCGCTAGCTTACATTTTCAAAAGCATTTATCCTAATTTCGTAATCAGTTATATATTTTCTTTGAAACGATCCCAATTAAGTAACCCATCAATATTATAACAATTAGGAAATTAGAAAGAACGAGAAACATGTCATAAACCTCAAAATTAAGCAACTTAATTGTCCATAACCGGGGACACGGCTAATTACTTAGATTAGACACCCTGCAGGAGTTTGTACACTTTATCCATGAGACCTGGACAACTCAGCTCATACCATACCACTCATATTGTGTTATGATAGGGAGAAGTCCAAGACGATACAATTCGGGATGTAGCTCCCCAAACCCGACACGCACCATACCAACCTACCAAATTTCTACATCTCTAGCCACGTGGGTTCGAGTCGCCATAACCTACTAAGTCCAGCCAACCGCCCATTTTATTATTGGCACATGGTTTTACACATAAGCTACTAAATAAAGAAGCCAATCATTTTCGCTAGATACCTGGGTGCCTTTCCGCATTGATACCACCAAAAAATGTCAATCCCATCACACCCAGAGGATTCGTTGATTATGTTGTTTTTAGCTTTCACAAACCAACACTTTATAAACACTTTAAAAAGATGTAACCCAACCCTCGTCCATCATAGTACAACTAAGCTCATCTACCAACGGTGGCTCAACTACAGGAGATTCCTACCACATAGTATAGGACATAGCATAGAAGTAGTAGATCATATTCATGCATCTACAAAATACACAACATATGCAAAGAAAATAGTAGGACAATAATATGAACAAAATAGCATCTATTGCCTTGGCTGCGGTTGTCGAACGAACAATCCTCACACGAGCAAGCATTGCACTCGTCACAATCTACACGGTACAATTGCAACACAAAGACAATCCATACACAATCATAACAAGTGCACAAATGCATGTATGACAAGTTAAACAAGGATTCAGTAGTGATTATATGTTCTCCGATCATTGTGACTACTGATGACATGCATGGAAATCCTTTGATGCATTAAAACCATTTAGCAAGCATTGTTGATCCAATTTAATAGGTTTTTAAAAAAATATTAAGCATATGTTTTTAACTGTGTTGTAAATTCTTGGCAAAATTCTACTGGATAGGAAACATGATTTAGAGCCAGGGGCAACTGGAATCACGCCAAAACGATTTACAGATCTTTTTAAATAATTAATATACTACAGAATGCATTTTAATATACTTAAAATATTCTGTACTGTAAACCTACGATTTTAATTCATAATAGTGTTCTACTCCTCTTTGTGATTCTAGGGATAGGTCATTTGCAATTTTCGGGTCAATAGTTTATTTTATATGAATTAATTACTCCAAAAAAGGTATTAAACCATTTAAATAACCACGACAAATGCTTATAGTAAATGTCGGATCCAATTACATATTAATATTCTTCATAGAATTCTGAATCGAAGGATATATTATTTGCAATTTTTGGAGTTACAGATCTTCTTATATAAATTTTACAAGTTTATAACAATTTCTGCAATTTTTATTCAAATTCAGTTAAATGGGAATATTCCTTTGATAATATACCGTGCTGACTGTGCGCTGACTGGCCAAAGGAGCTGACGTGGCACAACGTGGCACTGACGTGGATGCTACTAAGCGCTGACTGGAGGATGACGTGTCGGAACGCTACTGGAGGATATAGGTTCGGTGGCCTTCTAATCTAGGCCGTATATTGCCGATCAGACGGCGCAGAAGGAAAGCTTCCTGGGGCTCACCGGGGTGGAGGTCAACAGCGGCGGTGGCTTCAGACGACGACGGTGGAGGGCGGCTCTCCGATGGTGATCTTCGACGGTGGAATGGATGACGAGGTGCGGCGGCAAATGTAAATCACCTCGGTGGTCTTGGCAGCGGACGACGCTTCGCCAGGCGGCGTGGAGGAGGGGCTGGTGCTCACTCGGCTCCGCGACACTCCGGCGAGCGATTGAGGACGCTGTGGTTATCTGAAAAGAGGGGGAGATGGTCGACGGGTGCGGCGAGAGGAGTCTATGAGCTTTGCGAGGAAAATCAAGCGCGGTGAGGCTCAGAACTTGGGACTCAAGCTCGACATCGGCGACAATTTCGGCAAGATC
The DNA here is from genome assembly GCA_023614405.1 of Avena insularis. Classification (NCBI taxonomy): domain Eukaryota; kingdom Viridiplantae; phylum Streptophyta; class Magnoliopsida; order Poales; family Poaceae; genus Avena; species Avena insularis. The sequence continues at coordinate 295,458,592 of CM042692.1, forward strand.
GGAAATCGGCCGAGCGGCGCTAGGGTTTGATTTTTGCGAAAAAACGGAATGAGGTGGATGCGGGAGCTTTTATATACGAGCTATACAGGGAAGAGGTGGCTCGGATTTGGCCGAATCGACGAGAAATTCGCGGATTCAGTTGGGCTGGGGATGAACTCCTGGTGGGGCACGTCTCCATCGTAAGGAAGGAGAAGGTCGGGGTGGCTTCCGCCTATCGGTGACAGAGAGGAGGCGGGCTGGCCGCGCTACTGCTAGGTGGGCCGCTGGCGGGCTTGCTTGCTGCGCTTGGCGCTGCTCAAGGTCTGTTGGTCAGCTGTGCCTTCTGATGGCAGTAGATAGGGTGTCTTCGGGCCTGGGTCGGTCCGATTAGCTAGGGTTTCTTTTTTTTCTATTTGTTTTTATTCTTTTTCTTATTTCTTATTTCCTTTATATCTTTTTCATATAACCTCCAAATGAGATGATCTTGATTTCTGAATTTTTCTAAAATTCTGTAGATCAACATAGGATCATTTTTGGCAATATTTTTCCTACTTCAAAATAGTGATTTCACAAATCCATGTGTATTCCTTTTGTAGGAGCATTTTAGTAATTTAATTTAGGGGTTTAAAAATAGTTTTTTCAATCTAAATATTTCATGAATGCAATTGATGTCATGCCAATGCAATGCAAATGCAGATTTTTTTCTAGTCCCAATTTATAAAATCTTGGGCTGTGACAATGGGTCAGCTTCTTCAGACTTGTATTCACCTCAGAAGAAACCTTCTCGGCGAGGGTCAGCGGGATCACTGGTGGTGGCGGAGCCACACCGACCTTCAGCTTTTCATCACAAAGACGAACTTGATCAAGAAGCTCGGAGAGTTTTACGTCTTCTGCTTCTTGAGCCTCTTCCTCAGCAGTGATGTTCCGGCTCTCCAAGCATCGTTGAGCCAGCTTTTGGATCACTTCTGCAGTTTTCCGAGAAATGCCAAGCTTGGCAAGACCCGGATTGCGGAGAAGGTTATCAACAAAAACCTCTGCCGAGGGAACATTACCCTTTGAGGGTTCACCCTTATCAAGCGCCGAGACCCCCATGGTGACGTCAGTTTGTGAACCAAGGTTCACTGGCTCAGGATGTTGAGCTGGATCTTCTGCAACACTGGGAGATGGAGTAACCTCCGGTGCTATAGAAGGTTGTGGGTTAGGACTCGGAGGCACTGCGGCAGGAGAAGTCAAATTCAACTTTGACTGGCACAGGGGTTTCGACAAGGCTCCTTTCCCCTTGCCCTTGGTGAGTTGTTTAGCTCTAAAGAGGAAATAGAAGAAAGATCGTTACCCTTCAGAAAGAATGAGAAAAAAATACAAAGACCTTGTGAAGATTGTTACCTCTTCACAACGGGTATTTCCTTTGTGCCAATAGACACTGTTGGAGTCTTATGCTTTCGGGTAAGCGCTTCTGGCAGTGCAATTAATTCTGCATCATCCTGAGAAAACTCAGGAGGATATCCTTCGAGAGAAGCAAGCTCCGACTCGGGGAGGTTAGCAAGCTGAAAAGAGGAAATATCTCATTATTGCAGAAAGCCACAACAATGAATATGTGAACGCATAATTCGAGTTACTATTGGAAAACTTATTGGTGTCACGAGATCGTCAGCCGTATACATGTCCAAGGACAGATCCATAATCCTCCTCTCGACACGCTCCTCGATCAACCATTTGATTTGGGACTCGTAGTCCTTATCCAAATAAGGTTTGGAGCAGATGTGGAGAGAATCCGTCTTGCTCTTGGTGAGGGAGTGCATAAGCCGATCGCCATGATGTTGGGGAGGCTGAATCCGGCGCGCCAGGCGGCAGTGGACCAAATCGGATCCTTTTAGACCCTTGTGCTTCATCAAATATTCGATCCGCCTCTTTGCAAGAAGCAGATCGTCAGTAAGAGTAGGAGCATCTGTGTCCCAGGACTCTTGGGGCATGGCGGCACCATCAACAAAAGCCAGCAAAGCAGTGGGTTTGCCGGGAGCCAGTTTGTCCTTATGATAAAAGAACGTGGATGACCACTTTTTAACAGACTCACTAGCCTTAATCCTAGGATAGACTCGCTCTCTCCTAAGAGAAAAGCTAAGAGTTCCAGTAATGTAAGGATTACTGGCAGTGATAGAATTTCTCCAGGTATGAAAGTAAAACCAAAAAAGAAGAAGACTCGGCCTAATACCGAGATACCCCTCACAAAAGGAGGCATAAGCACTCATCTCTAAATGTGAGTTTGGGGGAGATGGTGGAGTTGCACTCTGTAATGATCTATAACCTCAGAAAAGAAGTCTGAGGGAGGAAAGCTCAAACCTCTGTCGAGGTGGGTGCTGAAATGCACTCCCTCGTCGATGTTAGGGGTGGGGACGATTTGTTTGAAGCCTCTCCGCCAGTTGCCGGTGCGGAGGAGGCCTTCATTCTCGATGACGACACCTCGTTTCCGCGCGAAGCAGACCCACCAACGGTCGTGTTGTCAGGAATGTCTGGCACTGATGTCAGGTTATGTCAGGGACCAAGTTCCGGTTTAAGTTTGAATTTCAAGCTGGAAACTCGAATAATGTACTCATAGGTCCGACTCATTTTGAGACTCGGATCCTATCCTTTCTTTTGAAGTTTCAGGAACCCTTCAAGATTCTGCAAGCCAATGATCAAGCTAGACGATGAGGAAATCCGACTCTAGATCTTGGAGGTTTCCGAGGGCTGCTGTTGGGGATATACTTTCCAGGTATCCTCAGTGTGACTCACTGACCAGTGTGGCCCACTTTGGGTTAGAGCTTTGCTTCACGGGTGGCCCAGTCAGGGAGAAGAGGCGGAGTCTAGTCCAGCTACGAAAAGGCCTAGAAGACTTACCGACATAGGCCCGTAGTGTTACTTGTAGTTCAAGATGTACTCTGTAACCGACTCTTAGTCGTAGCCGGATAGGTCTCTCCTGTAAACCCTAGGCCGGATAAATATATAAGCCGTCCTAGATAGAGCCTTTAGGGGACACCTCAATAGTCTAAAATCTCAACTTGCATAGGCGAAACCCTTATAACCCATATTCCGGCTCTACCATATTACTGGATTGCTAGCAGGAGTAGGATCCATCCAAAGCTGGCGGATTCGAACCTGGGTAAACTTGTGTGCTCATCGTCCCAGAATACCGTACGTCTCACACCCATCTCCTCCGCATGCCTCGAGGACCCCCTCATGGCGTACTTGTCGTAAACCCGACGACAATGTTAACGTAGATGCTTATGCAAAAGGGAATAATAATAGAAAATGATATATATTTCTTAAATGCTCCAGCCCGCAATGCTAGCCACTAGTTTGAGGCGCTAATGTTTTTTTCCTGTCGGTAGCTAGGGCATAGCAAATCACACCATGCCAAAAAAAAGTTCGAAATGTCCTCAAATTTGTTTTGCGTGTGGGGATGGTGATGAGGCACTAAAGGAGAGAGAAAACACAATTTGTTTTGAGTGCATATATACTACTCCCTCTGATCCATATAATGTTCTCAGATTTGTCTAGATTAGAATATATATAGTCATGTTTTAGTGCTAGATACATCTGAATCTAGACAAATTTGAGAACGTTAATTTGGATCGGAGGGAGTACTACTATAGTAAAGATCGTGGAATTTACTACTACTCTGTACTACAGGTACTACTAGGTTTTTTTGCGAATACAAGTACTACTAGGTGACTGTACCCTGTACCTCGTGTCAGGAAGCCATCACAACTTGGCTATGATATCACATCGCCTTCAACTCCTCCTCTTCTCTGCGCTTTCGAGTTGCCTCCTTTGTGCTCATAGTTTCACTTCTTGCTCTCTTTTTTTCTATAGAAAATATATATTCTTCCTACTTCCTATACAAAAAATACACTCCTATCACTTGGAATTTTTTTCTTTTCCTAATGGTGAGAAACACTAGTGGCAACATTGTTTACCATACCAAGATTCACCCATCTACTCCCAAATATGGGAACATCATGGATGGTGGCAGCACATTTTACATGAAGGACCAAAAAGATAAAATTACATCGAGGTCCATACATTTACCACGAAGCACCCTAAAATTAACCAAGAAAAATAGTCGGGTCAGCCCCTTATCGAGAGAGAAGTTGATCAAATCATACTCTTCATACTACTTCCTCTTCAATCATTTTCAAAATATGGCCAAATTTGGCGGCATGCAAATTCTTGGATCTTGGATCATCATCAGTATAAAGTATGATGTAGATATGGTCATGACCTTGGTCTTCGACTTGAAATCCAGAAATGTTCATACTCATTGACAACTAAGCTTAAATTTGTTTAAATTTTACAACTTACTTTTAGGTTCAAAATTTTACACAGACGATGGGATTACATTTTTCATCAAAGATCAAAAAAAGGTAAAATTACATCGAGGTCCATACATTTAGCACGAAGCACCCTAAAAATAAGCAAGGAAAATAGTTGGGTCGGCTCCTTCTCGAGGGAGCAGCTGATTGCACCATACTCTTTATACTACTTCCTCTTCGGTCGTTTTCAAAATATGGAAAAATTTGGTGGCTTGCAAATTCTTGGATCTCGGATCATCATCAACATAAAGTATGATGTAGATATGGCAATGACCTTGGCCGTTCGGCTTGATAACAAAGAATCTTCATACTCATTAACAACTACGATTAAATTCATTTAAATTTTACAACTTACTTTTAGGTTCGAATTTTACATAGACGGTGGGAGTATATTTTACATCAAGGACCTAAAAAAGTTAAAATTACATCGAGGTCCGTACATTTAGCAGGAAGCACCCTAAAATTATGCAAGGAAAACAGTCTCTTCGGCTCCCCGAGAGAGAAGCTGATCGAACCGTACTCTTCATACTACTTCCTATTCGATCATTTTCAAAATATGGCCAAATTTGGCGGCATGCAAATTCTTGGATATGGGATCATCATCAGCATAAAGTATGATATAGATATGGCCATGACCTTGGTCATTTGGCTTGAGATCAAAGAATGTTCATACTGATTGACAACTAAGCTTAAATTCGTTTAAATTTTACCACTTACTTTTAGGTTCGAATTTTACACGGATGGTGTGAGTACATTTTACATCAAGGACCTAAAAAGGCGGAAATTACATCGAGGTCCATACATTTAGCACGATGCACCCTAAAATTAAGCAGGGAAAAAACTCGGGTGCAGCTTCTTCTCTAGAAAGCGGTTGATCGAGCCATACTCTTGGATAGAGGTTCCTGCTTAGCTCCAAAAGTTTTTGGACAATTTTAAGAGCAATCTATCACGCTTACTTTTAGTTAAAATTTGACACGGTCGGTGGGAGTACAGTTTACATCGAAGACCTCAAAAAATAGAAATTACATAGAGGTCCATACATTTATCACAAAGGGCCCTAAAATGAAGCAATATAATGAAAAGTAGTCGGGTCTGGATCCTTCTTGAGCGAGCGGTTGACCCATACCCTTCATACTACTACTCCTGTTGTACTTTCAAACAAGCGTCCTGCGGGTGAGCTTGGTGGCTTCCTCTTCGCAGGGTTTGTGAAATGGAACGAGAATGGAGTAATACAGAGTACAGTAGGAAAGTTGGCCAGATCATAAAAAAGTGCATCGAATGCGATGGTACGTACTGCATACAGTATAAACAATCCCTTATGGACCACTGTCTTCTGAATAACCTTCCCTCTGGATATTTGGGAAGGACATGAAAATTTCGAAACCGGGAAAGTTTGAACTCTGACTATACTACTATATTCTACCAGCAAGCCCCAAAATGGTGCTACATATAGAGGAGAGACTATTACATTCAACAGATCATTTAAAAAATTATAAATATTGGATGAATTATTAACCTTTTATGAATATGTAAGTTTTAAAATTTTGTTTATTAATGGGAGTACTGACAAGGCATGCCCAACTGTCGGTTATATTGTCAGCAGAGCTAAATATGTTAGATGACCAAGTGGTGGAAATTGCAATGGATCAGACCAATAGCTGGTGAAAACTGCAAAAAAAACTATCCATGTGGTGGTTTGTGCAACACACAGAGCAGCACATGGTGAAATCTACGATGTCCTCTTCCTATATATGCTCATCAAGGAAGCTGACCAACATGCTAGAGACTCTTCTTAAAACCACACCAGAGACACACACACACACACACAACGTGGCCGTACCAAGGCACACGTGCATGGCGCCATGTTGTGGGACGAGGGAGAGATCTGCCGGGCGGTGCGTGCGGGGCTGTACACAGGAGGGGAAAGGGCGGATGGATGGTGAGAGACAGCGAAAGAGAGAGAAAACATATACTAGTACTACTACTAGTAGGTACATGCACCTCATGTCAGAAACCTGTCAAACTAGCTTTACTCTAACATCGCACCGCCTTTAACTCCTCCTTCGCTTCTCTCGCTGCCTCTTGTTTAGTATATTCTCATATAATCTCATCTTGCTCTTCATTTTTTCTCCATTTTTTTGTTTGGCAGCTTTGGGGTTAATTTTCTAGTGCCCCTGGTTTCGTAGAAGTACGCACTACTTGAGTTTTGCACAATAGTCCTCTGTGTCTAAAAATTGGATCTATGGCATTAAGATTGAAAATATTTGTGCTTGCTTCACAGCAAAATAATTCTGGTCACCAGGAACTGTTTCTTTTTCTTTCCAACGAGGAATCTGCCGCGAAGTACCAAGAAGGTGCGCATTAAAATCCAAGGGTGGGCATAAAATTTACATAGCGGTCAAGAAAGAAAACCAAAATACATTTGGGACCTACACGTTTACATCATGGACCCTAAAGATACACTCGGAAATTTGAATATGTTTTTCTTAATACTAGTTCGAAACTACCACCCCTAGCATTGTTTACCATCGCAAGACGCACCCATCTACCAAATATAGGAACATTATCATGAACTATGATGTAGAGATGGCCATGACCTAATCGTTCATTCGGCTCAAAATCCAAGAATGTTCATATTCAATAACAACTAAGGTTATCAAAACCAAAGAATAATTAATAATGTGTATTATACTTTTTATAACGCATGTTTATGGATACACGTAATAGGATGCCAATAAAAAATATTATACTTTATATTCTTTATTTGAATGTTTTCAAAATGGTGTCAACTTTGTTGGGATGCGGATGCATAGCAAGAACATGATTTTTTAGAACTTTCGGTGGTTTTTGATGTACTGAATTCTTGGTTAGCTTCAAAAGATTTTTGGAAAATTTTAAGAGCAATATATCACGCTTACTTTTAGGTTGAATTTTACACGGATGGTGGTGGGAGTACATTTTACACCAAGGACCTAAAAAAGGTAAAATTACATCGAGGTCCATACATTTTGCACGAAGCACCCAAAAATTAAGCAAGGAAGACAGTCAGGTTCGGCTCCTCCCCGAGAGAGTAGCTGATTGAGCCATAGTCTTCATATTACTTCCTCTTCATTTGTTTTCTAGATATGGCCAAGGTTGGCGGCATGCAAATTCTTGGATATGGGATCATCATCAAGATAAACTATGATGTAGATATGGCCATGGTCTTAGTCTTTCGGCTTGAAATCCAAGATTTTCATACTTATTGACAAATAAGCTTAAATACGTTTAAATTTAACCACTTACCTTTAGGTTCAAATTTTACACGGATGGTGGGAGTACATTTTACATCAAGAACCTAAAAAGGGGAAATTACATTGAGGTCCACACATTTAGCATGAAGCACCATAAAATTAAGCACGGAAAACAGTCGTGTTCGACTCCTTCTCAGGAGAGAAGCTAATTGAGCCATACTCTTCATACTACTTCTTTGTTTGTTTTCAAAATATGGCCAAATTTTGGCGGTATGCAAATTCTTGGATATGGTATCATGAATCATCAGCATAAAGTATGATGTAGATATGGCCACGACCTTGGTCATTCGGTTTAAATCCAAGAATATTCATACTCATTGACAACTAAGCTTAAATATGTTTAAATTTTACCACTTACTTTTAGGTTCGAATTTTACACGGACGATGGGAGTACAATGTACATCAAGGACCTAAAAAGGGGGAAATTACATTGATATCCATACATTTAGCATGACACACCATAAAATTAAGCAAGGAAAATAGTTGGGTTCGGCTCCTTATCGAGAGAGAATCTGATCGAGGCATACTCTTCATACTACTTTCTCTTCATTTGTTTTCAAAATATATGGCCAAATTTGGCGGCATGCAAGGATGTGGGATCATCATCATCATAAAGTATGATGTAGATATGGCCATGACGCTGGTCGTTCGTCTTGAAATCCAAGAATGTTCATACTCATTCACAACTGACCTTAAATTTCTTTAAATTCTACCACTAACTTCTAGGTTCGAATTTTACACGGAGGATGGGAGTACATTTTACATCAAGGACCTAAAAAGGGGGAAATTACATCGAGGTCCATACATTTAGCATGAAGTACCCTAAAATTAAGAAAATAAAACAGTTGGGCTCAGCTCCTCGAGAGAGCAGCTGATCAGGCCATGCTCTTCATAGTACTTCCTATTCGTTTGTTTTCAAAATATGGCCAATTTTGGCGGTATGAAATTCTTGCATATGTGATCATCATCAGCATAAAGTATGATGTAGATATGTCCATGACCTTCGTCATTCGTCTTGAAAAGCAAGAATGTTCATACCCATTGACAATTAAGAATCTTAAATACCTTTAAATTTTACCACTTGCTTTTAGGTTCAAATTTAACACCGACGGTGAGAGTACATTTTAAATCAAGGACCTAAAAAGGTAAATTTACATCGACGTCCATACATTTAGCACGAAGCACCCTAAAATTAATCAAGGAAAGCAGTTGGGTTCGGCTCCTTCTCGAGAGAGAACATGATCGAGCCATACTCTTCATACTACTTCCTCTTCGTTTGTTTTCAAAATATGGCCAAATTTGGCGGCATGCAAATTCTTCGATATGGGATCATCGTCAGCATAAAGTATGACGTAGATATGTCCATGACCTTGGTCATTTGGCTTAAAATGCAAGAATGTTCATACTCATTAACAACTAATAGGCTTAAATATGTTTATATTTTACCACTTGCTTTTATGTTTGAATTTTACATGGACGGTGGGAGTACATTTTATAGCAAGGACCTATAAAGGGGGGAAATTACATCGAGGTCCATACATTTAGCACGAAGCACCCTAAAATTAAGTAGGGAAAATAGTCAGGTTTGGCTCCTTCTTGAGAGAGAAGCTAATCGATCCATACTCTTCATACTAATTCCTCTTCATTTATGATGACTACAAGTGCACAGATCAATTGTAGCTAGTTTCGAAGTAAAGATATCGAACCCACAAAGAGCTATTGGTAAAGGTCTTTATGCCCCTCGTTACTCTCTACCAAAGTATACTTATAAAGTGTCTTTGATCTCAAGTCAAGGGTGTTTGAAAGGTTTATGGTTGTTTGTAGAAAAGTAATTAAAACATGTAAAAAAAATAAGTAACAAGATTATATGGAAGCGTGGTTGAACTCAATTGGGATAAAACATTCTCAGGGATGTAGGATACACCACTAGCATACTATTATTGTTATATGTGATCAAGATAACATACTCCTTATGTCATGATATGTGTGGAGAGAGCTCCATAATAAGATGTTCACTACAAGGCTCGTAGGAAGCCACTTTGTTGAGCCAAGAGTGAGGTCACCTATAAATAACCACTGCGATGTCTGAGAGCACTCACCCATACAAACCACCGCAATTAAGGGTTTCCCCATGGATATTGTAATTAGCTTAGGGAGTCCCTCTTTAATCCTCCTTTGACTGTGTAGGTTACGAGTCAACGCCAATCTGTCATAGGGCATTCCGAATATGCTTCCAAGACACGTCCAAAGGATTTATCCCTCCCTTTAGTCCCAAGGGCAAATGATATACGGCCGACTACACATACCACCTAAAGAGAGAGATCAAACACAAACCATAATTTATATCATAGATGGGAAAGTCATATGGACACAAGAATAGATCATCTTTATTACAAGTTCATAATGGTGTTAGGGTTTCTCCATATCCCCAAAAACAAGGGAACTACTCACTCATGGAAGCAATCAACAACATCATCATAATCAAATGACTGGATAAAAGTATGGAGGTAGACTAATGCAAACCACAATTGAATCTGGAATTACAACGAGATCTAATAGATGAAAGATGGGCGTAATGATGGTAATGGATATGCAGCGGTTGATGATGAAGGGGATGATGTGTTGTCCTCCAATGATCCGTGAAGCAGATGGGATTTCGCCCCAGCCAAGTTCCTCCTTCAGATCCCTTTCAGATGTGGTTTTTCATGGTTTCTGGTGGTTGTGAATGTCGGATCTCTCCCGCGTCTTTGCCAGGAGAAAGTATTTGACGAGGCAGTCATGATGTAACTTGGTACGGGTGAATGATATAGGTAGGCTTTGCCCGTACCACCGGTCGTTATTAGTCCGATTTCTCCTCCTCGCTTGGTATTCTCCCAGGTGCGAAGGTAAATCCATAAAATGACTTTTATCACTTAGAAATATCATATAATTGCACAATATGACAGTTCCAATTGATATGTTCAGATAGGACTCAATGATTTGGGATCCTGTTGAAACAAGAACAAAATGGCGCATGCAAACACAATGAAATACAACGATACCTACTCTATTTATGCAAAAACAAAAGGTAAAAATGCTTCAATTTTGGACCGATCAACTCCCCCAAGCTAGTCTCTTGCTCGTCCTCGAGCAAGATGATGTCTTATGGACAAGATCATGTTCATGAGACACGAGTCGTTACAATAAATGAGGCAGAAATTGAAATAGGAATACAACATCGGATGTAGAGATACTTCGAGGGTATTACCATACCCTTAAACATTACATAACTTAGAGGCTTCCCCACATTTTCTAGTATTAATGAAATCATAAGAGTTGAGAGATATAGGGCACTAAGTTTAGTAATGAAGATTCATGATCATTCTTTATTTACGTTGATTCTTTTGATAGCTTCTCTCTTTTTTTCAATAACCGCATGTCTATATTTTTACTTGCTCATCTTCCCATTTTTTAGTACAGCTATTTGATCATACTCACTACTTCAATGGCTTTAAAAAACTCTTGATTATAATATGCTACCAGAATTCTTCTTCTCATAACTTAATCAATACTTTTGTTGGTGTGGAAGTCCCTAAAATCATGATAGTTGTACAAGTATCATATCACTCAACCTAGTTCAATCATCTAATATAATAATCATGAATCAAACACAACTTCAATTATCATAAAGTCTCGCAAATCAATCGATAAAAATCTTCTCTTGAAGAAAGGGAGTTTGAAGTTGATGCAACTAATCCAAATTCGGGAATTAAAGTCTAATCATGCATGTAGAAAAGTAAACATGCTAAAACTATAAGATAGATTACAAGGTTCTCACAGATCCCCCCAAGCTTGGAATCAAGTCGGGTGGATCAAATAATTCCTTGCAATTACTTACTTCTTTTTGGGAGTAAAGAAGTCATCATCTTCCTCTTCTTCATCCACCTTGAGGCTGCAAGCTTGAGCAATACACGCAAATCGAATTGACATCTCTATGATGCCAACATGCAATTTTTTGATTACCTTATTTAAGGTCTTCCTGTCATCAGCCATCTCCATGATAATCTTGGTCAGGAGTTGCACTCTACCATCAATGTCATCGACCTTCTTTTCGTGGTCTTTTCCTATCATCTAGTAAGAGTCAACTCCTTCTCCAATGGTTTCAACACAGGCTTTCTAAATCTTTTCAAGGTTCTTGATCTTTTCTCGAATCTCATCTCGGTTTTCCCCTTTTCTGGAACAGGTTCCCAGAGGGGATTTAAGAGAAGATCCTCTAAGGTTATACCTGTAGGGGTTGAGTGGAGATTCTCCTTTGTTCCTTCCTTGTTCCACGTGCCTAAGCATCTCCAACTTTTGCGGGAACATGTCTTCCCAATTGGGGAGTGGAACCACTTGTGCGGACTCGTGGTTCGAGGAAGATGAAGTATCTCCTTTGGATACCTTCTTCTTGGCTTGTTCTTTAGAGACACGATCCTTCTTGGTCCAGATATGCTTAATATGAAAAGGCTGAATGGACCTTGAGTAATCAAGTGAGATATGAGGTTTCATTGTAAAGGGAAAAAAGAAAGCTTTAGATCTGAAGTAAGATGGAGGAGAACAAGAAACAAGAAAAGTGCAAACTAAAAGACAAAATACATAGGTTAAAGGGGTTAGCAGGCTCTGCCCGTACCACGCTCCCGTACGGACTTCTTGCCGCCTTTCATTTTTTTAACACCACATGTCGAATAGACATGGGAAAAAACAGAGCCAATAACGATCATTGGTACGGGCGCATATGCCCGTACGGCACGACCGTACCGTATCGACAAAAATTAGCATTGGTACTCTGACTGTTTAATGACCACTAGTACGGGCGCGTCCGACCGTACGGTCCGCCCGTACCAGGTCGCAAAACAGCTCGGAATAACGAGAAAAACTAACTGAGTTCAGTGAAAAGGATAAAATCGACTAAAAAGTTTCCAAAGTAGCAGAACTAAGTAACTAAAACCTTGTTACCTAACTTTCGCTTATTGTATTCTTCGTTCGAGACTAAAGAGATCAACTCCATAGTGTTTACCTCGTTAACTCTATAATGCTTCAATCGCTACCCATTAACAATCCAGGCTGAAGAAGAGGGCATAGTATTTTTTAGTCTTACTACTCTTGAAGGATATGCTTATTTAACTTCATATGGTCCTTCCCACCTGGACTTCAATGTCCCTACAAAAATCTTAATCCTAGAGTTGTAGAGCAAAATTTTATCTCCAGTTTTAAATCCCTTGCCCTCTAATTTTTTATCGTGCCATTTCTTCACCTTTTATTTAAATATTCTAGCATTTTAATAGGCCTCATTTTTGAATTCATCTAAATCATGAATATCTAAGAGTCATTTCCCCCCTGTAGTTTTAAAGTCAAAGTTCATAGTTTTGATAGCCCACCGAGCCTTATGCTCAAGTTCTAATGGAAGGTGACAAGTTTTACCATAAACCATTTTATATGGTGTCATTCCCATAGGATACCTGAAAGCTATACGATACGGCCACAATGCATCATTAAGCTTCAAAGCCCAGTCCTTTCTTGACCTATTCATAGTCTTCTGAAGTATGACCTTGATTTCTCTGTTAGATAATTCCACTTGTCCACTGGTTTGAGGGTGATAAGGTGAGGCTACCCGGTGATCTACTCCATACTTTTGAAGTATCTTGTCAAAAGTTTCCTTCATAAAATGAGTTCCACCATCAGTAATCAAAAATTGGGGTACTCCAAACCTGGAAAAGATGATGTCCTTGATCATATTAATAGAAGTGGTTGCATCTGCATGAGAAGTGGGTATAGCTTCAACCCATTTAGTAACATAATCAATAGGAACAAGAATATGAGTATAACTGTTAGAGGGAACAAATGGTCCCATAAAATCCATTCCCCATACATCTATATTACTAAGTTGTATTTCATATTCATTTCTTGTCTTTTAGCGATATTACTCATACGTTGACAAGCATCACAATCTAACATATTCGTGAGAGTCTATAACTAGTGTAGGCCAGTAGAAACCTGACTACAAGACCTTGGTTATAGTATGATTACCAGCATGATGCCCACCATAAGGACTATCGTGACAAGCCTTAAGGATGGCTTTTGCCTCGTGCTTGGGTACAGATTACCGGATTATCCCGTCTATGCCATGCCTGTATAGGTAAGGGTCATCCCAAAAGTAATGTTTTAAATCATTAAATAATTTCTTACTTTGATTGTAATCCATTCCTTTCGGTAAAAACTTGCCTACAAGAAAATTAGCATAATCTGCAAACCAAGGATCGCGAGGTTCTATAACTGCAAGGTATTTTCCTGGCAAATATTCGTTAATAGGAATAGGGTCTTCTATGATTCCTTCCATCCGTGACAAATGGTTGGCCACATGGTTGTCCTTTCTTCTCATATCTACTATCTGCAAGTCATATTATTGAAGTAGCAAGACCCATTTAATCATACAGGGGTTAGCATCTTTCTTATCTAGAAGGTGTTTGAAGGCTTGATGGTAAGTATGAACTATTACTTTTGAGTTGATAATATAGTGTCTAAATTTATCACAAGCAAAAACAACAGCTAGAAATTCTTTCACGGTTGTTGCATAGTTCCTTTGGTCCTCATTTAAAACTCGACTAGCATATTGAATGATGTTAATATTCGGTCCATCTCTTTGTCCTAAAACTGCCCCAATAGCATAGTCACTAGCATCACACATAATCTCAAATGGTTGATCCCAATTGGGTGGTTGAATGATGGGTGCATAAATTAGTGCCTTTTTAACTGTTCGAAAGAAACATAGAAATCTCTATCAAAAGTAATAATAGTATCCTTATCTAAGAGACGAGTTATAGGGGCAGCTATTTTAGCAAAATCTTTAATAAAGCATCTATAAAAACCAGCATGTCCAAGGAAGTTCTTTACTCCTATTATATCTTGTGGGATCGGAAATGTTTCTAAAGTAGCCATATTTGAATTATCAATCTCAATTCTCCTTTTAGAAACCTTATGCCCGAAAACTATACCTTCCCTTGCCATGAAGCGGCAATGCACCCAATTGAGAACCATCTTGGTTTTTTTTACATTGCTGCAAAACTCTATTAATATTATAGAGACATTGCTCAAAAGTAGTTCCATAAACAACAAAATTGTCCATAAGGACCTCCATGGAACTTTCCACAAAACTGTCGAATATTTTTAGAACACACTCTTGAAAAGTAGAAGCTGCGTTACACAAACCAAAAGGCATTAATCGATAAGCATAGGTTCCATAGGGATAGGTAAAAGTATTTTTTCCTTGATCTTCAGGATGGATAGATATTTGAGAGTATCCATAGTATATGTCAAGGAAACAAAAGTAAGAATTAGCGGACATCCTTTCCATAATATCATTAATGAGGGGTAATTGTTTATGAATTTTTATGGTTTCTTTGTTCAACTTCCTGAAGTCAATACACATTCTATATCCTGCTATGGTTCTAGAAGGGATTAATTCATCATAATCATTATTAATTATTGTAATACATCCTTCCCTAGGTATGCAATGAGTTGGGCTCACCCATTTATTGTCTGAAATTGGATAGATAATAACGCTGTCCAACATATGTATAACTTCCTTTCTTACTACCTCTTTCATTTTAGGATTCAACCTTTTTTGATTTTCAACAAATGGTTTAGCATCTCAACCATAGATATCTTATGAGTTACTATGGTGGGATCTATACAATTTATGTCATTAAGAGTGTATCCAAAAGTTTTGCGCTGTTTGACAAGTACCTCCAACAATTTCGTGTTTTCCTCCGAAGAGAGCTTATCATCTAAAATCACTGGGAATTTACCTTCCTTATCTAAGAATTCATACCTGAGACCTGGAGGGAGAGGTTTTTAAACAAGGGGCGGTGGATCCTCGTCCCCTTTTCTTTCAAGTTCTTCAAATTCAACCCTGAGACCTAACTCGACCTCTAGTGAAGTGGTTGAGAATCTCATCCAAATCTTATTTTGCAGAGTCGTTGACAAGCAAATCATTGCTTGTCAAACTCCTCTCCAACTTAGATTGTAGAGTGAAAAAATAGATTGCTGCCAATTCTTCAATAGTCTTCTCCTCCTTAATCTTATCTTTCTTTTCATACGGAAATCTCGTGAATTGGCTGTAATTTATTTCTACAGTTTCTTCACCAAACTACAAAGATAAATCCTGCTTTTTGTTGTCAATATCAATGTCCATAGAGTTATAAAAACAGTTTCCAAGAATAACAGGGCATGAGGGGTGATGACCCACAAGTATAGGGGGTGTATCGTAGTATTTTCGAGGGAAGTGAAACCCAATTTATTGATTCGACACAAGGGGAGCCAAAGAATATTTATAAGCCTTAACAACTGAGTTGTCAATTCAGCTGCACCTGGAAACAATCTTGCTCATAGCAGTTTATCAGTAGCAACAGTTTTGTAGTAGGCATAGCAAAGTAACAGCAGAAGTAAAGCAAAGACAGCAGTAACAATAGTAGCAACCAGTGGGATTCGAGTGTGGTAGGCATAGGGATGGATGGAAGGGCGTTGCATGGACAAGACAATTCACATAGCAATCAGAACATAGGGAAACTGCATATAAATAAGATAAAGCATCCAAGTACTAGATAATCCTAGGCATATGTTCCATATATAGTCATACGTGCTCGCAATGAGAACTTGCACAACATCTTTTGTCCTGCCAGCCCGTTTGCAGCGGGGCCTCAAGGGAACTACTGGCAATTAAGGTGCTCCTTTTAATAGAGCACCGGAGCAAAGCATTAACACTCCATGAACACATGTGATCCTCACATCAAAGCCATTCCATCCGGTTATCCCGATTTCTGTCACTTCGGGGCCATTGGTTCCGGACAACAATGTGTGTATACAACTTGCAGATAAGACCATAAACAATACTATCATAATTAATCAATAACATGTTCAGATCTGAAATCATGGCACTCGGGCCCTAGTGACAAGCATTAAGCACAACAAGTCGCAACAAAGTCATAAAGCACTAATAAAAGATACTAGGCACCATGCCCTAACAATCTGATGCCATTACATGAACGATCTCATCCAATCCCTACCATCCCCATAGCTTACAGAGGGGGATTACTCACTCATCGATGGGGGAAACATGGATGGTCGATGGAGAAGCGATGGTGACGATGGTGGCGATGATATCCTCCAATTCCCTGTCCCGGCAGGGTGCCAGAACGGAGTTTCTGGTGCTGTTTCATGGAATCTGGTGGTGGTGGCGGAGCGGAAATCCTTTTGAAAAACGTCGAACCCCTCGGAGTTTTTAGGTCATAAGGCTTCTTATAGGCGAAGAGGGAGACCGAGGGGGTGCCTGGGGGGCCCACACCATGCCCTGGCGCGGCCAGGCCCAGCCCGCACCTGGGGGGTGTGGCTAGCCCCTGGCCCTCCTGCCTCAGATTCCTCGTGAGTCTTCCGGAAAAATAGGCACTTTGGCTTTTGTCCCATCCAATTCCGAGAATATTCATTTTCTGACTTTCCTGGAACCAAAAACAGCAGAAAACAGGCAGCTGGCACTGTGGCTCTTGTTAATAGGTTAGTCTAAGAAATCATATGAAAAGTACTCCAAAGTGTGGACAAAACACAAGAAAGTGGATAAAACCAAGCATGGAACATCAAAAATTATTGATACATTTGCAATGTATCAACATCCCCAAGCTTAACTCCTGCTCGTCCTCGAGTAGGTAAGTGATAAAAAGAAAGAATAATTTTTGAGGTGACATGCACCATCATAAACCTGATCAAAGTATTTGTAAAACATTCAAAGCTGGGATCATAGTACTTCAATCATAACATGAAAGACAAATTTCTAGCAATAAGACAAACAAACTATGATGCATGAATAACAAACAAAGTTCTAGCAATAAGACAAACAAACAAAGGCACAAACAAAAGATTCATGAATAACAATGCTTTGCAAGACGTTTATTTGTTTCACATAAAGAAAACATAGCATAGTGGCATTCAGGTTGTCCCTTATAGAGTAGCAAACATAAATGCATAGGACACCTTCGAAGTTTACAAGAGTGACCAGATACAAATAGTTTAAAACAAGCAATATCAAGGTATGCATCAATCAACAAGTCTTGGGACAATGCACATAGAACTAAGAATGGCCACTATGCTCTCAAGAAAGTGCTCATAGAATGTGTGGAGACTCAACAAGGAAAGGAAAATGTTTTGAATAATTTTGAAAGGCTTCCAAATGCTGAAAGTATGGTACTCATTAGATTTGAGCTCTCATGGCCCCTATCATAAGCATCTTTAATGTGGTTAATGTGAAAGTGAGGTCCAATCTGAGTTATATGCTTGATAGACTATAAACTGAAAATCCCATGTCCCTTGAGTACGAGGGACGCTCCTCATGCTACTCAACTTTAGTTACCGGTAAGTTCTTGTCATCATAAATATATGCGTATCATAGAGAACCACCAACGGGGTACCCCTTGCCCGATGATACGGAAGAATCCCCATATCAAAATGACAAGGCAAGCAGACAATGAGTATCTCAGCAATCTTCTTATTTACCATGGGAAAATGGTGCTTTTTTCTCTCTTTCCTCTTTTCATAATCTCCTTTTTTTCTTTTTCTCAATAGCTAGCTCTCTCTTTTTTATATAAGAAGAATGCTTCATAGATATCATTATGGTTACGGTGCAGGTTTCCACCATGTCAGCATGGATTAGACCAGCGGCCCAGTCATTTCTCTAACACACATACATAACTCCATGGACTTATAAGCTCCCCTTTTATTTCACACCGACGACATCCGCAAACAAAAGAGCATGGTATCAACTGGGTATATATTTACAAGTGTTGAAAGTGTTCCCCGTGACAGCACAGTTCTGCTAATCCCCAGCCTATAATTTCCAAGCATATAACTTTCATGGACAATCACAATGGTTCAGGTTTATTAAGTGCAGAAAATAAAGTGTGTCATCAAGTTTGTGAGAGCTTTACTAACTAACTTTCTCATAACAAGCAAACATTTTATTCGGAAGAAAACAAGGCATATTGCATATGCATGGAAGTAGCAAATGATGCTAATAGGTAGGTATGGTGGACACTTTGGCAATATTTGGTTTTGGGGAGTTGGAAACATGAGTAAAACATACTCAGTGAAGGTGAAGGCTAGCAATAGTAAGGGAGCGACACACGAGAGAGCAATAATGGCCATAATCATGCAGAGCGACAAAACATCATTGATCAAAGCATAAAGTGATACTACAAGTTGAAAACTAAAGGATCATAAAGGCTTATGGTGACTTGGGATAGTCATAACATGGTGTGAGCATGCGCCAAGTCAACCCAAATAAAGCATCAAAGGAGAATACCACAATACTATGCTTTGATATGCTAAAACAACACATGATTCATCCAAGGCACATTAAGAAATCTCAATTGTTTATAACAAGTCATGCTACAACAAAGAATACTAAGCATAAAGCCAAAACAATATCAAGCATGGCGTGATAAAGCATAGGCCACAGTCAAAAACAAACTCTCTTTACCACTTAAGCATGAACTTTCCTACTCTTTTCCAATCCAAACCAAACTATTTGAAAACCAATGCATGAAAGAGGGGGTCCAACCAATTTATTTAGCAAACTAGGCAAACAAAAAACCAAAATGAAAACGAAAAATAAGACGCTCCAAGAACAACACAACTGTGCATGAAAAAATAAAAATGAAGCGTTTGGAAGAAACATGGGATTTTTATTGATGAAGAAGGGGATGACTTGGGCATCCCCAAGCTTTGACGCTTGTATTTCTTGTATATTTATTGGGGTGACACGCGTGGCATCCCCAAGCTTGAGCTTTAGTCCATCCTTCATCTCATTACTCATTCCTTCCATACACCTGAAATTTTTCTTCATACAAAACTTCACACAATCTTTATTAGCAACATTAGTTCACTCAAGATAATAAGTCTTAAGGTTCAGTTCTAACACCAATAAACTTCCATTATAACACTAGCTACTTAATTACTTCCCTTAAAAAGCTCAATTCCCCAAAAGAACTAAAAAAGGAACCAACAAGAAGCAAATGCAGAAAATGGCAGAAATCTGTCAAAACAGACCAGCAGGTAAGACGGATTTTTTCGAA
This sequence comes from Avena insularis, assembly GCA_023614405.1. Taxonomy (NCBI): domain Eukaryota; kingdom Viridiplantae; phylum Streptophyta; class Magnoliopsida; order Poales; family Poaceae; genus Avena; species Avena insularis. The sequence continues at coordinate 295,478,347 of CM042692.1, forward strand.
GACCTTCTGTTGCTCAAATCAAAAATTGTTGAACTAACGAAAGTTAGATAACGACCTGGGGCAGAAGCACAAAAATTAACGCCTCAAAAGGACGTACATAGATGTTACATGAATGTTTACGGTGAAGCACAGAAATCTGTTTCGGGACAGCAACTTTCCCAATCATTACTTCTCTCTCACTAGAGGTTACTCTTGGCACAGAAAGCAAATAAAAAGGATAAGGAGCGGTTATTACTGAAGTAATAACTTCCAAGACTCATCTAAAACTTTTGGGTTATCTCTCAATAAGTACTTTTATTTAACGCATTTAAGTTAGGCATAAGCAAAAACTAAAATGGATAGAATAGAAGTAAGCGGAGATAATCATGGTGAAAACATTGTTTTGTTCAATTAAATCCTTTTGTTAACAAGGTTGATCAGGTCTTGTTACGAAAACAATTTCATATGATACAAAACTTTGTATTCCACTAATGATTATGTTACCTCAACCTTGATAGCAATGGTCCCAATCATAATAGTTTCAAATTTTTCTCTTGGTATGGGACAATATATTTCTCCAACTTGAATGCCCTCAACATGTTCAAATGAATTCAAACCATAAGTCCTTTCAATCTTCTTGGGGAAATAGACAATATGTTCCTTGTCATTAACATTGAAGGTCACCTTCCCTTATTTATAATTAATAACAGCTCCTGCAGTATTTAAGAAAAGGTATCCCAAGAATAATAGACATATTATCATCTTCAGGCATAATAGTTTGAGAGGATGCTCACATAAGAAATATGAGTTGAAGTAAAAGAGAGCATCAAGAAGAAAATTCAAAACACATTTAAGTCTAACCCACTTCCTATGCATAGGAATCGTGTATGCAAATAAATTCACAAACAACAAAGTGACAGGCATAGGAAGATAATACAAGAGTAACTTCAAAACTTTCAGCACATAGAGAGGTGTTTCAATACCATGAAAACTTCTACAACCATATTTTACTCTCTCATAATAGTTTTCAGTAGCCTCATGAATAAACTCAACAATATAACTATCACATAGAGCATGCTTTTCATGATCTACAGCACTAGAGCTTTATTATAAACATTTTCAAAAGAATCCTCAGGAACATAACATTCATCCTCCTTTAGTAAGCATGGAGGACAATCAAATAATGTAAGGGATAAAGAGTTACTCTCATTAGAAGGTAGGCATGGGTAGCTAATCCATTCTTCCTCCTTTTGTTCATCACTCTCCTCCTCTTTTTCATCTAATGAGATTTTAGGTTCATCAATTTCTTCTTCCATAGGATCTTGCAAGGCATTAGTCTCTTCCATTTGTGGAAAGCATCTATTAATATATTCAAGAATATAGCCATTTTCATCCTTGTAATTATCAAAGCAAAATTTAAGTATACCATAAACCCCATATTTGTAAGGTGAATCATCAATATTTTCAAGCAAACTAGCTAGTTCAAAAGCACCCTTCCAAGCAATAAATTCCTGAATTTGTTCCACATCATAAAAGTCATAATTTCCTTTAACATAAGAGGATATGGTAACATTATCATTATACTCACATTGAAAAGGGAGGTGTTTGTACCTCCTACAACAACAAGATTTGTCCAAGCAATAAGTAACATTATAAGTAGAGCACACATTTCTAGCGATGGTATACAATTTATCAATTTGTTCCCGTAAGTGTTTCCCTTTTTGTGACAAGCGGTGTTCCTTATATATTTTTGATATTCCGTGAACCCACCTTGCCAATAAGATTCAGTTTCAAAGAAACCAACCATTGACCAAGAGCATGATAAAGCAAGACAATAACAGACCAACGAAAATAACAACTAGAGTAGGAACTACACTTTTTTTGTATTTTTTATAAAGAAACAAGCAAACAAGGCAGAAATAAACTTAGCTTGAACAATAGTGATTCCAAGTGGACTTGATAAATAAAGCTATGCTCCCCGGCAACAGCGCCAGAAAATAGTCTTGATGACCCACAAGTATAGGGCATGTATCGCAGTATTTTCGAGGTAAGTGAAACCCAATTTATTGATTCGACACAAGGGGAGCCAAAGAATATTTATAAGCCTTAACAACTGAGTTGTCAATTTAGCTGCACCTGGAAACAATCTTGCTCACAGCAGTTTATCAGTAGCAACAGTTTTGTAGTAGGAATAGCAAAGTAACAGCAGAAGTAAAGCAAAGACAGCAATAACAAAGCAGTAATCTGTGGGATTCGAGTGCGGTAGGCATAGGGATGGATGGACGGGCATTGCATGGACAAGACAATTCACATAGCATTCAGAACATAGGGCAATTGCAGATAAATAAGATAAAGCATCCAAGTACTAGATAATCATAGGCATGTGTTCCATATATAGTCTACGTGCTCGCAAAGAGAACTTGCACAACATCTTTTGTCCTGCCAGCCCGTTTGCAGTGGGGCCTCAAGGGAACTACTGGCAATTAAGGTGCTCCTTTTAATAGAGCACTGGAGCAAAGCATTAATGTAACTACCTCGGTGAATTACGCTCCTAGTTACAAGCCTGGATGAACGGAAATGGTTGAAATAGTACGGTGGGGCCCAAATGCCACTCACAGGTAGACCTTTCGGCCGTCCCAACCATTTCCAAACATCAGGACAAGAACGGGCGGCGTAATCGGCAGGCGAAGGGATCAACTACATACACAAATGAGTATGTATGCAAGCCACCATACAATAGTACATCAGAGCCATTCCATCTAAAAAGAAAGGAAATATAGCAACGCCATACGGCAAGATCCAAATATCCTAGATAGATATAATAGTTTAGGATATCTCCTCATACATCAGTCAACAGAGCATCAAGCGGAAGCGGAAGACAAAGTCCGAGTACGGATAAGAAGCAAATTGGCATAAGATGCCCCATAAATAAGCACATCCCGCCCACAGATCTCACGGATCCCGTTTCCCGGAATCTCTACACCGAATGATCGTTGCCCACATCGTCCGTTTCTTCCACCCAGTATCCATCTTGCGAGTGTACCTGTTCATCTGAACCAATAATTTATCGTGTGAGACCCTAGGGGTACTCAGCAAGTCTTTATGCCTCTAAAGGGGACACAACCTGGGGTGACGCAATTGCAGCAAAAGATAAACCCTAACAGTTCTATAGATACTCGCTAACCATCCGCCTAACCAGAGATAGACGGATGTCCGTGAATTAATAACAACAGTTATAACAGTTATAAAGATAATCTTAACAGATCCATCCTCCTCCTCGCTTACCGACGAGGAAGCGGACGAACAACCCCCATCCGTTGGCAGTTTTATTATCCATTCCATGAGTGTTGCACTATTTACTAGTCAGGTACCTAGTCTAGTCAAATTAAGAGCGGTACTTTAGTTATGCTTGTCTATGATCGAGAAACTGTGCTCCAAGTCGTCCATAACCGCGGACACGGCTTTCAGAAAGTTTTACCCTGCAGGGGTGCACAAATAGCAACACACACTCGATATGCCTCGGAAAAACCAAATCAAAACCCAACGAGACAGTCACGACAAAGCAATTACAGGATTCAGAAATATTTCAGGGGGCCACCCCTTTAAGATCCCATAGCGAAGAAGCCGGCTCCGAAACGGGCTTAAGGTTGTGGAGGCGGCTGTAAACGACTGGGAACCCGAAAGTGTGGCTGGGCTTGTCGATACAGCGAAATCGGGCCACGATCCTAAACAGTACAGTGTGCAGTACCTCGCACAATCTTAAATAAAGCAGTAAAGCATGGCATAGGTACAGGATCGTAAATAAAACCTCAAACTAGTTTGTGGCCCCAAGAAATAAGAATGAATCAAGCTCTGGCTCAGGGGGGTCCATAAGCCTCCCGGATGTGGATAGCGCGAATATTCTTGGAACAGGAATCAAGTACTCGGGGTCGTACGGGACACAAGTGAGCCTGAAAAACCAAATAGCGAATATGGCTCACCGATGCCACTTTCATTAGTTATCCCATTACTACTCAGGTTAAGTTGTTTAGGTACCTCATTATCCATCAGACACCCACATACCCTACACATGCTGTTCTACGACTCGCATGGCTCAAACAACTCCTGTAGTAATGGCTCATGGGATGGAGGTACAAGCTTCGGTGGGGTTCAAAAGTAAAGGCTATGCAATACTTGGGATTCAATTTAATGCAATCGCGACTCAATGATGCAAGAATAAGATAAAGAGGCAATAGGTACTATATGTATGCAAGCATGTGGTAGGGCTTGCCTGGCAGCTCAGTTGAAGCAAAGGATGGATCTGGGTAGTGCTCCTGGTTCTCTTGATATATCCCCTGCTCAGCGTCTATTCGAAGAAGAACCAAACAAACAAGGGCCAACATAAATAAAGTGCACAAGCATATGAATAAATGCGACAAGCAAACAATCATGCCATGATGAATGATGCACAATTTGCATGGCAATAAGGTAGCATGGCATGGGTGAGGTGTGGCATACAAGAGATAAACATTTTATTATGTTTTGGCCCCATTTTATTCTCAATTAAGTTGCTGTACTCTTTATATTTATATGATGCATGCTTCAAAACAAACCATGGAATGCATAAACAGAAAGGTCTCGTCGAGCTAATCATTTTAGACATATTATTTATTAAATTTGGAGTTATAAATCAAAAGTTATTAATTAATTAAAGAAAAGGGGCATTTTATTGGAATTTAAATAAACTTGGAAATTTAAGTGTTCAAAATATATTTTGGATAGCATATTTGAATTCCTCATATTTTTCTGATTTGAAAACATATATTATTTGTATTATTTGGATTAATATTTGAAAAGTTATTTAAAAACAGAATTTAAATTTGAATTTGATTTAATTTGTAAAGATTTGAATTAAAACCGAATTGGACAGAGACTTTTCTCACTCAGGCAGGCATAGACCCAGTCACTGTCGGGTGGGCCTCTCTGCTGACTGGGACACCCGCGCGCAGACGTGTTTTTTTCTCACCGCGATCTAGGTTAGCTCCAGAGAATGACGAGTGGGCGAGTAAGGCGCGGTCCACGCGAGCCGGGCTGTGGGGTTGCACGGAGAGCTCGAGCGCGGGTTAAGCGCTTAAAACGGCTGGGGGGTTTGTGCAAAATGGGGCGCAGCCGCTGTGGGGTGGGCCGGACGGGGCGGGGGTTGCGAAAAACAAACGTGGGGGGTATCAAAAGAGCCGCCATCGCTGTTTTTCTTCTCGTCATTGGCGACCGATCGGCGCGAGGCGGGGATCGAACGCGGGTCGCGAGGGTGCGCGCGGAGGGCCGGAACCAGTGCGGTGGGGCGGGGGTTGGTGCTAGGGAGGTAGGCGAGGACTAGCTAGGGTTTAGCGCGACGCGGGGAGCGAGCAGACGCACGCGACGCCGGCGCACAGAGGCCGTTCGTCGGATGGTCCGGCGCGACCAGCGCAAGGATGCGACGACGAGGATGTCAGGGGGGGTTCGTGGGCTCACCGGGAGTGTGACGGTGGTGCTGGATCGGGTCGGCGAGCAGCGGGCTGGCGTGAGGCGACGCCGGAACTAGGTTTGGGCTCGGCCTCGGCGGTGATCCTCGGCTCCGGTGATCCTCTCATGGGCGTGTCCTAGGCGATGCGTGGGAACCTCTGGTACTCTCCAACTCCTCCACAGACGGCCTGGTCTGGAACGGCAATGGTGGAGACCGGCGTTGCCGGATGCGGTGGAGAAGAGGGGGAGAGGCAGGGCGCTGGGGCTGGATCTGGGGGTAGCAGGGGCGAGGCAGAGAGGTGTGGGGTGGTGGTAGGTAGCAGAGAGGGGGAGATGCCGTGGGGAGGCAGGTAGATGGGAAAAGGTGGCTTCGGCCACCTTTATCCTCCTCCTCACGTGCTCGGCTGGGACAGGGCTAGGGCGTCTGGGGGTAGGTGCGGCCAGAGAGGTGGGGAGGCTCAGGGGGCCACAAGGCAGGGAGGGAAGGAGCAAGAGAGGGAGAGGCTCGGGTTAGGGGTAGAGCTAGGCTCGGGTAGAGCTAGGTTTGGAGCTAGGTTAGGGTTTGGGGTGGTAGCTAGGGCAGGGAGAGGTGGCCAGGGAGAGAGGGTGGCCGGTGGGGCCAGCTAGGGTAGGCCATGGTGGGGTGGCTCGGCTTAGAAGGAGGAGAGAAAGAGGGGGGGTGCTTAGGGTTTAGGTTTAGAGAGGGGTAGATGGTTTAGATGAGGTAGGAGGTTTAGAGAGAGAGGAAATATGAGGTGGTGGCAATCCTTTGACAAGACCAAGCAAGACCCAAAACAAGCTCAAGCAAGAAATGGCCAAAAGAGAGAAGAAAAGGAAGGTGGTGATGGGTGGATGGAGATGATGATGGGGTTTTAGAAAAGATCCACTCAAAAAGCAAATACAAACCAAAGCTAGCAAAAGATGGTTCTTGCATGGCCCATGCAATCAATTAATGCCATGCTTATTTTGTGAAAACAAGATTAATACATGGCATTATTATTATGCATCCCCAAAAATTGGAGTAAGGCCCAAGCAAAGGAATTTAGAAAGAATTCCAAGTGGAGTATATGGAGATGATCACATTGGATTATATTTAGGACTAGCTAGTGTGTATATGCCACTAGATGATTAATAGTCCAAACAATATCCCAACATGAGTTTCATTCCTTATTAATCCATATGGAAGCTAGGGAAGAGGGGTCCACTCACAAGGCATGCAAAGGTGGCCATGTGGCTCTCATATTTCAATATTGTGAAAACAACATGATGCCAAGATGAGAGCATGTGGCAAAGAATTGATCCATCCCAACCCACATGAGCTAGAAGTAAAACCAGTAAATGCCAAGCTCATATTTAGTTGGATGGTGGAATTATAAGGTGGTGAAAGAAAAGGTGGTGGAGTTAATAAGAGATATGCCCCCAACTCAACTTGGGCATTTCACAATATATCAAGAACCAAATACAATTAATAATGCATATGAGATAAGAACCAAATGGAAAAGGGTTTGATATGATGCTCAAATGCAAGGAGGCATGATGACATGAGCATGAAATAATGATGATGCAACAATTATATATTTGAAGTAGCCATTATATTACTAGACCAAGTAGCATTACAATTGTTAGACAATTGGGATGCTACAACTCTCCCCCACTAAACAGGAATCTCGCCCCGAGATTCTAGGAAGAAGAAGACACAAAGAGGGTAGGATACTTGGCACGGAGCTCATCTTCACGTTCCCAAGTGGCTTCATCAACGGAATGGTGCGACCACTGCACCTTGTAGAACTTGATGGACTTGTTGCAGTCCTTCTTTACGCAACTTCAAGGATTTTTGGGTGTTCTTGATAAGACAGGTCTTCTTGAAGATTGATAAGCTCATGGTCCACGGTCCGCCGATCCTTGAAGCACTTCTTGAGCTGAGAGATGTGGAAAACATCATGGACTTTGAGTTTTTCCGGGAGCTCAAGAGCATAAGCAACTTCTCCTCTTCTTCCACGAATTTTGAAAGGACCGATGTATCTAGGAGCCAGCTTCCCTTTGATACCAAAGCGGTGCGTGCCTCTCATGGGAGTGACACGAAGGTAAACGAGATCACAGGACATACTCCATGTCCGTGTGCTTCTGTCATAATTGCTCTTCCGGCGACTTTGAGCAATCCTCGATTTTCGAATGATGTGAACCTTCTCCTCCGCTTGAGTCACAATGTCGTGGGCCAAACAAGATCCTTTCACCGCACCACCAACCAATCGGAGTTCTGCACTTGCGACCATAGAGATCCTCAAATGGTGCCATCTTTAAACTTTTCTGGAAGCTGTTGTTGTACGAGAATTCAGCATAAGGAAGACATTCTTCCCACTTCATGCCAAAGGAGATGACGCAAGCACGGCATATCCTCCGTAATCTGATTGATCCTTTCAACTTGTCCTTGCGAGGGTGGTAGGCTGTGCTGAAGTTCAACTTTGTTCCCAAAGCATTTTGGAAACTCTCCTAACTTGGAAGTGAAGATGCTTCCACGATCTGAACTGATCTCGAGAGGAACCCCATACAGAGAGACAATTTGTTGATATAGAGCTCCTTAACTGAATTGCGAAATGGTTTCCTTGACGGGAAGAAGTGAGCCACTTTAGAAAGCCGTCAATGACAACAAAGATTGCATTGTTGCCCTTCTGCGACCTCGAAACCAGTGATGAAGTCCATCTCTACTTTCTCCCATTTCCATTCCGGGGTTTCAATGGCTGTAGAAGACCGGAAGGTTTTGATGAACAGCTTTCACTCTGCGTACATCACACCGAGACATACTTGGCACAATACCTTTTCAAACCAGGCCACCAATATTGTGTTTTCAAGTCCATGTACATCTTTGTGCTGCCAGGTGGATAGAAAGAACAGAATCATGCGCCTCCTTGAGAACTTGTTTCTCTCAAACCCGGTAGTTCAAACAAACATCCGTGTTCAAAGAAGAGCGTGCCTTGATCATCGACGTGAAAAGACTCATACTGGAAGCTGAAGCCTAGAGATGATCTTTCTTGTGCGGATCACCAAGCTGAGAAGAGCGAACCTTTTCTTCCAAGAGAGGTGTTGCTAGAAGGTTCAGGAGATACCCTTGTTCCACAATTTCAGGTTGAGTGACGGAATTCCTCGCACAAAAGAGGCATTGTTCTTCCATCATGAGGTTGTTGACATAAGCTTTGCGGCTGAGAGCATCTGCCATGACATTAGCTTTGCCCGGAGTGTAGTTGATGGTCAAATCGAAGTCATTGATTGCTTCAATCCATCTCCTTTGCCGAAGGTTGAGATCAGGCTGAGTAAAGATATACTTCAGACTCTTGTGATCAGAAAAGATCTCACAACGGTTGCCAAGCAAGTAGTGCCTCCATACTTTCAAAGCAAAGACAAGCGTCATGAGCTCGAGGTCATGTGTAGGATAGTTGATCTCATGCGTCTTCAACTGACGAGAGGCATAAGCAACAACTTGTTTTTCTTGCATAAGGACCGCACCCAATCCATGCAAAGAGGCGTCACAGAAGATCTGAAACGGCTTGGATGTATCCGGAGGAACCAAGACTGGTGTGAAGTGAGCTTCTCTTTGAGTGTCTCAAAGCTTGCTTGACATGCAGGAGTCCAAAGGTATTTCTTGCCTTTCTTGAGGAGATCGGTAAGAGGCTTCGCTATCTTCGAAAAGTTCTGAACGAAGCGACGGCAATAACTAGCCAAACCAAGGAAACTCCACACTTCTTTGACATTAACAGGAGGAAGCCATTCAACGATTGTCTTCACAGTTTCCGGATTAACTGCAATGCCCTTGGCAGAGATGACATGACCAAGATAGGTTACTTGAGGCAGCCAAAACTCACACTTGGAGAACTTTGCATACAAGCGGTGTTCACGAAGCTTGCTAAGGACACACCGAAGGTGTTCTTCATGCTCTTCTTGTGACTTGGAATAGACTAGGATGTCATCCAGGTAGACCACAACGAACTTGTCAAGATACTCCATGAAAACCGAGTTCATGAGCCTCGAGAAGGTGGCAAAGCGTTGGTGAGACCGAAAGACATGACCGTGTACTCATACAGGCCATAGCGGGTGGTGAAAGCTGTCTTAGGAACATCTTCCTTGCGAATCTTGATTTGGTGATAACCACTCCTCAAGTCCAGCTTAGAGAAAACCACAGCTCCAGCTAGCTGATCAAAAAGATCATTAATCCGCGGAAGGGGATATTTATTCTTGATGGTTTTAGCATTGAGAGCCCGATAGTCAACACAAAGTCTATCAGTCTGGTCTCGCTTCTTCACAAAGAGAGTTGGGCTACCCCAAGAAGAAGTACTGTGCTGAATGAAACCCAACTTCTCTTGTTCATCAAGCTGACGTTTGAGTTCAGCCAACTCAGCAGGACCCATCTTATAAGGCCGCTTGGAGATAGGAGCGGTACCAGGTTCAAGCTCAATAACAAACTCAACCTCACGATTCGGAGGCATACCTGGCAACTCTTCAGGAAAGACATCTGGGAACTCACAGACCACCGGAACACTCTGAATAGCTTCCATAGCATCAACATTCAGAGCTGCCAAAGAGAAAAGCTGGATAGCAGGAGTCAGACTTGGAGAATAGACTATATGGCCTTCAGGAATCTTCAGAGAAACCGAGCGTTCAGCACAATCAATCACAGCTGCATTTGCTGTCAACCAATCCATGCCCAAGATGACATCAATGTCAGAATTGCCCAGAACAATTAAGGACGCCGAGAACGAAGAGCCACCAATCTCAATTTGATTGCTATGGCTGATATAAGCAGCCCTCATGTTTGAACCAGGAGATAGGACCCTTAACTGCTTAAGTAGAGGTTCCATAGCTAACACATTCTCATTTGCAAACTTGTGAGACACAAAAGAATGCGATGCACCAGAATCAAACAAAACTCTTGCAGGAACTGAGTTAACGGGAAGCATACCCATCACAACTCCAGGTGCATGCTCAGCTTGAGCGGCGTTGATGCAGTTGGCACGAGCAACAGTAGACCCGGGCTTGGTGTTGATGTTGAGAGCCCGAGGTGGTGGTGCACGAACCAAAGGAGAGCTTGCCGCAGATCTTGGAGGTGGTGGAGGAAGAGCCTTGTTCTTCATCGGACAGTTCCATTGTTGATGCCCAGAGTCTCCACAAGTGTAACAAGCACCAGGTGGACGTGGAGCAACGTAGCCAGGGACTCCGCCAGGCGCTCCAGGGTAGTGGTGGTTGTAGCCCCTGGGAGCAGCAGTGAGGAAGTTTGGTGGCCTTGCCGCGTAGCTTGAAGGTCTTGGTGGAGCCGGTGTAGGGGGTTCGTAGCATGGAAAACAAAAATTTTCTATCGCATACAAACAAACAATCCAAGATCTATCTACTAGATTGTAGCAACGAGTCGATAGAGGAACTCACCCTCGAAGATTCCAAAGCGGTTAACGAGAGCAGATTCTCGTGGGTGATGTAGTCGTACTCTTTCCGATCTCAAGATCGCGTAGACGATCCTTCCAGCGCCACGTTCAGCAAGCGCCCCAGATCGGTCACACGCTCGGTACACGAAGACCTTCCTCTCCTTGTTCCAGCAGGCAGCGGAGGTTGTAGCACTCTCCTCGCGATTCCAAGACAACGGCGTGGTACCGAAGTAGAGGAGAAATCCTTGAGGCTTCACTTAAGCCGGTGCGAGTATGGTGGAGCTTATGAGAGAGGCTATTTAGTGGTCTAGTAATTAGACACACCAATTAGAAGGCTCTAAACCAATTAGAAGGCTCTAAACCGCTGGCTAAAGCAATTAGAAGCTCTAAACCAAAACGGCTCTAAACCGGAGGTAGAAGATAGGAACTTGTGTGTGCTAGGAGGGAGCCCTGCCCCTCCTTATATAGGTGGGAGGGGCTGGCCGGCCAAGGGGAGGGAGTGGAGTCCCTCCCCAACTCGGCCTTGAGGTGGGGCGCCGGCTTGGGGAGGAGGAATCCCTCCCCAACTCGGTTTCCACTTCTCCTCCTCTTTCCACCTTCCAAAACTTGCCGTTTGACTTTCAAACTAGCCGTTTGACTTTTCAATTTAGGATTTAAATAAACCCTTTATTTTGGACAGCGAGAACACTTAGTACATGATGCAATCATTCCAATATGTAATGACACATTCATGTACCCTCCCCCCTCCGGAGTGCCGGACATTCCGGGACCTTCTAGAATGTTCCCGATGAAAACACCGGAACCATTCCCCAACTCCGAAACGGGACTTTCCTTATATGAATCTTATTCTCCGGACCATTCCGGATCACCTCGTGATATCCCGGATCCCATCCGAGACTCCGAACAACATTCGGTCTCTTTCTCATAATACCATAACTACTCAAACAACGTCGAATCCTTAAGTGTGTCTCCCTACGGTTCGTGAATTATGCGGACATGATCGAGACACTTCTCCGAACAATAACCAATAGAGGAATCTGGAAATTCATATGGCTCCCACATATTTCTACGATTACTTTGCGATCGAATGAACCACTTACATACGATACCAATTTCCCTATGTCTCACGATATGTTACTTATCCGAGGTTATGATCGTCGGTATCTCTGCATACCTAGTTCAACCTCACATCGATAAGTACTCTTTTCTCGTTCCCATGATATGGGATCCCCTGTGAGCCAGTCACATGCTTGCAAGCTAATTGGATGACATTCCACCGAGAGGGCCCAGAGTATATCTATCCGTCATGTGGATGGACAAATCCCTCTTGATCCATGTGTTTCAACCAATACTTTCCGAACACTCAATGCCACTTTTATAGCCACCCTGTTACGGTGTGGTGTTTGATGACATCAAAGCATCCATCCGGTAAAGGTGATATGCATGATCTCATGGTCGAAGGAATTAGGTTACTATGTATCAGAAAGCATATAGCAATTGAACTATTGAAATGACTTGATCTTTATGCTACGCTTATCTATAGGAGTATGTCCACCATATCATTCTCCTAACGATATGATCTTGTTGTTGATAACATCTCAATGTTCATGATTTGGACACCACACTCATCAATCAACCAACAAGCTAGTGAAGTATAGAGGCTATACTAGGGACTTCAAATTAAGTTTACAAATCACATGTATTAATGGTTTCCTTGTTAATACTATTATAGCATGAATGTAAACATTTATCATAAGTATGAAGATATGATAATAACCTACTTTATTATTGCCTCTTGGGCATATCTCCAACAGTCTCCCACTTGCACTAGAGTCAATAATCTAGTTTCAAACCTTTGTGTTTTCAACACCTATGGCTTTAAGTTGTTTTATTTACAAGATTGCTATTGGTTAAATGATCTCCGGATCGACACTTCCAGTCCGTGTGTAATTGCATGTCTTTGCGTCTCTCGCATCACTCATTCTCTAATGAGATGGCTTTGTATGATTTGGTCTTTCTTCGGTGTGACCTTTAGTTCTTTGGGGTTAAAACATGTTGATAATATTGTAACAATATATCTTCATAGTATTATCCCTGTGAACTACACCTAGTTTGATAACAAACTACTTGACACAAATGCCCTCTTTTGCTGCTATAATAGCAGTCATATACTTAGCCTTTTGTTGAAGTATCTCACACAATGTCTTAACTTTGGAACTCATCCAAATCCATTATGGAACTCACTTTCCATTATATTGTGCCACCCTTAGTTTAGATTGAGATAAACTTAATTTGTACTTTGTGACAAAACTAGTATCAATGTAGTACTTTTACAATGAACTAATCATCTATTTGTCACTTCTACAAATAATATACTCTTAGTTCTTCCAAAAGATCATAAGAATATCCTTACTATCGTCCAATGATCATCTTATGAATCATTCTGGTATATGCTCATAATATTTATAGCATAGGACATATCTGGATTTGTACATATCACAGTATGATTGATATAAATACTCTTTGTGATTTCATACATCAAGTATCAATCTATACTTGAATCTTTGTTTCACTTACCAAGTGCCAATACACTTGAATATATCATCAACATTGAACTCTTTCAATCCTTTCTGCAACAAGAACCTTTCTTGTAGTTTCTATATTGAATTCATTCAATATCTCGTCTATGTACTGCACAACCATATTAGCGTCTATTGATGCCAAATATTTGGGTTTTGCCTAAGTCTTTCATCGGGATGAAATTCTTAATATGTGTTAATAAAAGATACATTATTTCCAATCAACAATATGTCTTCCACATAATGTATTAGAAACATGTCTTAGCGCCCCACTTAATTTCTTGCAAATGCAAGCATCTTCATTGTCTCCGATGAAATTAAACTCTTTTAACAGTTTCATCATAGTGAAGATTCCAACTCCGCTATGCTTACTTCAACCATTGAAGTTTGCATATGCTTTTAGCATCCTTTGAATTAACAAAACCCTTTGGACCGTGTCATGCACACGTCCTAGGTAACCATTCTATTAGAAGAACTTGTTTTGTTTATTCTACTACCACATAACAAATTATATGTAGTGGTTGCTACATTAATCCGTCTAGACTAAAAATCGCTATGAAAGATCAAATCTTGTCATATACAACCTTTGAACATTGTTGTGAACTCTTTCCCAACATGTCGACTATTTCATAGATGTGAAACATCCATGTCTACTTCTTTATAGATCCAAACACAACTGCAAGGTCTTACACCTTTTTCGAGGGTCCTTCAAGTTCAAAACTTGATTTCTCGTGTATGGAACTATCACGGATTATATGGCTTCAAGCCATTTGACGGAGTCAGGGCCCATCATCGTTTCTTTGCATGTAGTAGGTTCATTATTCTCAAATAATGATTCAACCCTCAAATCTTGGTATTTGATTGTTTACTTGACCTATTTGGTTCAATAGAAACTTAGACCTCCGTGACCACAACCTTTGAGGCACGTGAGCCATGAGCATTGTTGCTGCCTCCGGAACACTTTTCGGTGCTGCGCAACTTTGCACATATAGCTAAGGTTCCTTTAACCTTATCAAAGTTCTATTGTCCTCCCACTTAACTTTTCACGAAAAATTCCTTCTCAAAGAAACTTGACGTTCTAAGCGACAAACACTTTTGTCTCCGGTGTTTATGGAGGAATACTTAACAGTAATACAAAGACAGGTTTATCCGACTTTGGTTGCAAACATCTTTCTTATGCATAGCATACCAATGTTTAAGAAAGGACTACTTGGGTTTTATCCCAAACCATAACCTTATATGGTGTCATTTCAGCGGATTATGATGGAGCTCTTTTAGTGGAAAACGGTAATCTCCAAAGCTTTTAATCTTTAAAATATAATGGCAGTTCTATGAATTACACCTTTGATCTTACCATGTCAAACAAGGTTTTAATTACATATCTCGAACGCTCCATACTCTTATGGTGTTTCGGGAAATGCAAATCCACAGAACGATTCCTTAAATCTTAGGTATTATGCTAAACTTGTAATTCAAATATCTTCCTTTATGATCTTATCATAAACTATTCATATTCTTGTTACAATGATTTTGCACTTCATCTTGAAAGTCTTTTGAACTTTTCAAATATTTCATACTTCATCCTTATTAAGTAAATATTCATATATTCACTCAAATTTTCGGAGAAAGCATATGAAGTTGAAATCCATCGCTCTTGACTACACATAATGGAGTTCGTACAACAATATGCACAAGTTCCAATAAGCTAGTCTTTCGCTCCTTTGGCCTATGAACGAAGTTTTAATTATCTCTAGGAAAGTTTCACAAACGCCATTTGATCAAAATCAAAAGACTCCAAAATTCCATCCACATGGAGTTTCTTCATGTTTTCTTTCCAATATAATTTAAACGGCGATGTCACTTCCTAAGTGATCTTTCAATCAATTTGTCTTCGACAATTTTAGCACTAGTTTTATGGATGTGATTTATCCAACGAGATTTGTGAATCATCCATCTTTTATGGATTACGCAATTATTTGAACAACCCTTTTGTTCTCATAATACCTGATAAAACAAATCTGAAGGCAAGCTTTGATGTTTAACGAGCAACACAATAACCCTTTATTTGTTTTCGATGAACATCATCACATATTCTTTGCTAGTTACTTAGGCCATTGTAGTTCATGAATTGTGTTGTTTCGTATGACGATTCACACCAACAAATTCAGTATCAAATACTTAAGAACCACATTGTTTAATAAGCAAAGAATATAGCCATAACACGTATATCATCTATATACTTAAACTGAACAATTCTAGTCTTTTCTTTTCTGCCATATACTTATGAGATTCTCTTCAAGATTTTCCTGCATTTGAAAGAATCTATCAACATCAATAGTGGAGTCATACATATGACACATAGTCCAAAGCGTGTATAGTTAAATACCAATGTCTTTGGACTTGCACTTTGAAGTAGATCACCATTATCAAATGTTTGGTGTTCTTTCAAATTCCTTTCTTTAGTTAACTCTTGGTGTAGTAAACATTTTACCTACATCAAATATTCACCTTCATCATGGATTTATCCATGATCAAGCTATTTTAGCTTATAACGGTGAATCGTGAGTATAATGTTGCTCTCCAAAACCTTTTGGAAGATTAGGACAACTAGTGTCTCCAACCTTTTGCAAATTCTCATCAAATATGAGAACATGACTTTTGCCATATTATACTCTATCATGTTGTAACCAAAACTTCATTTCAGATATCACAATATCTTCCACACATCATGGTTTCTGAAACAACTCTTTCAGATCCTAGATAACCTTGATATTAAGACAATCCTTTAAATATCAAGAATCATGGAGACAAACATGATATTCAAACACTAACACTTGGAATTGTCACTCTTGTTTTAATACTAATTATTAAACTTTATGGAGTAACCGGAAATTACTGAAAGTTTGCAATAGGACTTTTAAACTTTAGATTAACACTTCAAAACAATACGATACCAGTAAGAAGTAACTAACCAGAATTCTATAGTTCTATCATCTCAATTATAACTAAGCGCAAGGTGGTAAACTGATGCCAATGACTACAACAACTATGCAGATTCACTTTGATTTAGTTTATGATAAATAGAGTTCTAATTAATAATTAAATTAATCTAGGTGAACTCCCACTCAAAACAATATCCCTCACATTGTTTTAGTGATCACACGAACCAAATCCACCACATCAAAACCGATCATCACGAGAGTTGATATAGCTTTAATGGCGAACAATCAACATGTTCATCATATCTACTATATGACTCATGCTCTACCTTTCGGTAATCCGTGTTCCTGAGGCCATGTCTGTACATGCTAGGCTCGTCAAGATCAAACCTTAGCTACCGCATAAGCAAATCTGGCTTGCTTACGCTGTATTCACCCGCGGAATCAAAGACACCCGATCATCACGTGGTGTTTCGAAGCAGCAAGCTTTGGCAACGGTGCATACTAAGGGTGAACACTTTAGAACTTGAAATTTATGTGCATGAGGGATCATCTTATAATGCTACCGCTGCCTACTAAGCAATACAAGATGCATAAAGGATTAACATCACATGCAATTCATAATATGTGATATGATATGGTTTTCTTCTTTGTGCTTCGATCTGCATCTTCAAGCACCGAACATGATCTCCATCATCACCGCATAGCATCAAGGTCAATGACGCTTCTTCATGGTTGTCGCCCACCAGCTTCAACTATTACAACTACTTTGAATAGACACAGGTCTTAACAAAATTAAAGACAACCATATGGCTCCTGCCGTTGCCAACTTACAATAAGGAACATTGCATACATCAAATATAATCACAATCATGGCCATATCACATCATCAAGACACCTGCAAAACAAAGTTAGACTTCTACTTTCTTTGCATATTTTACGTGGTTTGGGGCTTTCCATAAGTGTCGTTCTAACCTACGAACAAGAACCACAACATTGATACTAGCATTGTTGATTACCCGTGTAAATTGGATCTTTACTATGCTAGGAGAAACAGGCACCATAAAGCCACTTATGCAATACGAAGTTGCATGTCAAGCGTGGAGCAAGTCTCATGAACGATGTCATGTAAGGTTAGCCCGGCCGCTTCATCCCAACATACCGCAAGATGCAAAGTACACAAAAAGCAATCTACAATAAAAGCATCAACGCCCACAATGACCATTGTGTTCTACTCGCAACAGATCTACATATAGACACGGCTCGATACCAGTAGGGGGTTCGTAGCATGGAAAACAAAAATTTTCTATCGTGATACAAACAAACAAGCCAAGATCTATCTACTAGATTGTAGCAACGAGTCGATAGAGGAACTCACCCTCGAAGATTCCAAAGCGGTTAACGAGAGCAGATTCTCGTGGGTGATGTAGTCGTACTCTTCCGATCTCAAGATCGCGAGACGATCCTTCCAGCGCCATCGCTCCAGCAGCGCTCCCAGATCGGTCACACGTTCGTATTGACGAAGACCTTCCTCTCCCTTGTTCCAGAAAGCGGAGGTTGTAGCACTCTCCTCGCGATTCCGCAAAGACAACGGGCGTGGTACCGAAGTAGAGGAGAAATCCGCAGGCTTCGCCTTAAGCCGGAAGTAGTATGGTGGAGCTTATGAGAGAGGCTATTTAGTGGTCTAGTAATTAGACACACCAATTAGAAGGCTCTAAACCAATTAGAAGGCTCTAAACCGCTGGCTAAAGCAATTAGAAGCTCTAAACCAAAACGGCTCTAAACCGGAGGTAGAAGATAGGAACTTGTGTGTGCTAGGAGGAGCCCTGCCCTCCTTATATAGGTGGAGGGCTGGCGGCCAAGGGAGGAGTGAGTCCCTCCCCAACTCGGCCTTGAGGTGGGCGCTTGGGGAGGAGGAATCCCTCCCCAACTCGGTTTCCACTTCTCCTCCTCTTTCCACCTTCCAAAACTTGCCGTTTGACTTTCAAACTAGCCGTTTGACTTTTCAATTTAGGATTTAAATAAACCCTTTATTTTGGACAGCGAGAACACTTAGTACATGATGCAATCATTCCAATATGTAATGACACATTCATGTACCCTTCCCCTCCGGAGTGCCGGACATTCCGGACCTTCTAGAATGTTCCCGATGAAAACACCGGAACCATTCCCCAACTCCGAAACGGGACTTTCCTTATATGAATCTTATTCTCCGGACCATTCCGGATCACCTCGTGATATCCCGGATCCCATCCGACACTCCGAACAACATTCGGTCTCTTTCTCATAATACCATAACTACTCAAACAACGTCGAATCCTTAAGTGTGTCTCCCTACGGTTCGTGAATTATGCTGACATGATCGAGACACTTCTCAACAATAACCAATAGAGGAATCTGGAAATTCATATGGCTCCCACATATTTCTACGATTACTTTGCGATCGAATGAACCACTTACATACGATACCAATTTCCCTATGTCTCACGATATGTTACTTATCCGAGGTTATGATCGTCGGTATCTCTGCATACCTAGTTCAACCTCACATCGATAAGTACTCTTTTCTCGCTCCGTGATATGTGATCCCTTGTGAGCCAGTCACATGCTTGCAAGCTAATTGGATGACATTCCACCGAGAGGGCCCAGTATATCTATCCGTCATATGGATGGACAAATCCCACTCTTGATCCATGTGTTTCAACCAATACTTTCCGAACACTCAATGCCACTTTTATAGCCACCCTGTTACGGTGTGGTGTTTGATGACATCAAAGCATCCATCCGGTAAAGGTGATATGCATGATCTCATGGTCGAAGGAATTAGGTTACTATGTATCAGAAAGCATATAGCAATTGAACTATTGAAATGACTTGATCTTTATGCTACGCTTATCTATAGGAGTATGTCCACCATATCATTCTCCTAACGATATGATCTTGTTGTTGATAACATCTCAATGTTCATGATATGGAAACCACAATCATCAATCAACCAACAAGCTAGTGAAGTATAGAGGCTATACTAGGGACTTCAAATTAAGTTTACAAATCACACAGGTATTAATCGTTTCCTTGTTAATACTATTATAGCATGAATGTAAACATTTATCATAAGTATGAATATATGATAATAACCTACTTTATTATTGCCTCTTGGGCATATCTCCAACAGCCGGGAGCGACGGTGGGGTGTTAGGAACCCAGACACGACGCTTAGAAGGAGCTGACATAGCTGAAGAGCTTGCTGCATCACTGCTGTGCTTCTTTGACTCGTCAAACACTTGCCTACTTGCCTCTTCCTGCAGAGCTGTATGCTGAAGTTCCAAAAAAGACGCCGGCCTTGCATGTGTGATTGCATACTTAATCGATGCATTGAGCCCTTGCCTGAACCTCTTTTGCTTCTTCTTGTCATCAGAGATCTCATCGCCACCATAACGAGACAGGTTCATGAAGTTCCTGATGTAGGTATTGACATTATCATTGCCCTGCTTCAGGTTAAGAAACACTTCCTTCATTCTCTCCATGACAATTTCTGACAGATACTGTTCTTTGAAAGCTCCAGTGAACTGTTCCCAAGTAGGCTGAAAACCAGTGCAGTTTGCCTTCAGGTAATTCTCCCACCAGAGAGCTGCATCTCCCTTCAGAAGGTGAGTAGCACACTTTACCCATTCTTGCTCGGGAACATCAGCAGTTGCCAGTAACCTTGACATCTCACGCAACCAATCATCAGCATCAAGTGGTTGATCAGAAACATCAAACTGGCGAGGGTTGAACTTCAGGAAGCTCTTGATGTCTCCTCGCTTGGGAGGTGGAGGTAGCGGCACAAACTCATTCCTCCTGACACTTTCCTCGAACCGCTGCTGGTTCTGCTGCATTGCTGCCAAGGCATTGGTGATGCTTGACAAAGCTGCCCCCAGTTCAGGTTGTATGTCCTCCTCAGAACGGCGTGGTGGTGCCATCCTATTATTGATATAACACACAAGTCAGTACTATGATGGAGAATAATAATAATCCAAAATAGTACCAAGATGGGATTACTCAAGATTAAGGATACAATTTACTAAGATGATATTAAAATATCAACAAAGTTTAAAGCACCTAGAAGATATTAAGCATATCGCACACGACTGAAAAGGAGTGTGGTACACAAATATATCAAAGAAAATTTTTCCACAAATTTCGGCATTAAAATACCAATAGATGCGCAAAATCTCTTAACGAATCAAGATTAGTGACTCTACCAATCCAATATACAAGAGCGAATGATAAAAGTAGTGGTATGGTCGCGACTCCATCCCGCACTCAAACCATTACTCCGCACATGAATAAGTAAAACACATATGTCAACAACTTCTTCTCACGACGAACCTAAAGATTAGCAACTACGGAAACGAACACCACAAAGAAGATAACGTCGGATAACAAAGAGTAAGATAGATCGCGTCGGTATACAACGAATCAGGTAGATCGCGTCGGTTTGCAAAAGCCTGTCGGTATGGAATGTACCAACAGTTGATAACCAAAAGGCCGATAAAGATAACAACTTGGATGCAACAGATAGACAAAGATTTCACACACACACACACACACAACCTATGGTACTACGGAATCCCAGAACACGTGAATCCTAGTTTGAATTTAAGAAGAGGATTGAAAACGTTACACTTCCTTACCAGAAAAGGGTGGGTGGGTGGGTAAGAAGAAAAGTGGAAGCAGTCCTACTCTCGCGTTTTATTTTTCCCTAGTATACATAACTACCAAAAATATTTGCTAGACAGACAACGACCATTTGGCTGAGACCCTGAAGGTCGGGATGGCTCTGATACCAATTGTAACTACCTCGGTGAATTACGCTCCTAGTTACAAGCCTGGATGAACGGAAATGGTTGAAATAGTACGGTGGGGCCCAAATGCCACTCACAGGTAGACCTTTCGGCCGTCCCAACCATTTCCAAACATCGGGACAAGAACGGGCGGCGTAATCGGCGAAGGATCAACTACATACACAAATGAGTATGTATGCAAGCCACCATACAATAGTACATCAGAGCCATTCCATCTAAAAAGAAAGGAAATATAGCAACGCCATACGGCAAGATCCAAATATCCTAGATAGATATAATAGTTTAGGATATCTCCTCATACATCAGTCAACAGAGCATCAAGCGGAAGCGGAAGACAAAGTCCGAGTACGGATAAGAAGCAAATTGGCATAAGATGCCCCATAAATAAGCACATCCCGCCCACAGATCTCACGGATCCCCGTTCCCGGAATCTCTACACCGAATGATCGTTGCCCACATCGTCCGTTTCTTCCACCGATCCATCTTGAGTGTACTGTTCATCCGAACCAATAATTTATCGTGTGAGACCCTAGGGTACTCAGAAGTCTTTATGCCTCTAAAGGGACACAACTGGGGTGACGAATTGCAGCAAAAGATAAACCCTAGTTCTATAGATACTGCTAACCATCCGCCTAACCAGAGATAGACGGATGTCCGTGAATTAATAACAACAGTTATAACAGTTATAAAGACAATCTTAACAGATCCATCCTCCTCCTCGCCACCGACGAGGAAGCGGACTAACAACCCCATCCGTTGGCAGTTTTATTATCCATTCCATGAGTGTTGCACTATTTACTAGTCGTACCTAGTCTAGTCAAATTAAGAGCGGTACTTTAGTTATGCTTGTCTATGATCGAGAACTGTGCTCCAAGTCGTCCATAACCATGACACGACTTTCAGAAAGTTTTACCGCAGGTGCACAAATAGCAACACACACTGATATGCCTCGAAAACCAAATCAAACCCAACGAGACAGTCACGACAAAGCAATTACAGGATTCAGAAATATTTCAGGGGCCACCCTTTAAGTAGATCCAGAACGAAGCCGCCGTTCAAATGGGCTTAAGGTTGTGGAGGCGGTCATAAACGAGGAACCCGAAGTGTGGCTGGGCTTGTCGACACAATAAATCGGACGATCCTAAATAGTACAATGCGACTCGCACAATCTTAAATAAAGCAGTAAAGCATGGCATAGGTACAGGATCGTAAATAAAACCTCAAACTAGTTTGTGGCCCCAAGAAATAAGAATGAATCAAGCTCGCCTGTGGGGTCCATAAGCCTCGGATGTGGATAGCGAATATTCTTGGAACAGAATCAAGTACTGGGTCGTGACGGACACAAGTGAGCCTGAAAACCAAATACGAATATGGCTCACCGATGCCACTTTCATTAGTTATCCCATTACTACTCAGGTTAAGTTGTTTAGGTACCTCATTATCCATCAGACACCCACATACCCTACACATGCTGTTCTACGACTCGCATGGCTCAAATAACTCCTGTAGTAATGGCTCATGGGATGGAGGTACAAGCTTCGGTGGGGTTCAAAAGTAAAGGCTATGCAATACTTGGGATTCAATTTAATGCAATCGCGACTCAATGATGCAAGAATAAGATAAAGAGGCAATAGGTACTATATGTATGCAAGCATGTGGTAGGGCTTGCCTGGCAGCTCAGTTGAAGCAAAGGATGGATCTGGGTAGTGCTCCTGGTTCTCTTGATATATCCCCTGCTCAGCGTCTATTCGAAGAAGAACCAAACAAACAAGGGCCAACATAAATAAAGTGCACAAGCATATGAATAAATGCGACAAGCAAACAATCATGCCATGATGAATGATGCACAATTTGCATGGCAATAAGGTAGCATGGCATGGGTGAGGTGTGGCATACAAGAGATAAACATTTTATTAAGTTTTGGCCCCATTTTATTCTCAATTAAGTTGCTGTACTCTTTATATTTATATGATGCATGCTTCAAAACAAACCATGGAATGCATAAACAGAAAGGTCTCGTCGAGCTAATCATTTTAGACATATTATTTATTAAATTTGGAGTTATAAATCAAAAGTTATTAATTAATTAAAGAAAAGGGGCATTTTATTGGAATTTAAATAAACTTGGAAATTTAAGTGTTCAAAATATATTTTGGATAGCATATTTGAATTCCTCATATTTTTCTGATTTGAAAACATATATTATTTGTATTATTTGGATTAATATTTGAAAAGTTATTTAAAAACAGAATTTAAATTTGAATTTGATTTAATTTGTAAAGATTTGAATTAAAACCGAATTGGACAGAGACTTTTCTCACTCAGTGGGCATAGACCCGATCATGTCGGGTGGGCCTCTCTGTGTTGGGACACCAGCCTTGACGTGTTTTTTTCTCACCGATCTAGGTTAGCTCCAGAGAATGACGAGTGGCCGTAGCAGCGCTGGTCCACGCCACGAGCCGGGCTCGGGTTGGCCACGTGGAGCTCGAGCGGGTTAAGCGCTTAAAACCGCGGGGTGGGTTCTGCAAAAAGGGGAGGAGACGCTGTCTGGTGGGCCGGAAGGGGCGCGGGTTGAGCAAAACAAACGTGGGGGGGTGCATAAAGAGCTTATTCTGTTTTCTTCTCGCGTCGTGGCGACCGATCGGTGCAACGAGGCGGGATCGAACGCTGGTCGCGAGGGTGCTGCGAGGGCCGGAACCAGCGATGGGGCGGGGTTGGTGCTAGGGAGGTAGGCGAGGACTAGCTAGGGTTTAGCGCGACGGGAGCGAGCAGACGACGCGACGCCAAGATGAGGCCGCTCGGATGGTCCGGCGCGACCAGCGCAAGGATGCGACGACGAGTATGTGAGGGGGGGTTCGTGGGCTCACCGGGAGTGTGACGGTGGTGCTGGATCGGGTCGGCGAGCAGCGGGTCGGCGGTGAGGCAGACGTCCTGGAACTAGGGTTTGGGCTCGGCCTCGGCGGTGATCCTCGGCTCCGGTGATCCTCCTTCTCGCGGGCGTGTCCTAGGCGTGCGGGAACCTCCTGGTACTCCAACTCCTCCACGGACGGCCTCATGGTTCTGGAACGGCGGGGGCGGTGGAGACCGACGGTGGCGTTGCCGGATGCGGTGGAGAAGAGGGGGAGAGGCAGGGCGCTGGGGCTGGATCTGGGGGTAGCAGGGGCGAGGCAGAGAGGTGTGGGGTGGTGGTAGGTAGCAGAGAGGGGGAGATGCCGTGGGGAGGCAGGTAGATGGGAAAAGGTGGCTTCGGCCACCTTTATCCTCCTCCTCACGTGCTCGGCTGGGACAGGGCTAGGGGCGTACAAGTGGGGTAGGGTGCGGCCAGAGAGGTGGGAGGCTCGGGCTAGGGGGCCACAAGGCAGGGAGGGAAGGAGCAAGAGAGGGAGAGGCTCGGGTTAGGGGTAGAGCTAGGCTCGGGTAGAGCTAGGTTTGGAGCTAGGTTAGGGTTTGGGGTGGTAGCTAGGGCAGGGAGAGGTGGCCAGGGAGAGAGGGTGGCCGGTGGGGCCAGCTAGGGTAGGCCATGGTGGGGTGGCTCGGCTTAGAAGGAGGAGAGAAAGAGGAGGGGTGCTTAGTGTTTAGGGTTTAGAGAGGGGTAGATGGTTTAGATGAGGTAGGAGGTTTAGAGAGAGAGGAAAGATGAGGTGGTGGCAATCCTTTGACAAGACCAAGCAAGACCCAAAACAAGCTCAAGCAAGAAATGGCCAAAAGAGAGAAGAAAAGGAAGGTGGTGATGGGTGGATGGAGATGATGATGGGGTTTTAGAAAAGATCCACTCAAAAAGCAAATACAAACCAAAGCTAGCAAAAGATGGTTCTTGCATGGCCCATGCAATCAATTAATGCCATGCTTATTTTGTGAAAACAAGATTAATACATGGCATTATTATTATGCATCCCCAAAAATTGGAGTAAGGCCCAAGCAAAGGAATTTAGAAAGAATTCCAAGTGGAGTATATGGAGATGATCACATTGGATTATATTTAGAACTAGCTAGTGTGTATATGCCACTAGATGATTAATAGTCCAAACAATATCCCAACATGAGTTTCATTCCTTATTAATCCATATGGAAGCTAGGGAAGAGGGGTCCACTCACAAGGCATGCAAAGGTGGCCATGTGGCTCTCATATTTCAATATTGTGAAAACAACATGATGCCAAGATGAGAGCATGTGGCAAAGAATTGGATCCATCCCAACCCACATGAGCTAGAAGTAAAACCAGTAAATGTCAAGCTCATATTTAGTTGGATGGTGGAATTATAAGGTGGTGAAAGAAAAGGTGGTGGAGTTAATAAGAGATATGCCCCCAACTCAACTTGGGCATTTCACAATATATCAAGAACCAAATACAATTAATAATGCATATGAGATAAGAACCAAATGGAAAAGGGTTTGATATGATGCTCAAATGCAAGGAGGCATGATGACATGAGCATGAAATAATGATGATGCAACAATTATATATTTGAAGTAGCCATTATATTACTAGACCAAGTAGCATTACAATTGTTAGACAATGTGTGTATACAACTTGCAGATAAGACCATAAACAATACTATCATAATGAATCAATAACATGTTCAGATCTGAAATCATGGCACTTTCGGGCCCTAGTGACAAGCATTAAGCACAACAGTCGCAACAAAGTCATAAAGCACTAATAACATACTAGAGACTCATGCTCTCAACTGGCTGATGCGGAGATATTGACCCGCTTCCGCGATCGATAAAATGTTAGGGCATGGTGCCTAGTATCTATTATCAGTGCTTTTTGACTTTGTTACAACTTGTTATGCTTAATGCTTGTCACTAGAGCCCGAGTGCCATGATTTCATATCTGAACATGTTATTGATTCATTATGATACTATTGTTTATAATCTTACCTGCAAGTTGTATACACATATTGTTGTCCGGAACCAAAGGTCCCGAAGTGACAGAAATCGGGGTAGCCGGAAGGGAAAGGCTTTGATGTGAGGATCACATGTGTTCACGGAGTGTTAATGCTTTGCTCCGGTGCTTTATTAAAAGGAGCATCTTAATTGCCAGTAGTTCCCTAGAGGCCCCGCTGCAAACGGGCTGGCGGGACAAAAGATGTTGTGCAAGTTCTCATTGCGAGCACGTATGACTATATATGGAACACATGCCTATGATTATTTAGTACTTGGATGCTTTATCCTATTTATCTACAAATGCCCTATATCTTGATTGCTATATGAATTGTCTTATCCATGCAACGCCCGTCCATCCATCCCTATGCCTACCGCGCTTTAATCCTACTGTTTACTGCAATTATTACTAATGTCTTTACTTTGCTTTTGCTACTACAAAATTGTTGCTACTGATAAACACATGAGCTAGATTGTTTCCAGGTGTAGCTGAATTGACAACTCAGTTGTTAAGGCTTATAAATATCCATTGTCTCCCCTTGTGTCAAATCAATAAATTGGGTTTCACTTCCCTCGAAAATACTGCGATACACCCCCTATACTTGTGGGTCATCAAGACTATTTTCTGGCGCCATTGCCGGGGAGCATAGCTTTATTTATCAAGTTCACTTGGAATCACTATTGTTCGCTGCCATCCATCTATCACGGGTAAGTCTTGTGATGGCAAGGTCCCTATTTTACCATCCACTACAAGGATAGGTACGGTTCTGAACACCTCTGTTACTCTTGATTCACCGTCTGTTATGTGTAAGTTCCTTACACCACCACACACACATGATACACATACTACTAACGCTGCTGAATCTGAAACTTTTGATACTTATGGTGCTGCTTCTACTGTGCTTGATAAGAGTGGTTCATTAGGTCCTTTCCTAGATGCTACGATTGCTAGAATGATAGCTAGAAATACTGAAACTCCTAATGAAGACACTACTACACCTGTCAGTTCACCTGAGTCTAGAGAGAGCTATGATATTGAATATGGTTATATAGAGATGACTGATGAATTTATTAAAGAATGTCAAAACACCCATGATAGGAGTGCTATTAAGAGTCTCCTTGAGAGGCGTACTATAAAACCCAAATTGTCTCCTAATGCTAAGTTTGCTGCATCTCCCATAAACATTAAAGATAAGGATTATGATTTCTCTCTTGATTTATCTTACATAACTATTGTCGAGAAAGAACCTTTTTGTGGGACTAAGAATTAAAGTGCTATAGCACATATGACTGAGCTTTGTACCATGACTGGTTTATTTTCTGATGATATTAAGATGCACACCTACTTTGTTGCTAAAATTTTCCCTTTTTCACTGAAAGGAGAAGCTAAAACTTGGTTTAATAATTTACCTCCTGGATCTATTGATAGCCTTGATTGCTTGATTAGTACCTTCCTTCAGAAATATTTCCAACCTAGTGCTAGACATGATATTTTGCAGGAACTTTTAATTTTAAACAGGGAGAAAAAGAGATATTGCCTGAATCATAGGCAAGGTTTTGTGCTTTGATTCATGCACAGGCTGGATGTCCATTACCTAAAAATGAGCTTCTTGATATATATTATAATGGACTAACTGAAGAATCTAGGACATACCTGGATAGTTGTGCTGATTGTGTTTTCAGGAATAGAACTCCCAAAGAAGCTGAGGAATTAATGGCTAAAATAAGCAAGAATTATGACGACTGGACTTCATCTGAACCAACTATACCTGAGACAACTACACGTGAGTTAATTGTGCCTATGCCTATACCAACATCAAAGAAGAGGGGAGTTATTGAACTAAATGATGAAGTGATGAAAGAAGCCAAGAAATGTCTTAAGGAGAAGGGTACTAAAGCTGAAGATGTGAAGAATTTACCTCCTATAGAAGAATTATACAAGCCAATCTCCCACTCATCCACTATTGAGGTACATCCTCTCCAACA
Source organism: Avena insularis (assembly GCA_023614405.1). Classification (NCBI taxonomy): domain Eukaryota; kingdom Viridiplantae; phylum Streptophyta; class Magnoliopsida; order Poales; family Poaceae; genus Avena; species Avena insularis. Next base: position 295,506,453 of record CM042692.1, read on the forward strand.
TTTTGATGAAGGTGATATTCCTTACTCTAAACCTCCTGATCAATGCTTAGAAGAATTTGATGTTTTTATTGTTAAGCAAGATAATTTTCATAAAAGGGTGCAAAATCATTTAATGGAAAACTCTAGAGCCATTATTGAGTTAAAAGATATTGTGGAAAGAACCTCTAATGATGTTAAAATGCTTGTTAAACATTTTCAAATGGTTCAAACTCAAATTGATCAGCTTATTAAGGTACAAAAAGACTTGCTAGTTAATGCTGCTAAAGAAAAACATGCTTATGAAATTAGAACTAGAAGTGGTGCTGCTACCCAGGATCCTCTATATCCTGAGGGACATCCTAAAAGAATTGAGCAGGATTCTCAACAAGCTGAAAATAGTGGTACTACTCCTAAGAAAAGAAAAAATAAACATAAAACTATTGTAGAACCTTCTGAACCTGCTAAAGATCCTAATAGTATATCTGTCTCTGATGCTGAAACTGAAAGTGGTAATGAAGAAAATGATGCCCTTGATAAATAAAAAGTTGAAGAAGAACCTGAAAGGCACACTAAGAATACTAAATACACTAAAGAAGATTTCGTTGCTAAGAAACATGGTAGTGAAAGAGAGCCTTGGGTCCAAAAACCTATGCCTTTCCCCGATAAGAAACACAAGTCAAAGGAAGATGAACACTATAACAAGTTTTGTGAGTGGATGAAACCTTTATTCTTGCAAATTCCTTTGACTGATGCTATTAAATTGCCTCCTTATTCAAAGTATATGAAGGATACTATCTCGAATAAAAGGAAGATCCCTAATGAAGAAATTTCTACTTTGCTTGCTAATTATTTCTTTAATGGTAAGGTTCCAAAGAAACTTGGAGACCCAGGGATTCCAACTATTCCATGCTCTATTAAAAATAGTTATGTTAGAACTGCTTTGTGTGATTTGGGAGCAGGAGTTAGTGTTATGCCTTTTTCTCTCTACAAGAGACTTGAATTGGAAAAACTAATACCAACTGATTTATCTTTGCAAATGGCTGATAAATCTACTACCATTCCTGTTGGTATATGTGAGGATGTACCTATTCAAGTGGCTCATAATTGCTTGATATTAACTGATTTTGTTGTGCTTGAAATGCTTGAAGATGATAATATGTCTATTATTCTTGGGAGACCTTTTCCTAATACTGCAGGAGATGTTATTAATTGTAATCAAGGAAAGGTGACTTTTAATGTTAATGACAAGGAGCATACTGTCTATTTCCCCAAGAAGATTGATAGGACTTATGGTTTGAATTCAATTGAACATGTTGAGGGCATTCAAGTTGGAGAAATATATTGTCCCATACCAAGATAAAAATATGAAACTATTATGATTCGGACCATTGCTATCAAAGTTGAGGTAACATAATCATTAGTGGAATGCAAAGTTTTGTTTCATATAAAATTGTTTTGGTAACAAGACCTGATCAACCTTGTTAACAAAGGGATTTTAATGAACAAAACAATGTTTTCACCATGATTATCTCCGCTTACTTTTATTTTATCCATTTTAGTTTTTTCTTTTGTTTAATTTACTTTTCTTTTGCTAGTTGCTTGCATATTAGAGTGTCTTAGAACTTCTGAAGTTTTAGTTTTGTTTTGTCATTGCACCATTCCAAAAACATCTTTCTGTCAGAAAATCATTCATCAATACCTGAAAATTGCTAAAAATAAAGTGTCTCGAAAAATTCCAGAAAATTCATAATAAATTTTTACATGAAGAAAGGGGCAGAGGAGTGCCTGGAGTGACCTAGGGGGCCCACCAGGGAGGCACACCACCCAGTGGCGCGGCCATCCTAGGGGCGTGCCTGGCCATGGTGTGGGCCACCCTGGCCCTCCACTCATTCTCTCACTTGCCACTTCCTTCTCTCTCCCGAGAAAACACCAGCTCTTTGCTCGAAATCACGTTTTTGTGGTTCTTGTCCATGATTTTTCGATCTCCTTGCTCAGCCCATCTTTGCTGCTGAAATTTGGAGCATTTGTTCTCTGGTATGTGACTCCTCCGCTTGTCCAAGTAGATTTGTGTTTAGTGGTTTATATCTTGAGTATTTTGCTGCTATAGGTGATAGGTTATGTGAGCTTGTAAGCTTGTTCAATGCTTAGAAATATTGTTTTGATGCATGTTTAGGCCTCTTACAAGTCCCTATGATTAGTTCCCTTCATTATGTAATCACTTTGCAATCACTTGTATAATGGATGTTTAAATTTCAGAATATCAAAGATGAACAACCACACCTTTGGAGAAATAGTTGAGAGGGACACACCCAGGAGGGCAAGGCCTTCAAGATCAGCCTCTCAGTTTAGGCCATCATACAATGAAGATCTTATTGCACCACGCTTTGGCAATGAAGGAGATGAGGGAGATGCTCACCCATCTACCTTCCCTTGTTTTACCTTTTTGCAAGCTGCAGGGATCCTTAATGATTTCTTACTACTGGTTCAGAGGGTTGGCCTGACCACGTACATGGAAGATGAGAGTGAGCAATATGCCGTGCTCACCAAAACTTTCGTTGAGAGTTTCGTTTTCACTAACACCCCTTATCAGTCAACTGTTTCATTCAAAATTTATAATTATCCTATTACCATGTCATTGGAAATATTTTGCAGCATTATAGGTATAGGCATGACGGGGACAGTGAAGAAGATCCAAGGTCAACCCGCTGATTTGCTGGAGTTCTATCGAAGTGTGACAAATGATGATGACCGCGTAGCTCAGCGCGGGAAGATAAGGAACATTCAACTCCAAGCTCTTAGATATTTTTCTTATTTTCTTGCTACTAGCATTCTTGGTAGGGAGAACACTAGTAATATTTCTAATTATCATTTAGCCTTCCTCGCTGCTACACTTAATAATGATACCAAGTACAATCTTGGCTCTCTCATTGCTCGTCGCCTAGCTTCTAGGGGACCTATTTATGGGGGCATCATTGCCTCACGCATGGTTGCTGCATTAGAACTTTCTGTGGATCCTAATGACACTATGTTGGCACCACAAAGGCTTGATCTTGCTGCTATGAAAACGCATCACTTCGTCACTGCTGACTCTGATACGGACGGTTTAGTATACAGGATGTTGTTTACTGACGGAGACGAGAGGGAAATTCCTTTGCCACAATCCACTTTGTTCAGTATTTACAGGAGGCCATGGTCACGTTCTAAAGAGGAGGTGGACGAGCAGCTCCGCTTGCTTGGTTTCCACAGGCAGCACCAGGAGGATGTGCCTTCTTACGACTATTTTGTGCACTACGGTGGGGCGTCCTCGAGCTCATATCAGGATGAGGGCACCTCCTCGCCGTACTACGAAGGCGCTCCATCTTGGCCAGCTTGGGATTGATACCCACTTAGGCCAAAAGCCTAAGCTTGGGGGGAGGTACACCGACATCACACTCATCTACATATCATGTTTAGCCGGTACTTTGTATATCCATGTTTTGCTTTCTTTTGCTTTCCAAAACACAAAAATACCAAAAATATTTTCGTTGTTTCTCTTTGTTTGCTTCTTTTTCTTTTTTCCTTAGTTTGCTTCATCCTTTTGGCTTTGTCTTAATTATTCGAAAAACCCAAAAATATTTTGCTTTGCTTGTTCTTCCTTTTTGGTTCTTGCCTTTAAAAATTAAAAACACCAAAAATATTTGTTGTTCTTCTTTGGTTTTGTGAAGTTCGTTGCAGGGTTCAGCAGTCCTTAGTGGAATTTGGTTTCATGTTATTATTCAAGCCACACAAGTGAAGGGCAATAATGAGGATTAATGACAACTTGAGCTGTGGTAAGAGGCTAGTAACGAACTCTAATTGTTTTCATTTTTGTACATATACTCATCATTGTTGGCATGCTTAGTCTGGTCATGTAAGGTGTATGTTATTTATGGATGCTTAGTAGTTCTTGCTTTCCTACGATTAGCTCCAGCTTGCTAATGGTTTGTAGCATGTCATATGAATGTTTGCTTGCATTGCTTTATTCATAACTTGGTATGACACTGTGGTATCTCCCTATGAATGTTTCACTTGAATTGACTTGGCACATGCTCACACATGCATATGACTGAGAAAATAATCAGTTAAGCCTCGATGAATTATTTTGCCTCAGGGGTCTTGAATCACTTTCATGCCATGACTAGTCCTATTTTGTTGCAAGCATGATTATGACAGTTATTGCTCTCTTGTTTGTCGCTCCCTTACTATTGCTAGCCTTCACTTGCACTGAGTATGAGATCTACTCGTGTTTCCAACTCCCCAAAACCAATATTGCCAAAAGTGTCCACCATACCTACCTATTAGCATCATTTGCTATTTCCATGCATATTCAATATGCCTTGTTTTCTTCTGAATAAAATGTTTGCTTGTTATGAGAAAGTTAGTTAGTAAAGCTCTCACGAACTTTATGGCACACTTTATTTCTTGCACTTAATAAACCTGAACCATTGTGACTGTCCATGAAAGTTATATGCTTGCAAATTATAGGCTGGGGATTAGCAGAACCGTGCTGTCACGGGGAACGCTTTCAACACATGTAAATATATACCGCGTTGATATCATGCTCTTTTGTTTACAGATGTCGTCGGTGTGAAATAAAAGGGGAGCTTTGTAAGTCCATGGAGTTATGTATGTGTGTTAGATAAACGCCTAGGCGACTGGTCTAATACATGCATAATCATGGTGGAAACCTGCAGCTTAACCATAATGAGCTGTCTACGAAGCATTCTTCTTATAAGAAAAGAGAGATACCTATTGAAAAAATGATGAGAAAAGAGGAAAGAGAGAAAAAAGCACCATTTTCCCATGGTAAATAAGAAGATTGCTGAGATGCTTGTTGTCTGCTTGCCTTGTCATTTTGATATGGGGATTCTTCCGTATCATCGGGGAAGGGGTACCCCGTTGGCGGTTCTCTATGATACACATGTATTTACAATGACAAGAACTTACCGGTAACTAAAGTTGAGTAGCATGAGGAGCGGCCCTCGTACTCAAGGGACATGAGATTTCCAGTTTATGTTCTATCAAGCATATAACTCAGATTGGACCTCACTTTCACCTTAACCATTTAAAGATGCTTATGATAGGGGCAATGAGAGCTCAAAGCTAATGAGTACCGTACTTTCAGCATTTGGAAGCCTTTCAAACTTTTCAAAACCTTTTCATTTCCTTGTTGAGTCATCACATATTCTTTGAGCACTTTCTTGAGAGCATAGTTGTCATTCTTAGTGTAATTTGCTTGTTTCAAAACTTGATTAATTATATCATGACTTTGACGCATGTATCTTTGATATCTTTACTTCTAGTCTTCACTTGAACTTCAAAGGTGCCTTGGCATTTATGTTTTCTCTACAATCAAAGGCAAGCGCGATACCACTCTATCATACCTTTTTTATGAGCATTGCAATGTTGCTTATGTTTATGTTTCATGCCACTTACGATTTTTGAGTTGGAATCTTTTCATAGCTTGCAATGACTATTAAGTAAACTTAGTTGCATACTCTTTATTGTGAATTTCCTAAGTGGTTGATCATATGCTGAGAATATATACATCTTATGAAGCGAATGTGTTCGTGAAAGTTTCTTTTATTGCACTCAGTTTTCAACTAAATTGCTTGAGGACAAGCAATTAGCTAAGCTTGGGGGAGTTGATACGTCCAAAACGTATCTACTTTCCCGAACACTTTTGATATTGTTTTTACTCTAAAGTTGTGTGATTTGGATACAACTAACACGGACTGACGCTGTTTTCAGCAGAATTACCTTAGTGTCTAGTTTTTGTGCAGAAAATCAACTATCAGGAAAAATCCCGGAAAATATGCCAAAAATCCTATTTTACCAGAAGACTCACGGAGCCAGAAGACGAGACGGAGGAGGGCCACGAGGGGCCAACACCACCTGGCCGCGCGGGCCAGGCCAGGCCACGCTTGGGGGTGGTGTGGCCGCCTCGTTCACCCCCTTGTCCTCCCTCTTCGCCTATAAGTTGCCTCTTGACCTAAAAACCAAGGGGGGTTCGACGTTTTTCCAAAAATAGTTCCGTTGTGCCGCCACCACCAGATTCCATGATTCGAAACCAGAAACTCCATTATCGCACCCTGCCGGGACGGGGAATTGGAGGATATCATCGCTTCTCCATAAACCATCCATGATTCCCCCATCCATGAGTGAGTAATCCCCCGCTGTAGGCTATGGGGATTGTAGGGATTGGATGAGATCATTCATGTAATGGCACCAGATTGTTAGGGCATGGTGCCTAGTATCTATTATTAGTGATTTTTGACTTTGTTGCAACTTGTTATGCTTAATGCTTGTCACTAGGGCCCGAGTGCCATGATTTTAGATCTAAACATGTTATTGATTCATTATGATAATATTGTTTATGATCTTACCTGCAAGTTGTATACACATATTGTTGTCCGGAACCTAAGGCCCCGAAGTGACAGCAATCGGGATAACCGGAGGGGATTGCTTTGATGTGTGGATCACATGTGTTCATGGAGTGTTAATGCTTTGCTCTAGTTCTCTATTAAAAGGAGCATCTTAATTGCCAGTAGTTCCCTTGAGGCCCTACTACAAACAGGCTGGCAGGACAAAAGATATTGTGCAAGTCTCATTGTGAGCACGTATGACTATATATGGAACACATGCCTATGATTATTTAGTACTTGGATGCTTTATCCTATTTATCTGCAAAGGCCCTATATCTTGATTGCTATATGAATTGTCTTATCCATGCAACGCCCAGCCATCCATCCCTATGCCTACCGTGCTTTAATCCTACTGTTTACTGCAATTGTTACTACTGTCTTTACTTTTACTACTGCTATTACTTTGTTATTGCTACTACAAAACTGTTGCTATTGATAAACTGCTGTGAGGAAGATTGTTTCTAGGTGCAGCTGAATTGACCATTCAGTTGTCAAGGCTTATAAATATTCTTTGGCTCCCCTTGTGTCGAATCAATAAATTGGGTTTCACTTCCCTCGAAAATACTGCGATACACCCTCTATACTTGTGGGTCATCACAAACCACAATTTAATCTGGAATTACAACGAGATCTAATATATGAAAGATGGGGTAATGATGGTAATGGAGATGCAGCGGTTGATGATGAAGGGGGTGATGCATTGTCCTCCAATGATCCATGAAGAAGCTAGGATTTTGCCCCAGCCAAGTTCCTCCTTCAGATCCCTTTCAGATGTGGTTTTTCGTGGTTTCTGGTGGCTGTGAATGTCGGATCTCTCCCTCGTCTTTGCCAAGAGAAAGTATTTGACAAGGCGATCATGATGGTACTTGGCACGGGCGGACGATACGGGCGAGCTCCGCCCATACCACCGGTCGTTATCGGTACTAATTGCTCCTCCTCGCTTGGTATTCTCCCAGGTGCGAAGGTAAATCCATAAAATGACTTGTATCACTTAGAAATATCATATAATTGCACAATATGACAGTTCCAAAGTATATGTCCATATAGGACTCAATGGTTTGGGATCCTGTTGAAACAAGAACAAAATGGCGCATGCAAACATGGTGAAATACAAAGATCCCTACTCTATTTATGCAAAAACAAAAGGTAAAAATGCTTCAATTTTGGACTCATCAGTTTATTTTCAAAATATGGCCAAATTTGGTGGCATGCAAATTCTTGGATACGGGATCATGAATCATCAACATAAAGTATGATGTAGATATGGACATCACCTTGGTCGTTCGGCTTGAAATCCTAGATTGTTCATTCTCATTCAAAACTAACCTTAAATTCATTTAAATTTTACCACTAACTTTTAGGTTCGAATTTTACACGAATGGTGGGAGTACATTATACATCAAGGACCTAAAAAGGGGGAAATTACATCGAGGTCCATACATTTAACACGAAGTACCCTAAAATTAAGCAAATAAAATAGTCGGGTTCAGCTCCTTCTCGAGAGAGCAGTTGATTGAACCGTACTCTTCATAGTACTTCCTCTTTGTTCATTTTCAAAAAATGAAAAAAAATTGCGATATGAAATTCTTGGATATGTGATCATCATCAGCATAAAGCATGATGTAGATATGGCCATGACATTGGTCGTTTGGCTTGAAATGCACGAATGTTCATACTCATTGACAACTAATAATCTTAAATATGTGTAAATGTTACTACTTGCTTTTAGGTTCGAATTTAAAATGGATAGTGGGAGTACATTTTACATCAAGGATCTAAAAAGGTTAAATTACATCGACATCCATACATTTAGCATGAAGCACCCTAAAATTAAGCAAGGAAAACAGTCAGGTTTGGCTCCTTCTCGAGAGAGAAGCTGATCGAGCCATACTCTTCATACTACTTCCTATTCGTTTGTTTTCAAAATATGGCCAAATTTCGCCCAAGATGAGGTGTCTGTCGCCCTTAGGGTTTCGGTCGGCCGCACCGAAACCCTCACCACCCACCGAGCGGTCATCCAAGCCTCTGGCGCCACGTGCTTTGGGACCGAATGCGCGTGCGGAGGTGGATGCGTCCTTTTCATCTGTAGGTTGAACTCTCATTCCCAATGAGCCAAATTTCATAGTGTACGCGGTGAAACCCCTATCGGTGGCCCCCGCTTCATCCGCGATTGTTTGTGCTTCTTCGGTGTATGTGACTAGTTCTTTGTCAGTGGCGCCCTATTCATCTACTCAACCCATCGACCCTTGTGCAAGTTTGCGCCCCCCCAACTGCAACGAGGTTAGATCTGGAGGATTGGGGCTTTAACCCAAATATGACATGCATCTAGTCAGATTTTTGCAACGTGTACTGCAGGTCCTTTATTGAACTGCTTAGTTATATGTCATATTCTTGATAATTGTCTTTTGCGCTGTTCTTTATATGTCATATTCTTGATTATTGTCTTTTGTGTTGTTCTGCTTAGTTATGGAATATTCTTGATGACGATGACGCAGGGTTATGTTTTGGTACTTAGATGCTGCATTGTGTTGTTTAGGAATTTTCCATGACGTGTTGTGCTTGTTTGTTATTTTTTATGATGCATTATGTCCTATCTCCTCACTGTGTTGTTTCATCCATTTTGATCTATGTTTAGTTGTTTAGGATTTAATGATATGCCTTCTAGCTGTTCATATTATTTCAATGACGCATCTATTTAGGTAATTTTGATTATGCAGACGTTGTTTATTAAATTCAATTACATGATACCTTGTGTTGTTTTGGTATTTTTGATGATGCACTACATATATGTTGTGTTGTCTATTCAGATAATGCATTTTGCTATTTTATCCATTCATATTATGCATTGTGCTGTTTAATCAATCTAATTAAATGGTATGCCTTCTAATAGCTGTTCAGATAATTTTGAGAACCCGTCAGGTTAGGTGATTCTGATGATGCATTGTGCTCTTTAGGCAATTTAATTTACCTGATACTTGTGCTGTTTAGGTAATTTTTATGGTGCAATGACGCATTGTGATCTTTAGTCAATTTATACAATGCATTGTGGTGTTTTGGTAATTCCAAAGGACTGACGCAATGGTAATTTTCATGTAGGACGACCCAATTGTAATGCCTAAATTAGATTACATTCTTGACCAGACAACTCCATCTCCAAGTGGCAATGAAGATGCTCTCCCCATCATAGCAACGGAGTTGAAGCTACCGGGCAGGAGAGTGGAGGCCTTGGCAAGGGCAAGTGTTGCCAAGTCGGTCGCTAATTCTGCCAAACCGAGAAGACGCCCTAGGTCAGTCAGACACCATGCCACCGCGCATCGTCCTAGGCGCTTATACATCCAATTAGTCTAGCATGACTTGTATATGCTTATCATCCTAACTTACTTCAAGCCTTATATGAAGGGACGCCCCTACCCAACTAGTGGTGGTCCAACCATGCGACGAATGCGAGTGGGTTGTCCATGCCAACCACAACAAAGACCAGATCATCCTAGACAAAGAGTGGGCTACCTTTGCTACTTTCCATGAGTTGAAGGAGGGTGACTGCTAATACATCCATGTTGCATCACTATTCTATATCATAATTCACTGTTATTTATTGATATATTTCATATTAAGAGGTGATACTTATGTTATTTCACCTGTTTTTGCATGGTTGATGACTTTTGGAGCATGGACCACTGCAGTCAGGATTCTGATGGAAAAGGTGCTGTTTGGAGGAAAAATTCACGAAGATCAGAAAATCCGGGAAAATACATGTAAAATCCTATTTTTCCAGAAGACGAAGGAAGCCAGAAGGAGGAGTGGAGATGGGCCAAAAGGGGCCCACACCACCCCCTGGCGCGGGCCATCCTAGGCCGCGCCACTAGGTGGTGTGGCCGCCCTGGCCCACCTCTAGCTCTCTCCTCTGGCGTATATTATCTCCACGGAACCCTAATACCTGGGGAGCGACCACAGAAAGATTCCGCCGCCTCTGCGGGGCGGAAAACACCGAGAGAGAAAGATCTCTCCGGCAGACAGATTTCTGCCGGGGGAATTCCTTCCCGGAGAAGGGAGATCGTCGCCATGAATACCACCATCAAGCTGGACTTCATCGGGATCATCATCACCATCTCCATATTGCTATAACAATTGGGTTGAATCTTGCATAGTTCTTAGGGGAAACTTTCCCGGTGTTGATTACACTTTGTAGTTGATGTTATTGAGTGAACCATTGAATTATTGTTTATGTTCAGATTGTTATACATCATTATTCCATCTCTGATCATGATCCATATGATGTCTTGTGAGTAGTTCATTTTGTTCCTGAGGACATGGGAGAAGTCATGTTGTTAGTAGTGGAATTGTGTTGAGAAAGATTCAATAGTTTGATATTTAAGTTGTGGTGTACTTCTTCTAGTGGTGTCATGTGAACATCGACTACATGACACTTCACCTATATTGGCCTAGGGGAATGCATTGTGTATTTAGCTACTAATTGTAGGGGTTGCCGGAGTGACAGAAACCTAAACCCCCATTAGGAAACCATTGCACAAGGGACGTAAGGGTCTTAGAGTTTAAAGCTGTGGTTAGGTTTCTACCTTAATTACTTTCTTGTACTTACGGATGTTTGTAAGGGGTATAATCACAAGTATGTATTAGTCCTAGGAAGGTCGGTACATTAGCACAGGTTCACCCACAGAACACTTAGCAAGCTAAAGAAGATTGATCAACTATATGAAGCAAAAGCACTTGACAGAATTCCCGTGTGTCCTCGAGAATGTTTGGTCATCTTAAGTAATACAACCGGATTGTCCTTTGCTGAATAAAGGATTGGGCCACTTGCTGCATTTATTGTTATTGTCTTTTATTTACTCGTACTTTATTTACTTGCATTATCAAAAACCCCTAAAAATCTGTTTGCTAAGTATTTGCAGAGAATTCCTGAACCATACCACTAGCGAGCATCTTCTGCTCCTCGTTGGGTTCGACACTCTTACTTATCAAAAATACTGCGATACACCCCCTATACTTGTGGGTCATCAAGACTATTTTCTGGCGCCGTTGCCGGGGAGTGAAGCGCTATTGGAAAGTGGAACTAGTAAAGGAAACTTCTACTACGAGTATTGCTTACTTCTGTTATTTGCTTTATTTTCATTATGGATAATTCGCTGATTTTCTTATTTCGTAATCCTACTACCACTACTAAGGTAGTAGATGAACCACCACCTGCTAAGAATGATACTTTTAAAATACCTACAAGAATTATTGATCGTGTTATGGATAACTACTATGTTGGGGATGGAACTGTCCATCCCGGTGATCATTTACTCTTTATACACGAATTATGCTGGTTGTTTAAGTGTGCAGGTATTAGTACAGATCAAGTTAAGCAGAAGTTATTCTCATTATCACTGAAAGGAAGAGATGAGGAATGGTATAAGCTGCTGAAGAATGGTCAAGCTCTTGAATGGGAGGAAATAGTACCTCTCTTTTATTCAAAGTTTTATCGTCCTAGTGAGATTCATAAAGATCGGAATCAAATATATAACTTTTGGCCTCTTGATGGAGAGAGTACAACTCAAGCTTGGGGGAGATTGAAGTTACTAATGCTCAAATGTCCCATTCATGAGCTCCCCAACAATATTATTATCAATAACTTTATGCAAGGCTTTCTCTTCATGATAAGGATTTATTGGATGCTTCTTGTGCTGGATCATTCACTCGCTTGGAAGAAGAAGCTAAATGGGATCTTCTGGACCGTATTCAAGATAATGCTGAAGCATGGGAGAATGACAAATGAAGAAAGTCAGGTATAAATTATGATTATGAATGCATTGAATCTTTTATGGGAACTGATGACTTTCAAGATATTAAAAAAGCTTATGGTCTAGACTCTCAAGCTATTGCAACTTATTTTAAGGCTTTTTCTTCCTACATTGAAGTGCCTAAAAATAAGTGGAATAAGTATCATGAACCTTATAAAGATATTGCTAAGAGTGTTCCTGCAAGAAATACTAAAGTTTATACTGCTAATCATGTCTTACCTGAACCTTACATTGAGAAAATCCCTTTCCCAGTTAAGATAAAGGAACATTCTATGATAGCTAGTATGGTTAATGAAAGTACAAGTAAAGCTGTTGAACCTAATAAACAAATGAATGATGAACCTATAATAGGAAAAGTGAAAGACTTTGTCACTAAATATGTGGAAGATGGACACACTATCCTCTGTAAGGATACCCCTAATATTGTTTCACAAAGTAGTGTTATGAGAGCTAGTATTCCTGTGTTTTCTGTTAAAATAAGTGATCATTGTTACGATGGTCCTTGTGATAGTTATATTGTTAAGTTTATGCATGATACTGAAAGTTACTATGAGAGAGGGAAAAGTGTTCTTATGCATCTCAATAATATCAAGTTTCCTCGTTTTATGCTGAAAGTTTTTATGTTGCACTTCTTTTGCTACCCAGCCTTGCTAGCCAGCCTTGCTAGCCAAAAACCTGTACTAAGAGGGAATTATTCTCGTGCATCCAATCCTTAAACCAAACCTATGCCATTTGTGTCCCTTTGCATGATTATGGCCACTATTGCTCTCTTAGTTGGTCGCTCCCAGTCTTTTGCTAGCCTCCATAACAAAGTACGAGTTCCACTCATGCCTCCAACTCCAAATAAAACCAAGTTATTCCAAAGAGTCCACCATACCTACCTATTAGCATTATTGCTATTCCAAGTAAATTCTTGTTTTTATCTACCTTCCAAATTAAACTTGTTATGTGAAAATTATTGATTAAAGCTCTCACGAACTTGATGGCACACTTTATTTTCTTGCATTTAATAAACTTGAACTACTGTGCCCATCTATGTTGCGTATATGCTTGCGCTTTATAAGTTGTGAATTAGCAGAACCATGATGTCATGGGGAATGCTTTCAACATTGCACTGGTACTTTGTACCTAGTTGATATCATGTTCTTTTTTCTATGGATGTCGTCGGTGTGAAATGAAAGGGGATCTTGTAAGTCCATGCAGTTATGCATTTGTGTTAGAGAAACGCCTGGGCCGCCGGTCTAATCCATGCCGTCATGGTGGAAACCTGCAGCGTAACCATAATGAGCATCTATGAAGCATTCTTCTTATAAAAAAGAGATAGAGATTGAGAAAAAGAAAATAAGAGATGATAAAAGAGGAAAGAGAGAAAAAAAGCACCATATTCCCATGGTAAATAAGAAGATTGTTGAGATGCTTGTTGTCTGCTTGCCTTGTAATTTTGATATGGGGATTCTTCCGTATCATCGGACAAGGGGTACCCCGTTGGCGGTTCTCTATGATACACATGTGCTTACTATGACAAGAACTTACCGGTGACTAAACTTGAGTAGCATGAGGAGCGGCCCTCGTATTCAAGGGACATGAGATTCTCAATTTACAACTTGTAAAGCATATCCTCATATTTGATCACTTTAACCTTAATCACCTAAAGATGCCTATGATAGGAGCAATGATAGCTGAAAGCTAATAAGTATCATAATTTTTGGGAGATCTTTATGAAACCTGAAATCCCTGCTTCCCTCTGCGAAGGGCCTTTCTTTTACTTTTTAGTTGAGTCAGTAATCTATTCCTTTCTATCTTAGCAAGTATTTTGAGTTGTTGTGTTTCATTCATTCATATGATGATTTATTCAATCATGTTTCTTATGTTCCTTGTTTTGCACATTTGCTCTTATCTTGGTGTTTACTACTTTGAAAGCTATCATTGAAAATCAGTTATTTGTGAACTCTAGCAAATTGTCAACTATTCTTCGACCAAGAGCTAAGTTTGCCATTACCAATTATGATTCACTTTATGTGTCTTTATTGTGTTTCCTTTACTTATTGCAAGTTAAGTTATATAATAGTGAGTTGTCTTCTATTATGATATATGTATTGATGAATGTGATGCTTCTTGTCCATATTCTTTTTATCGACTCTTAACTCCATAAACCTGAGGCCATGTTTACTGAGCTCAGTTTTGCTTGGGGACAAGCGAAGTCTAAGCTTGGGGGGAGTTGATACGTCCATTTTTCATCACTATTATATATCATAATTCACTGTTATTCATTGATATATTTCATATTAAGAGGTGATACTTATGTTATTTCACCTGTTTTTTCATGGTTGATGACTTTTGGAGCATGGACCGCTGCAGTCAGGATTCTGATGGAAAAGGTGTTGTTTGGAGGCAAAATTCGCGAAGATCAGAAAATCCAGGAAAATACATGGAAAATCCTATTTTTCTAGAAGACGAAGGAAGCCAGAAGGAGGAGTGGAGATGGGCCATAGGGGGCCCACACTACCCCCTGGCGCGGGCTAGCCTAGGCCGCGCCACCAGGTGGTGTGGCCGCCCTGGCCCACCTCCAACTCTCCCCTCTGGCATATATTATCTCCACGGAACCCTAATACCTAGGGAGCGACCACAAAAAGATTCCGCCGCCTCTACGAGGCGGAAAACACCGAGAGAGAAAGATCTCCTGAGAGATTTCACGGGAATTCCTTCCCAGAGAGGGGAGATCGTCGCCATCAACACCACCATCAAGCTGGACTTCATCGGGATCATCATCACCATCAGCACCATCATCACCATCTCCATATTGCTGTAACAATTGGGTTGAATCTTGCATAGTTCTTAGGGGAAACTTTCCCGGTGTTGATTACTCTTTGTAGTTGATGCTATTGAGTGAACCATTGAATTATTATTTATGTTTAGATTGTTATACATCATTATTCCATCTCTGATCATGATCAATATGATGTCTTGTGAGTAGTTTGTTTTGTTCTTGAGTACATGGGAGAAATCATGTTGTTAGTAGTGGAATTGTGTTGAGAAAGATTCAATAGTTGGATATTTAAGTTGTGGTCTACTTCTTCTAGTGGTGTCATGTGAACGTCGACTACATGACACTTCACCTATATGGGCCTAGGGGAATGCATTGTGTATTTGGTTACTAATCGTAGGGGTTGCCGGAGTGACAGAAACCTAAACCCCCGTTAGGAAACCATTGCACAAGGGACGTAAGGGTCTTAGAGTTGAAAGCTATGGTTAGGTTTCTACCTTAATTACTTTCTTGTACTTACGGATGTTTGCAAGGGGTATAATCACAAGTATGTATTAGTCCTAGGAAGGTCGGTACATTAGCACAAGTTCACCCACACAACACTTAGCAAACTAAAGAAGATTGATCAACTATATGAAGCGAAATCACTTGATAGAATTCCCGTGTGTCCTCGAGAACGTTTGGTCATCTTAAGTAATGGAACCGGCTTGTCCTTTGCTGAATAAAGAATTGGGCCACTTGCTGCATTTATTCTTATTGTATTTTATTTACTTGTACTTTATTTACTTGCATTCTCAAAAACCCCTAAAAATCCGTTTGCTAAGTAATTGCAGAGAATTCCTGAACCATACCACTAGCCAGCACCTTCTGCTCCTCGTTGGGTTCGACACACTTACTTATCGAAAATACTGCGATACACCCCCGATACTTGTGGGTCATCAACTACCTTATGTTCAAGGCCACCACAGACGGGTTCAAGATAAAAATCTATGACCGCATCACCTCCTATCGGAAGGTGTTCGTCTGTCGTGAGCACACACATCTGGATTAAGGGCCTCTTTGGATCGAAGGATTTTGAAAGGAATTTCGGAGGAATTCAACCAAAAGGATTTTTTTCATAAGGAAGCCCTTTGGATGAAAGGAATCATACCTCCAAAGTTCATATGGATTACATTTCTACACCCCAATCCCATAGGTATTTCAACGTCCACTTTTTTACAATCATTCACGTAGGATTGGGGAAATTTTCCTGCGTGTTTCCTGTGTTTCATCGAAATGACTTTAAGCCTGCAGATTTACTTCGTTTTGTACCCACGACCCAGTTATCCTGTGTTTTAAAATCCTGTGATCCAAAGAAAGCTATTTCCTTTGTTTTGCAATCCATTGTTTTGTACTTGTGACCCAATCAAATTTCTGTGTTCTTAAATCCTGTTATCCAAAGAAGCCCTAAGTAATCTTTAAGTTTGCCGTTCGATATTTTGGTGACCGTTTGTGATGATTATGCGTCAAGCCCTAAGTATGTTCAATGTGACTACTACTACTACTACTACTACTACGAGCAAGCATAGCATGTGCAATTACTAGACGTGGCTAAATGTACGTACTAGGCTTTTTTTCCAAATCTACTAGAAATTTACTAGACTGGCCGACAAAAACCAATCATTAAGATAGGACCCACTTATTGTAGCACAAGCCAATTGATTGCACCATTATGTATCTAGCCAAATTTGTCTATAAGCTAGGACCCATCTGCCATGTAACACATTGTTGTGGTTGGAATTTATTTCTATTGCTATTTGTACCTAATAATAATATTTTAATGCTTATGGACTACCTTCAAGGTTCACCTTTAAGTTTTTGAGCTTATGAATAGGCTCCACTATGTATGTGAAACTCCTTATCCAATTTTCCCTTATGGATAGCTTGTGGCCAACATAGTGGATGCACTAAGAAAATAAAACCTACTCTAGTGTTTAGACCAGGTAGAGGACCCACTCATCTAAGTAGAAAGAAACAATAAAGAAAACCTTTTTTATGAGTTACTCCATCGCGCGTACTGGCTGAACAAGCAAATAAAAATCACGTCTCTTGGATGAAATCTTCTCCACTGCTTTGACATGACATTACTACTAGTACAGAACTTTGGGTGGGTCCTGCCCGCTGGGTCTTGGATGGACCAACGAGTTTGCTCAAAGGCTAGCGACGAGACCCATACCTTGACATTTTTCTTCCACTATTCACTCTCCTCTCTCCTCCTACTAGTACTGTCGCGCTCCGCCTTCGCAAAAACCATTTTGTTCCACTACTCCTCCCTTGCTCCTTTACTTCTTCATCTGGCGATGTCATAGAATAACCTGTCTTGTTAGAAGAACAGCAAGATGGCGGTGGTTAGAGCCGTGGAGAAATCCTGCCGACAGAATGACCTATAGGCTCGTACCAAGAAACGAGACAAGTGATGTCTACGCACGCTTCTATTCTTGTAGACAGTGTCGGGCCTCCAAGTGCAGAGGTTTGTAGAATAGCAGCAAGTTTCCCTTAAGTGGATCACCCAAGGTTTATCGAACTCAGGGAGGAAGTGGTCAAAGATATCCCTCTCAAGCAACCCTCCAATCAAGATACAAGAAGTCTCTTGTGTCCCCAACACACCCAATACACTTGTCAGGTGTATAGGTGCACTAGTTCGGCGAAGAGATAGTGAAGTACAAGTAATATGGATGTTTATAAGTGGTAATTACAATCTGAAATAAGAGTGGCAGCAAGCAAACATGTAACATGACTGATTGTAAATGGTGTTTCAATGCTTAGAAACAAGGCCTAGGGATCATACTTTCACTAGTGGACACTCTCATATAAATATCTTCTCTTCATTATGCTACCCTAAACTACTGTCCGGTTGGACGACGTAGGGCTATAACAGCACACCTTAAAGTTCACATTCCCCATATAGATAACCCATCACTATCACCTTGAGCGCTAGATGGTTCCAACAAACACCACAATCTCATAGAGACATCCAACTCAAATTATACTCATGATAAGTATTTATGTAACCTTAGCCTAAGTGCCACACGGTGTGCACACTATCAACTTCACACACGTGGGGATAGCAGAGATTAATTAAAGCACTTGAGTAGCAGAATAGATCCTAGATTACAAAGCTCATGATCTCAATAAGATCACGCATAGAGAGAGATATGAACACATAGCTACCGGTAGAGCCCTTAGCCTCGAGAGAGAACTACTGCCTCCTCATCATGGGAGTCAGCAACGGTGATGGAGATGGTGGTGGAGTCGATGGAGATGGCTCCGGGGGCACTTACCCGTCCCGACAGGGTGCCGGAACAGAGACTTCTGTCCCCCGTATCTCCTCTTAAGTGGCGGCGGCGTTGTGAAACTTTTCATGGAATTATGATCTGGTCTCTAGGTTTTTCATATCGGGGGAATATATAGGCGAAGGGGCAAGGACGGTGGAGGCCCGAGGGGCCCACACCACCTGGTGGCGCGCCTGGGGGGATACCCGCGCCACCACAGGATGTGGCCGCCTCGGTGCCCTCCTCCATCTCTGCTTTCGAATCTGTCTTGTGTCGGGAAAAAAAAGGTACTTCGGCTTTTGTTTCATCCAATTCCAAGAATATTTATTTACTAGCTTTTCTAAAACCACAACAGAAAACAGGCAACTGGCACTGCGGCATCTTGTCAATAGGTTAGTTCCAGAAAATGCATAAAAATGCTTCAAAGTGTAGACAAAACATAAGATAGTTGATACAAAACAAGCATGGAGCATCAGAAAATATAGATACGTTTACGACGTATCAACCAGCCACGGGGTGAGGGCTCGTCTTCGGGCATGTATCCGAAGAGCGGCTATCATGGGGACCAAGAGTCCAGGTAGGTTTGTAGTTCCATTGATTCCTGGGTTGTCTGCTCCTACTATTGAACCGTCTCTATACATCTTCCAGGGCAGGCGGCTCGAGCGTCGAATTTTCTACCCCACGGGTCGATAGCACGACATATATCTCTGACGCGTACAATGCTGTCATTCCTGCTCTTGGTCGAAGAAGATAGGTACTATAGTCACTATACATGTATTGGAATTTTATGTTCTTCTTTGCATGCACTCCATGCTCTCTTACTAATGATAGCCTCCGAGCCGATTTGGATTTTCAAATAAAGCTCACACGATCTTACGAGCATGACTCCTCGATGCTTCACGCTAAGTGTGAAAATTGAAGAAGGAAGTCATAGAGCTCCGCAACCAGCAGCTACCATTTCAGAGATCGTCCAGGTCACATCCCGCTAAGTAGGAAGAGAGAAGCCATGTCATGTTAGCCATTGAGGTCGCGACCATTGCGGAGGTCGTCGAGGTCGTGCCTCCGCAGGGCGGCCACAATGTTGCAATCGCCGAATTTGAGAAAGGTAAAGATTTTGCATTGGAGTAGGAACTAGGAAGGGAGAAGACTTCCCGTGTCCCTCATTTCCTTTCTCTTTTGGGTGCTTGGATCATTTTTTTCTCATCCTTCTTCGTACTGCACTCTTAACAATTGAATGCGCTCTGTGGAGATTTTGTAACGATATACTTGCTATATAGTAGTCACTGTTTAGTATACATATACATTCAAATTTAGTCAAATATGTGACATCCTTTTTAATTATGTTGAAGGGAATTTTCATAAAAATTAGGATGGAGGGAGAGTATGTCCGATAAATCAAATAATTAAATTGTCAATCAGTTATCTTTAAATTTTGTTATACTTTATACTTTGTTAGATGTGTAGGGATCCAGTGTCTAGTAGGGCATCACCTATGTATGAGGTGAACTTTAGCAATAAGGTGGGACCAACCTCTCTTGTAAAATCTTCCACTATGTATAAGGTGATCTTTAACCTTAAGCTGGGACCCACATGTCTCATCCTATACACTCATGCATGAGATGGAAGAGAGGGTAAATTATTTTCTATTGCTTTTGGATAATCCATAAGCTTAAGGTCACCTAAGAGATTATGGACAACTCTTATTTCCTCCACTGTGTATAAGGTAGACTACAAGCATTGCCACATAGGAATTAAGGTGTGGTTTTTTGCACATAGTGGATGCCCGTATACTATCAACTGCTCCGTCTCTCCTATATGTGGCCCCTACGTCAATAAGTGAGTTATTGGGTGATTTTTTTTCTCTTCCCTATTAAAATAGTGTGGTTATAATATAGAGGATATAAGGGTTGCTGCTAGAGATAAGCAAAATTTAGGGGAAGAATATTTTTAGGCTAGTCATAGTGCAAATAACTTCATGAGTAACTAAGGGTCCGACTCAGTAAAATTGCATATGTGGCAGTGAGTTAATCACACATGCCAAGGTGAAATGAGTCTATTAACTAATAAATGAACTACTCCTCTATTAACATAGACTAATAACTTATGCATGTTATAGTCTATGTTACTCTCCAGTATGACCATCCTTTAGGGGAGGCCCCTACATATAGACACATAGAGGAGAAAATTTAGGCATGCTACTGGACTTTCTCTTAACTTACAAGTTTTGTTCAACCTTGTTCTCTTCTCTGGTTCCTTTTTCATTTCTTTATTGCACTAGACATTATGTATAGTAGTACTAGACTCACCTCAGGGAATCATTTTCTTACTCAACTACTCCATCATTTAGACATATACTATGAGGAGGCAGTGTCTATCTAGAAAATCAAATGCACTGTCAGCATCAGGGACACCCAACTATTGTCTGGAGTACTTTGGGTCACAAGAATAGCTACCCTTATAGTCTACCCAGGGACACCCAGCGATTCCTTGCATAGGCATTCACGCCAGAGCCTTCGCAGGGAAGGTATTGATGAGTGGATATTTGCATCATGTTTTACACTATTATTTTGCATTGTAGATGTAGGATCTTGGTATTTTACGACGCTCGCGTGCATATTTTATGTCTGTTTTCACCAGGATTAGGACAGATGATGGATCCAATGGATACAATTCTTGGAGCAGTTGTACTGAGGAGAAAAGGAGTCAAAAACAACGTAAATCACTTATTTGGGAAATATTAATAATACCAGAAGAAAACTTAAAGCTAACAAAGGGGACAGAGGGTTCAACGACCAACTATACGACCAGAATTAATTTTCCGGCTGTATAGTTCCGGCCGTATAGTTCTGACCGTATAGTTCCAACCATATAGTTGGCGCTGCCTCCGCCTCCTCAAATAGTTTCACCCCGTGAAACTGGATCGAAGAGACGACATACAGAACACCCAGAAATCATCGAAACCTCACCTCCGGAAGGCATCTGGAGGGAGAACTCATCCGCCGGGGATCCATCTTCAACCTGCACAGATCCGGGAGGATAAGGCATCGATCTTCATCATCCACCGCTGCATCACCACCATCTCCATCTATCCCATCTACATCTTGTCTAGATCTTGTTGTAATTCTCATACTCGTTGTGGATTTATACAAGTACTATTCATCTACGATTGTTTCCATTACCATGATGTTGATTGCCTCCATGACTGAGTAAATCTCTAGTTCTTGGGGAGATGGAGAAACCCTAGCATATGATTGAGATGAGATAGAGATTATTATGTTATACATCATTATGTGTATGTGTTAATTGTATTCATCTTGATGTTGGGAGTTGTGCACCTCCTTAATATTTGCCTCCTATGGGGACTCAATGAAGGGGATTACTTGTTGGTAGATGGAGGGATGATAGCACTTATGGTGACTATAAAGATGTTGTCATTCCTTATGTGCTAACTTGGGGAATCAAGGAGAACTCATTAAACCATGTCATGCCACGTGAGAAATCCCTTAATAGAGGGATAATACGATTGATGTCGTTTATTCGTCAGTTGTGGTTATGAAGGATGATGTGAGTAGCGGTTGCTGCCTATTTGTCCATATATGGAGATCCTCCCACATACATGCACATTATGAGAATATTCTTTATAATAATCTTGATTGGTTAGTCTAAATTGCTAGCAGTGTATCCACCACTCCCCGAGAACGCCTTTTTCCCTATTGCAGTTCCAAAGTTCTATTACACATGCGATTCTTACTTTCTGCATTAAGTTTTGCTTTACTTTAAATTACCTTGTTCAACCAAAAACCCAAAAACAACTCTACTTTTTCTGCATCTTAAATTTATTTCTTCGGTACTTCGTTTAGTTATAGTTAAAAGCATTTTAGTCTTTCGCCTACTGCTCCCTATGGGATCGATATCTTTATTTCGAAACTAGCTACAAACAATCTGTGCACTTGCAGTCATCAAGTTATTTTCCGGCGCCGTTGTCGGGGAGCTTAGCACTATAAGTCACTTTACTTTTAGTTATTTACTTTCGTTGTAATAATTTTTACTTGAGTTGCAGGATGATGGCTCAGGATACGTTGAGCTCGTTGGGAACCCCAAGAGGAAGGTACAGCAGCAAGTTTCCCTCAGTTAGGAAACCAAGGTTATCGAACCAGTAGGAGCAAGGAAACAACCCCAAGGTGTTGTTACTAACTTGGAATCCTGCAGAACACAACCACAGAACTTTGCCCCAACTTACAGTGAGGTTTTCAATCTCTCTGGTTTTGCTGAAAACAAAGGATTAAACGTATTGTGTGGAAGATAGTAATTGCTTGCAGAAAGTAAACAGTAAACAGTAAATAGTAGATGGTATATCAATGGTAAAAGAATGGACCGAGGTCCATAGTTCACTAGAGGTGATTCTCCTTAAGATAAATAACATGTTGGGTGAACAAATTACAGCGGGGCAATTGACAGACTAGAGAAAGCATACCATGCATATACTAATCATCTTGACTCCTATGAGATTTGATTGGGCATTACAACATTATACATAGATCGTAATCCAACTGCATCTATGACTAATAATCCACCTTCAGGTTATCAGCAGAACCCCCTCCAATATTAAGTTGCAAGCAACAGATAATTGCATTAATCAAAGTGTGTAAAGTAAACAATATGATTGTGTCATGGACAAAGGATTGATGTTTTCTCCCTAGTAGCAACAACACATCCAGTACCTTAGAGATTCCTGTCACTTCCTCAGATTACTAGAGGCATGAACCCACTATCGAGCATAAATTCTCCCTCTTGGAGTTGCTAGCATCTACTTGGCCAAGATAGTTACTAACAACGGAAAGCATGCAGGATCACAAATAACATAGACATGATAGAATCACTAATCAATCTGAAATAGCATCTCAATATCCATCGGATCCCGCAAACACAACATGTAAGATTACAAATAGATGATCTTGATCATGAACGGAGCTCACAAGATCTAAACATGATAGCACAAAGGAGGAGAACCAACCATCTAGCTACTACATGGACCCGTAGTCCAGGGATGAACTACTCATGCATCACACTGGAGGCAGTCATGGTGATGAAGAAGGCCTGCAGGTTGATCTCTCCCCTCCGACAGGGTGCCGGGAAGAACTTTGGATCCCTCCCGGTCGGGGGATCGAGATGGCGGTGGCTACACACTCTTCCGTGGATTTATGATTGGGTCTTTGATCCGGTCCTTATGGTTTTCATCCTAGGAGGCTTTTATAGGCGAAGGGGCAAGGTCGGTGGAGCACCAGGGGGACCACACCCCTGGTGGCGCACCCCCCAGGCCACGCCGCCACCAGGTGTGGCCGCCCTGGTGCGCCACTTCGTCTTGAAGGGGATCCGCAGCAGAAAATAAAAAAATTCGTACGATGGAACCCCAAAAACTGCCTAGGATCTATCTACGTAGTAATGCGATAACGGCCAATGCGTAGAGAATACATACCCTTATAGACTGTACGCGGTTAACGTTCCGAGGGGAACGTGGTTAATGTAGTGGTACTCGTAGCCGACCTCAAGGTTGCGAAGCTCCTCGCAGGTCACCCTTGCTCCTTCTTCATCATGCAGCAGCTCCGGCTCATGACATTTAAGCGCCCCAAGTGTTGCGCCTCGTGTCTTCATACACATCCGATGCACGATGAGACCTCCGGCTCCCCGATCCCACCGGGAGTGTGGAAGTTGATATCCGGCTAGGAATCCCTACAGCGCAACAGCGTACTGCAGGTGTGCCTTGTTCGCACAACCCAGACTTGGGGCCATGGTCACAAGGGATAGAGAGAGAGGAAAGGAGGAAGTCAACCAAAGGACTTCTCCAAATATTGGTTGTGTTTAATCCCACCCATGGGCACCCCTTTATATAGGCGGAGGGGGATGTGCCCTCTCCTCTAGGTGCCCCATGTGGGACTAAAGGGCAAAGAAAATAATCAGGAAAAACAATAGGCAAGGGGGGCCACAGCCTAATCTTGACCCGGTGGCCACCAATGGCCAATGAGGCTGCTGCGCCCAGTGGGCCGAGACCGATCCGCCTCATGGTCGCTTGGCTGCCCCAGGTGGGCCTACCCGGCGTGGCGGCCCACGAGCGGACGCAGCAGCCTGGGCAGGCTGACCTCGGCCGAGGCCCACCAGGTGCGGCGGCGCCCAGCACTCTGCCAGCCCCGTGTGGCGCGTATTATCAGCTGCCCGCCTCTGTGGGCTGTCAAGCCCACTAGCGGTAGCAGCTGATACTTTTCCCTTTTTCTTTTTTCCTTTTTCCAGCAGCTTTTCTTCTAGGACTTTTTCCTCCGGGGTTTGGCCTAATATGAAAGTTGCTTTTATAAATCTTAATTTAAATATTATTTAGAATATATTAATTCATAATTAACATATAATAAATGTATATTTAAATTCCTATTTATCCAAAAACACTTTTCCGGTCTTTTCCTTTATTCTTTCTCCGAACAACTTCGGATCTCTCTACAGAACAATTCCGACTTTCTCTTTCTCTACTGTGATTCCGTCTTATGAATGATCGCTCTCATTGTACCCTTAAGTGTATCCTCTCACGGCTCAAGAATGCTCTAGACATGATCTAAATCAATGATCAATAGAGGGACCAAGGATATCCATGTGACCCCTATGCATTCTTGATGACAATGTCGTTTGAACCGCTAAATGTAGCATCCAGTTCCTTTTGTTTCTTGATACGACTTGTCGGAGATCCGATCATTGGTATCACAAACCTCGTTCAATCTCGTTCACAACAAGTTATGTTTTTCTTGTTACCGTGATATTACATCCCCGTGACCGAGTCACATGTTGCAACATTTATGGATGTAATCTCACCAAGCCGGCCGTATGTATCTTTACCCGTCATGTGGGTGAACAAATCCCGGTCTTGCAGACACATGTCATCAACTGTTCCTTTGGAATACCCAATGTACACCTTTATGGCCACCGTATTACCAGATGACGGTTGATGCAGTCAAAGCAGCCTCGGGAAACAGTGAGTAATATGAGCTAACGGTCTAAGGAAAAGGAGTCTAGGTATAGTTGTTGCAACAATGAACTATATGACTTGATCGTGTTGCAATCCTTCGAGGATTGTCCATCACATCATTCTCCAATGATATGACCCTGTTATCAATTGGCATAAATGCCCATGATCTTGAAACCCAGATCATCCTCATGACCAACGAACTAGTATGAATAGAGGCTACTAGGGACTTGGTTGTTTCATACCACACATGTACCAATGTTTCTACTTGGCACGGTTATAGCACAATATGAAACTATTATAATCTAATTGAGATATGACAATAAAAACCTATTTATTATTTGCCTCTAGGGCATATCTCCTTCAGTCTCCCACTTGCACTAGAGTACAAATTATCGAGCTCGAATTTTACTCATATAAACCATATACCATATGCGTTTACAGATCATGCATGCTCATGGGAAATGTCATGTCCATGTTATGTTTTACCATATCATTATGTCTTTTGAAAATCGTTAATGTCTTCCTAATTTTGACATTCACACCATTATCGTATAATGGGTCGAAGTATTTGTTTGGCGACAAAGTGAGACTTTGTTTCTAGTGTTTATAATGACGGTTGTTTTCACTGTTGTCATCTAAACTTTGAAACACACTTTTCTATCCATTATGTATATACTATAGTCATCGCAGTAGAACGAGGCTGGATTCCAGGAGCTTACAGTGACTTTAGATCAACCTCGAGGGCTTTCTCATGGGCATTGGGCCCTGGGACACATCATTCTACGTTAAAAGTGAACTAGCCCTGCCATAACATTATACATCACATCAGATGGAGATTTTATACTTCTATATCTATGTAGATCCTAGTGCATGAAATGCATCTATGCCACTTACATTGCTTCTTGCCACTTTCTTGCACTTAATATCTCCTTCACATCTCCCATCCGGACTCCGTGTTGCTTCGAGTAAAATATTGACTTTGGCTTTTGTCCAGTCCAATTCTGAAAATATTTCCTTACTAGCTTTTCTAAAACCAAAAACAACAGAAAACAGGCAACTGGCACTGTGGCATATTGTTAATAGATTAGTTCTAGAAAATGTATAAAAATACCCCAAAGTGTGGACAAAACATAAGAAAGTAGATACTAAACAAGCATGGAACACCAAAAATTATAGATACGTTTACGACGTATCAACATCCCCAAGCTTAACTCCTGCTCATCCTTGAGTAGGTAAGTGATAAAAAGGAATAATTTTTGAGGTGACATGCACCATCACAATCTTGATCAAGGTATTTGTAAAACATTGATAGCTAGGATCATAGTACTTCAACATAGCATGAAAGATATAGTTCTAACAATAAGACATAGTAACTATGTTGTAGCATGAAAAGGTGCAAACAAAAGATTCATGAATAACAATACTTTGAAAGACGTTTGTTTGTTTCACATATAGAAAACATAATAAGAATGGTATTCAGCTTGTCCCTCATGGTATAGCGAAACATAAATGCATAGGACACCTTCAAAGTTCATAAGGTTGACTAGATACAAATAATTTAAGAACAAGAATATCAAAGTTATGAATCAATCAACAAGTTTTGGGACAATGCACATTAAACTAAGAATGACCACTATGCTCTCTTAATTGGTGCATAAAGATAGAAGATGGAGACTCAAGATAAAGGTAAAAAGAAAGTCCCTTCATAAGAGGGAAGCAGGGATTTCAAGTTTCATAAAGAGCTTACAAAAATTATGGTACTTATTAGCTTTCAGCTCTCATTACCCCTATCATAAGAATCTTTAGGTGATTAAGGTTAAAGTGAACAAATATGAGGATATGCTTGACAAGTTATAAGTTGAAAATCTCATGCCCCTTGCTTACGAGTACCGAACCTCATGCTACTCAAATTTAGTCACGAGTAAGTTCTTGTCATTGTAAGTACTGTGTATCATAGAGAACCGTCAACCGGGTACCCCTTTCCCCATGATACAAGAGCTATCCCATATCAAAATGACAAGGCAACAGACAATGAGCATCTCAGTGATATTTTTATTTGCTATTTGCATAGGTTTTTATTGAGGATGCTTCACAGATTGCTCACTATGGTTATGCTACAAGTTTCCACTATAATTAGGCATGGCTTAGGCTAGCCACCCAGGTGTTTCTCTAACACATATACAAACTGCATGAACTTACAAGCTCCCCTTTTATTTCACACCACCGGGATCCATAAGCAAAAGAACATGATATCAACTAAATAATGTGCAATGTTGAAAGCGTTCCCCATGGTAACATGGTTCTGCTAATTTACAACTTATAAAGCGGAAGCATATACTCAACATAGATGGGCAGAATGGTTCAAGTTTAGTAAGTGCAAGAAAGTAAAGTGTGCCATCAAGTTTGTGAGAGCTTTAATCACTAATTTTCACATAACAAGTTTAATTCAGAAGGTAGATAAAAACATGAATATACATGGAATAGCAATAATGCTAATACGTAGATATGGTGGACTCTTTGGAATAACTTGGTTTTATTTGGAGTTGGATGCATGAGTGGAACTCATACTTGGTACATGCGGAGGCTAGCAAAAGACTGGGAGCGACCAACTAAGAGAGCAATAATGGCCATAATCATGCAAAGCGACAAAACATTATTAATTAAAGCATAAAATGATATTACAAGTAGAAAACTAAATGATCATAGAGACTATGGCGACTGGTATAGTCTTAACATGGTGTGAGCATGTGCCAAGTCAACCCAAATAAAGCATCAAAGGAGAATACCATAATATTATGCTTTTGTATACTAAAACAACGCATGATTCATTCAAGGCACATTAAGCAATCTCAATTGTTTGGAACAAGTCATGCTACAAAAATAATCACTAAGCATAAAGTCAAAGCAATATCAAACATGACATGATAAAGTCTAGGCCACAGTCAAAACAAGACTCCTTTTGTACCACTTATAAGCATGAACTTTCCTACTCTTTTCGAATCCAAATCAACCTATTTGAAATATCATATATGAATGCGGGGGTATAACCAATTTATTTAAGCAAACCAAGCAAAAGCAAACTAAAAACAAAATGAAGACGCTCCAAGAACAACACAATTGTGCATGAAACAATAAAAATGAAGTGTTTGGAAGAAAACCTGAGATATTTATTGATGAAGAAGGGAATGCCTTGGGCATCCCCAATATTTGATGCTTGTACTTCTTGAATATTTCTTGGGGTGACACAGGTGGCATCCCCAAGCTTGAGCTTTTGTCCATACTTCATCTCATCACATTATTCTTCCCTACACTTTAAAATTTCCTTCATATAAAACTTCACACAATCTTCATTAGCAACATTAGTGTACTCAAGATAATAAGTCTTTGGGTTCAGTTTCAACACAAGTAAAACTATCATTAAAACACAAGATAATGTAGCAATTCCTTATAAAATCTCAAGTGATCAAAGAGAAAGAGATTAAGAGGCGAATGCAAATAATGGCAGAAATCTGTCAAAACAGACCAGCAGGTAAAAACCGATTTTTTCGAAGACCTTCTATTGCTCAAATTGAAAAGTTTTAAACTAACGAAAGTTACATAAGCACCTGGGTCAGAAGCGCAAAAAATTACAGCTCAATCTGACATACAGAGATGTTTCACGAATTTTTACAGTCGAGCACAAAAATCTGTTTCAGGACAGCAACTTTCCTAAGTCTTATTTCTCTCTCAGTAGAGGTTATTCTTGGCACAAAAACCACACAAAAAGGATAAGGAGAGGTTATTACAGAGTCAATAACATCCAAGACTCAACAAAATAAAAACTTACTAAATAAAATATTTTGGTTATCTCCCAATAAGTGCTTTTCTTTAACGCCTTTGAGCTAGGCATAAAAGCAAGATTCAAGTATTCTCAAATGAACAAGCATTAAGAGCAATTTTTGTTTTAATAGGAGAGGCAAAAGGAATCTTTTCTCTCTTCTTAGGGAAGTGTTCTATATCCTTCTTGAGTGGGAATTGATATTTAATGGTACCTTCTTTCATATCAATAATGGTACCAACAGTTCTAAGAAAAGGTCTTCCCAAAATAATAGGGCAAGAAGTATTGCATTCAACATACAAAACATAGAAATCAACGGGGAAATAGGTAGTGTTAACCAAAATAAGAACATCATTAATACTCCCCATGAGTTTCTTTTTAGCATTATCATCAGGTTGGACATCGAAATAACAATCTCCTAATGGTGGCAAATCAAGCATTTCATAAGTCTTTCTAGGCATAATAGAGACACTAACACCCAGATCACATAAAGCTTTTAGATCAAAATCATTCACTTTCATATTAATGATGGGTTCCCAACCATCTTCTAATTTCATAAGAATAGAAGCTTTATGTTTCAACTCTTCTTCTTTAATTGTTATGAGAGCATCAGTAATGTGTTTTGTAAAAGTTATATTCATAGCACTAGCATTAGGACTTTTAGCAAGCTTTTGGAGGAACATAATTACTTCGGAAATATTGCAACCATCAAGATCAAAATCGTAATTACCATCCAAGGTAGTGTAGCTATTGTTTCCCATATTTCAAAGAATTTCAGCATTTTTATTGGAAAAAGTTCCATTGGTTTTAGGCATTGTTGCAAAAGGAATGGGGATTTCACGTGGTTTGCTAGCATCAACATTGGTGGTGGTGATAGTACATATACTATTATTTCTAGCAATTTCATCTTCTCTTTCCCACTTAGCATGTAATTCAGCTAACAATCTAACATTTTCATCAATTCTAACTTGTATGGCATTAGTAGCAGCAAAGGGGTTTTCTATGGTTTTAGGTTTAGCACCATTTTATTAATCAAAGAGGCTTGTGCTTCAGACAAAGATGATTTTTTTCAGCATTCGAAAGTTTTTCCTCAACAGTTTTATTGAAAGCAGTTTGTTTATTAATAAAATCCTTAAGCATGACTTCAAGTTCAGAGGGTGCACTTCTATTGTTGTTGTAGGAATTTCCATAAGTATTACCATTATTGGGAGGATATGGCCTATAATTGTTATTACCAAAATTATTCATGTAGGCATTGTTGCTAAAATTATTGTTTCTAATCAAGTTCACATCAACTTGCTCTTCTTGAGCAACCAAAGAGGCTAAAGGACCATGATTTCGATCAATATGAGCTTTCCCATTAACAAGCATAGACATAATAACATCAATTTTATCACTCAAGGAGGAGGTTTCTTCAAAAGAATTTACCTTCTTACCTTGTGGATCTCTCTCAGTGTGCCATTCAGAATAGTTAACCGTCATATTATCAAGGAGCTTTGTTGCAGTACCCAAAGTAATGGTTATAAAGGTACCTCCAGCAGCAGAATCCAGTAGATTTCTTGAAGAATAATTCAGTCCTGCATAAAAGGTTGGGATAATCATCCAAGCAGTCAGTCCATGAGTGGGACAATTCTTTACCAAAGATTTCATTCTTTCCCAATCTTGAGCAACATGTTCATTATCAAATTGTTAAAATTTCATTATTTCACTTCTCATAGATATAATCTTAGCAGGAGGATAGTATTTTCCAATGAAAGCATTTTTGCATTTAGTCCAAGAATTAATACTATTTCTAGTTAGGGATAGCAACCATTCTTTAGCTTTTCCTCTCAAAGAGAAAGGAAACAATTTAAGCTTAATAATATGTCCATCTATATCCTTATGTTTTTGCATCTCACAGAGTTCAACAAAGTTATTAAGGTGAGCAGCAGTATCTTCAGTACCAACACCATAGAATTGTTCTTTCATAACAAGATTGAGCAAAGTAGGTTTAATTTCAAAGAAAGTAGCTTCAGGAATAGGTGGAGCAATAGGTCTGCACATGAAATCATTGTTGTTGGTGCTGGTGAAGTCACACGACTTAGTGTTTTCAAGAGTAGTCATTTTTTGTGTTTTTAATATAAAGAAGCAAACTTAGTACAACTAAATTTTTTGTGATTTTGATAAAAGAAGCAAGCAAACAAAGCAAAAATAAACTAATAAAAACAAAAAACAAAGTAAAGAGATTGGTTGTGAAAGACTCCCCTTGTGAAGCTGTCCTTGACTCCCCGGCAATGGCGCCAGAAAAAGGCTTGATGGCTCAGGATACGTTGAGCTCGGGATAGCAGCAAGTTTCCCTCAGTTAGGAAACCAAGGTTATCGAACTAGTAGGAGCAAGGAAACAACCCCAAGGTGTTATTACCAACTTGGAATCCTACAACACAACCACAGAACTTTGCCCCAACTTATAGTGAGGTTGTCAATCTCTCTGGTTTTGCTGAAAACAAAGGATTAAACATATTGTGTGGAAGATAGTAATTGCTTGCAGAAAGTAAACAGTAAACAGTAAATAGTAGATGGTATATCAATGGTAAAAGAATGGACCGGGGTCCATAGTTCACTAGAGGTGATTCTCCTTAAGATAAATAACATGTTGGGTGAACAAATTACAGCGGGGCAATTGACAAACTAGAGAAAGCATACCATGCATATACTAATCATCTTGACTCCTATGAGATTTGATTGGGCATTACAACATTATACATAGATCGTAATCCAACTGCATCTATGACTAATAATCCACCTTCAGGTTATCAGCAGAACCCCCTCCAATATTAAGTTGCAAGCAACAGATAATTGCATTAAGCAAAGTGTGTAAAGTAAACAATATGATTGTGTCATGGACAAAGGATTGATGTTTTCTCCCTAGTAGCAACAACACATCCAGTACCTTAGAGATTCCTGTCACTTCCTTAGATTACTAGAGGCATGAACCCACTATCGAGCATAAATTCTCCCTCTTGGAGTTGCTAGCATCTACTTGGCCAAGATAGTTACTAACAACGGAAAGCATGCAGGATCACAAATAACATAGACATGATAGAATCACTAATCAATCTGAAATAGCATCTCAATATCCATCAGATCCCCGCAAACACAACATGTAAGATTACAAATAGATGATCTTGATCATGAACGGAGCTCACAAGATCTAAACATGATAGCACAAAGGAGGAGAACCAACCATCTAGCTACTACATGGACCCGTAGTCCAGGGATGAACTACTCATGCATCACACTGGAGGCAGTCATGGTGATGAAGAAGGCCTCCAGGTTGATCTCTCCCCTCCGACAGGGTGCCGGGAAGAGCTTTGGATCCCTCCCGGTCAGGGGATCGAGATGGCGGTGGCTACACACTCTTCCGTGGATTTATGATTGGGTCTTTGATCCGGTCCTTATGGTTTTCATCCTAGGAGGCTTTTATAGGCGAAGGGGCAAGGTCGGTGGAACACCAGGGGGCCCACACCCCCTGGTGGAACGCCCCCCAGGCCACGCCGCCACCAGGTGTGGCCTTCCTGGTGCGCCACTTCGTCTCCCCTCTGGACTCCGTGTTGCTTCGGGTAAAATATTGAATTTGGCTTTTGTCTGGTCCAATTCCGAGAATATTTCCTTACTAGCTTTTCTGAAACCAAAAACAGCAGAAAACAGGCAACTGGCACTGTGGCATCTTGTTAATAGGTTAGTTCCAGAAAATGTATAAAAATACCCCAAAGTGTGGACAAAACATAAGAAAGTAGATACTCCCTCCGATCCATATTAGTTGTCGCTGAATTGGAAGTATCTAGCTCTAAAACATGTCTAGATACATCCATTTTAGCGACAAGTAATATGGATCAGAGGGAGTACTAAACAAGCATGGAACATCAAAAATTATAGATACGTTTACGACGTGTCCTAGGACCACAGCAATGGACAACACTTAGCATTTAAACTAGCTTGAGGCAGTAAGGAAAATGGGTTGCCCATGGACACTTTTATAGCTGTCAATAAAAGCATAAATCCGGATGGAATCGAGATCCACCCTTTATTATTTGAACTATTGCACTCTAAGAAATTGGCAGGAACGAATGAAAAGAGTCCATATGGACACTTACAATTCTCTGAAGACATTCTCACTTCCTTTATTTTTGATGATTGTAATCCTGATATGGTTAAAACCTAGTTGTTTAGACAAACTCTCTAATAATGTGTGCATACCTCGTTCTTACATCAATGCATATGTGATCAACATATATGCAACTCAAGAAGCCCAGGTCTCACCTAGATTGTGTGGCCATGTTTCAAAAGAAAAGCAAAACAATCTACTGCGATTGATCAAAACAAGTACCATTAAAATAGTATTAGTTCTACAAAATACTTTAATAATAACAACATTAGCACATTTGAGAGATTCGGTAGCTTTTGAAAGATTCAGCAGTACAAGCCATATTCTGCACTCGATCTGAACAATTCCCAGTACATAAGAATTATTACAAAATATATTAGCAGTTGCAGAACTCCATACAAAATACTCTGTAGAAGTATAAAACTACTCATAGTAGTACCTTAAGCTAGCTAGGAACGATTACATGTCCCATCATATACTCCTAACATGCATGAGAGAAAAGAGAGAGGTCAAAATCACCACAATATCTCTATGCCAACGATTCAGCGTGTCCAAGTCGTGGACGGGTAGCGCTTGCTTTCTGGCCTGGCACGCTTTTCTCGTTTTACCGTCGTCTATGGATCCTCATAATAGGCTTTCGCCTAAGATAGATGTAAAATCCACGGATCTTTCAGCAATTTCCACCACTCCGATTGTGAAGGTAATCTTCCACTAACATAAATAAAGTAATTAATATTCCAACAGAGGGACTACAAAATTACAGACAGTGGTACATTCATATTAGGATCATTAGGATAATATTAAGATGTGATATCTCACAATGGGTTGATGTCGTTGTCGATCCAATATTGGAACTCCACGAGAAACTCCGACCAATGATTGAGGAGCTTGACAATAGCTCGGCGGCACCAATAGGAAATGGTTGAGCACATCCAGCACCACTTCGGCCGGCGGCTCCACAATCTTTGGCTCAGAATAAAACTTGAGCTGATAGAACCCACCAAAAGAGACCAATGACGAAATTCTCACCTCGTACTCCTCCAATTCCCACACTGCCGACCTTACACGGCTGACAGAAAGGACAATCTCCGGGTTGTGCCTGTCAATCTGGCCGATGAACAGCATGCCCGTCTTCCCGATGCCGATGACATTTGTTCTCCGCAAGCACCCTGCAGGCACCGGCCTAGACGGGTCCCATTGTTTGATGTTGTAGAGGGCTGTGGGCACCTCGATATAGTGGGTGGATTTGAGGTGCAGATACAGCATTAATTTGTTGCCAACCCAGTTGCATCCTAGCTCTGTGCAGATAAATGGGATGTGGATGCAGGAGATCATGTGGGCATAGAGTTTGTTGAAGGAGACCACTTTCGAGCAGTTGTAGTTCGGGAAGCTATAACCTTCTCCGCCGGTGACTTGGCGGTGTAGCTCCTTGGAGCATGCAGCCATCCGGATGGTGCTTTTAGTGTTTAGACACTCAGTGATTTTGTTGACGACATTGTCGCTAACCTTGCTAAAGCCACTGCACCACCGACTCTCCCTCGAACCTCTCCAAATTTTGTATAGACGATCCGCCATCATGTCCAGGAGGATTGGGGGCGAGGGCGGATCTATATAGAACTGTTTGATTTTTTTGGAAGAGAGGGGTGGTAGTCTGGAAGGAGAGATGCACCGGGCGAGATGGCGAGGAAAATGTGTGAACCGCACGGTGTAGAGGATCCCAAATGCGGCCAGGCAGTGTCGGCGAGTGGGAATAAACTAAACAGAGATGTGGAAGATGGGATGGCTCTTTGAAAGAGTTTTTTCTTTTCTTGTAATAAATTAATCATGTCACCTCCTGGCGCAGTATAGTCTCATCACGTCGGTTTAACCAGACACATTATTTATTTACAAGTTCTGCTGTAGTATTTGCATAAGTAGGAGTAGTAGGTAGGAGTATTACTCTACCTCCGTCCTGAGGAATAAGGCATCCTCGTTTTGCGTTTTTTTTCTTTGACCAAGATTTACTCTAATTATATACAAAGAAGGTTGGTAGAAATTAGCATTATTGGAAAGTATTACTCTACCTCCAACAGTAATAATTTTACACAAAGTAATCAAGTATGTATCTTCTTGGCACCCGCGCGCACACCTGCCAGTTGGTCTCTCCCTCGTCCGGAGTGTGGCGCTCAGCACATGTGCCATGGTTAGGGTTGCGAGCGGGATCCCACGAAAGTCTCGCCTCTAGTTCATTTTGAAGTTTCTATAGGAGTACTTCAAAATGAAATAGAAGCAGAACTTTCACAGGATGCCACTTTCAACTCTATCCATGGTATGATGGCTCTGTGTCTGTTTATCGTGTGTTCGTCAGCTACGTTGTGTTGGTGTGCATAGGAAGGAACCACTTTGGGCCTTGGGTTGGGGCGGCGGCAAAAACTAGTCGCGGATCAAACTTTTTGGGTTTCGATTTTTTCACTTGCTTTGTCCCAAACACCGCATGGAAGGTTATTACAAGGATCGACACTCACAATACTAGAGAAGGGATATTGTATTTGATATGTATACATATATATATATATACACGTCCCATCACATTCGATGCACTTCATCAGCAAGATCTGGCAAAAGTGAGAACCACACTGATTCCTTTTTGTTAACCAAGTTGTTGTTTTAGTATGAACGGTATACCTCAGCTAGTGGGTGGAGAAGGAGAGCCAGTCCCGATTGCTTTTCCATGCTTATTTTCAGGCCCCTTTATACTAAAACATGGGTTAGGTGTAATTTTCTCTTTTTGAGGTCCTTAATGTAACATGTACACTTCCACTAACCATGTTAAGTTGTTAACCAAAGCATCTCGCTCCTTCTAGGCCAAACCTAGTTGAAAAAAGGTGCCACCGCCCCACATTTAAAACAAAGTGGACCATGCTTTCTTATAAATTCCTTGTTTTAGAATTGTTGAAGCTTCCTATCTAGGTAACTTCCCCCACTTATAGGACTTTATGACGATTTAACGAAATTCTGCAGATATGAACTACAAGTAAGCGTGATAGGTTGCTCTTGAATTTTACAGATGCTGTTTGTTGGTACCAATGTTATCAATATATCTAGAACCATCATGAGATTTGAAAAATGCAACTAACTTCAGGCTAAGAATATGCATGCCTACAAATTTGATAATGTTTTGAAGATATTGAAATAAAACAAATAATAAACCATACTTTCATGTGGTGTCCTCTTATGTGTATTGCTCGCCATAAAAAATTAGAAATAAGTGCTTGAAACTTCTTTTCAAAATAAAAAAACCTGGCAGTTGGATAGTGTACAAATAACTTCGAAATTGGTAATAGATTGGCACTATATAGTGTACAAATAACTTCAAACATCGGCAGTTGGATATAGATTGGCAAAACCCGGCATTGTTGACCATTGGATCTCTTTCAGTACACTTGATTATGTCATGTCTAGCGTATAGAAGATTCCATTATTGTTGGCCTCTAGTACCATGAATATACTATGCACAGAAATTACAGAGAACATGGTTTTGAATGCCACAAGCCAATTTTCTAGATATAGTGGACAATGTTTTATGTACGATTCTCAAGTTCTATGAGTTTTCAAAGCTTTCAAGCTAACTCGGCCCACTCAAATGACTTCATGTCTCTTTTACAAAATCAGGTCATAGTTGAACTAGAAGCTCTAGAAAGTGGTAAGTTCTACAAAAAGCTTCTGGAGGTACCCATCAGGCAGTTAATATATTGGAAACAATCAAGAGTTTTGACCAATTCAACTTCCTACTAAGAATTTGTATCTTGACAATTTTGAACCCATTTTGAAACAATCACATGTAATAAATAAAAACAGAAAAACAAATATTTATGCATGGCATCCTATCACGTCATGTGTACAGCCTGCCAGGAAACTGATAACCATGGGATTTGACAACTTGTAATAAAGAACTGTTTGATTTACAGGAAAGTAAAGGAATTGTCACATGAGGTTGAGGTGGATTGTTCTTAAAATTTTACGGAAGACATGTGCATGGCGTCCTTTTGCATGTATCACATGCCATGCAAAGTGATAAACTTGAGTTTTGACAACTTTTCAAAAACTAGGTTCACAAAATTTTCCTACAATGCGTATGAATAGGTTTTGAGTCAGACAACCAAGGTCAATGCCATATCATGTGATCCACATCATAGTTTATGGTAATTTCCCCATATTATATAGATTGGTGCATCTTGGCATTGTAAACAATATTTTTCCAAGGGGAGTTTCCAAGAAGTATTATGAAAAGAGATGATCTCAATTTTCCACGTGACAGGATTTTTTTGCGAAAACTGGAACGTTGTTTTCTGTAAAGTAAATAGTAGTACTAGGAAAAATAAGGATCGAAATGGAGGGGGGAAACAAAGAGATAATGTAGAAGAGATTATGGGGTTAGAGAAGGCAGGCCAAGAGGGCTGCAACGAAGAGGTGTTGAACGCGGTTTGATGTCAGAGCAAAGTTATGAAAAAAGATAGACACAGAGCCGTCGTAGTATCATGGCACACGTGTGAAGTGCCACACTATGGACGAGGGAGATATCAGCTGGAGGATGGACGTGATGCAGCAAAGGAGAGAGTAGTACATAATTTATTTTCCTTGCATAGAGGAGGAGTAGCACACTGTAAGGCTATAGGAGTGAGCACCACGCTGATTTCCTTTGTTAAGCAAGTACAAGTGTACCTCATAAAAATGAAAATTGCATCCAAGTCCATGCATTTAGCACAAGGACCTAGAAACTTAACAATGAAGTGTGTGTTTTGAGGTGTGCGCATACTAGAATTCATCATGCTAAAGACTATCAGTAGAATCTTTCTAGATGCTAAGAATGGAGAAGAAGATCCAATGGTTAGCAATGTTTGGATTTGCCAGTCTTGATCAAACATTCAATGTTCTATATACTATTCAGTGGTATGGTATTGTGAGAGATAAGACAAGATAAAGATAAGATAAGAAGTACTCGAATGGTTGATCTAACTTTAGGTCTCACAGGAGCGAGGTACTTGAGATTTAACACGGTTGGTGGAAGTACAAGTTACAATGAGGACCTCATAAAAATGAAAATTATTGCATCCAAGTCCATGCATCCTGAAACTGAGCAATGAAGTGTGTGTGTTGAGTTTTGCTCATACCAA
This sequence comes from Avena insularis, assembly GCA_023614405.1. NCBI lineage: Eukaryota > Viridiplantae > Streptophyta > Magnoliopsida > Poales > Poaceae > Avena > Avena insularis. The sequence continues at coordinate 295,544,874 of CM042692.1, forward strand.
CATTCATCATCGTGCTAAATACTATCAATAGAATCTTTCTAGATGCTAAGAATGGAAAAGTAGATCCAATGGTTAGCAATATTTGGATTTGCCAGTCTAGATCCAACGGCCAATGTTCAAAGTTCATCTATACATTATGAAGTGGTATGGTATTGTAAGATATAAGACAAGATAAACATAAGACAAGAAGTACTACGAATGGACGACCTAGTGGTAGGTGTCATAGGAGCGAGGTGCTTGAGAGTTAACACGGTCGGTGGAAGTACAAGTTATATCAAGGACCTCGTAAAAAATAAAAATTGCATCCAAGTCCATGCATTTAGCACAAGGACCCTGAAACTAAGCAATGAAGTGTGTGTTTTGAGGTTTGCGGATACTAGCATTCATCGTGCTAAAGACTATCAGTAGAATCTTTCTAGATGCTAAGAATGGAAAAGAAGATCCAACGGTTATTAGCAATGTTTGGATTTGCTAGCCTTTATCAAATGGTCAATGTTTCGTACACTGTATAGTGATGGTATGGTATTGTAAGAGATAAGACAAGATAAAGGTAAGAAGTATTATGAATGGCCGATCTAATGTTAGGTCTCGTAGGAGCGAGGTTCTTGAGAGTTAACACAGTGGGTGGAAGTACAAGTTACATCAAGGACCTCATAAAAATGATAATTGCATCCAAGTCCTTGCATTTAGCACAAGGACCCTAAAACTGAGCAATGAAGTGTATGTTTTGAGTTTTGCGCATACTAGCGTTCATCATGCTAAAAACTATCAGTAGAATCTTTCTAGATGCTAAGAATGGAAAATAAGATCCAATAGTTGGCAATTTTTGGATTTGCTAGTCTTGATCCAACGGTCAATGTTCAAAGTTAATCCGTACACTATGAAGTGGTGTATTGCATTGTAAGAGATAATATAAGATAAAGGGAATATTAGAAGTACTGCGAATAGCCTATCAAATGGTAGGTATCATAGGAGAGAGGTTCTTGAGAGTTAACACGGTCGATGGAAGTACAAGTTACATCAAGGACCTCATAAAAATGAAAATTGCATCCAAGTCCATGCATTTATTAGCATAAGGACCCTGAAAACTGAGCAATGAATTGTGTGTTTTGAGGTTTGTGCATACTAGCATTCATCGTGCTAAAGACTATCAGTAGAATCTTTCTAGATGCTACGAATGGAAAAGAAGATCGAACGGTTGGCAATGTTTGGATTTGTTAGTCTTGATCCAACGGTCAATGTTCAAAGTTAATCCATACACTATGCAGTGGTATGGTATTGTAAGAGATAAGACAAGATAAAGATAAGATAATAAGTACTGTGAATGGCCGATCAAATGGTAGGTCTCGTAGGAGCGAGGTGCCTGAGAGTTAACATGGTCAGTGGAAGTACAAGTTACATCAAGGATCTCATAAAAAATTAAAATTGCATCCAAGTCCATGCATTTAGCACAAGGACCCTAAAACTGAGCAATGAATTAAGTGTGTTATTTGAGGTTTTCGCATACTAGCATTCATGGTGCTAAAGACTATCGGTAGAATCTTTCTATGTACTCCTCGTCCCTACTCCACACCAACGTGCGGTTACCGAACACGCTAGAGACACAGAGCCACCCTACCAAGGCACACATGTGCAGTGCCACGTTGTGGACGAGGGAGAGATCAGTCGGTCCGGTGCACGAGGGGAAAGGGGAGGAGAGATGGAGGATAGCAAAGAAGAGAGAAAACACACGATTTGTTTTGCATGCATAGGTCCTGAAATTTACTACTAGTAGAGTGTACACTGTAAGGCCGCAGGAGTACCTCGTGTTAGGAACCCATCATAACTTTTCTCTGACATGGAACCGCCTTCAACTTGTCTTCGCTGCTGCCCTCTTCCCCTACCAACGTTTTATTCTCTCAGCATGTACAATGCATGGACAGAGGTGACCATATGTCTAAGCAAAGAAATATACTACTCCTACATTGTGTAAAAAAGCACACCTTAATAAGGCCTACTATGTGGCATCCGCTAAGGTTCACCTTATACATAGTGGAAAAAATAAAGTTATCTTTAAGCCTAAGGTGCACCCAAAGCTTGTGGGTTGCCCATAAAGAATAGAAAAATCATTTCCCCTCTCTCCCTATTTCATGTAATCATTTTCAAAAGGGGTTCAAAAATTTCAAGATGCAAAATCTTAGCTAGAGGTCGAACTAGTCGTCAAAGCTCTTTGCAGTTTCTGATATATTAATTGAATACTCGATGGGTACCTCCAAAATATTTTTTCATAAAACTTTCAAAGCAACCTACAATTTATTACTTGTAGTTAAAATTTGACCTTATTTCGATACATCGACATGAAGTCATTCAACTGGTCAGAGTTAGCTAGGAAGCTTAAAAACTCATAAAACATCGGAATCGCAAGTACAACATGTTGTTGATCCACTGTATATGTGTGAAAACTTGGCTTATGACATTTAGATCGAATATTCTTTGCACTTTCTTTATAGAAAAGAATGATCTCGTCATCAATTGAGAATGTTCTTTCTTGGTAGTTGCACACTCACACCGACAACACTGCTTTACAAGAAGATGCACTCATCTACCTCTGAAATGATATTTAATTCAAGAGCAATCTATCATGCTTACTTGTAGCTCAAGTTTAACCTAATTTCATTAAACTGTCAAGATGCAAAATCTTAGCAAGAAGTTGAACCTATCGTCAAAACTTACGGTGGTTTCTGATATATTAATTGACCGCCTGGTGGGTACCTCCAAAAGATTTTTCATAAAACTTTCAAAACAACCTACAATTTACTTGTAGGTCAAATTTGACCTAATTTCGATACATCGACATAAAGTCATTCAAGTGAACGGAGTTAGCTAGAGGAAGATCAAAAACTCACAAAACATGGGAATCGTAAGTAAAACATGCTGACCCACTATATATGTCTGAAACTTGCCTTGTGGCATTCATATCCAATATTCTTCGGGCTTTCTTTGCAAAAAAGAACAATCTCGTCATCACTCAGAAAATTGAGAATGTTTTTTCCTGACAGTTGAATACTCACTCCAACAACATTATTTACTACAAGAAGAAGTACTCATATACCTCTGAAATGACATTTAATTCATGAGCAATATATCACGCTTACTTGTAGCTCAAGTTTGACCTAATTTCGTTAAATTGTCAAGATGACATTTTAATGTATAGGTTCATAGAGGTTCACTCCGAATCTACACACTAAAAGATGAGTAGATACGTAACCTTCACAAAGCTAAAACATCTTATATATATTGAAACTGAGGGAGTACTACTTACTGTACTACGAGTAAGCTCCACCGTTTAGATAGTGTCTAAACGAGATGGTCCATGGGACCTACTAAACTGAAGATGCTAACTTTTGCATAGGAGTTTTATAGCTTGGTCATACACTACCAAGTGTGCCCATTATTTGCTTTTTTCATTAGGGCATCCGCAATAATGTGTAAAAAACACACCTTAAGGCCTATGTGGCATCCGCTAAGGTTCACCTTATACATTGGGGAGAACATAAAGTTGCATCAAGCTTGTGGGTTGCCATAGAGAATAGAAACATCATTTCCCCTCTCTCTCTATTGAAAGGAGCAATATGATAAGCTATGTGGGTCCTATCTTGTGGCAAATGTTGACCTTATACATTGTGGTAATTTCCATATAAGCTGGGTGGGTACTACATTACGGATGCCCTTAGACACTCGTGCCTTGTACTCCCTTCCCCATCGTGATAGACTCGTGGGTCCTAAACTATGATGTGGATATGGACATGACCTTGATTGGTCACTCAAGCCAATTTGTAATTATGCAAATACTAATCAGTGCTGCCATTTTTCAAAACTATTGTTGGCCCATGATATATTCGCCATCCGGGTTCCTTCAGAAAAATTTCGGAAAATTTGAAGAGTAATAGTCTATCGCGCTCACATGTATTCAAGTTTGACCTAATTTCGTTTTATCGGCATAGAGTCATTTAAGTGCGTGGAGCTTTGGCTTTGGAGTTCGAAAAATCCTTAAACTTGGGAAACTGTAAGAAAGAATTGTCCACTTTGTACGAGAATTTGTGGGAGAGGGGGCATTCTTTGTTCTTTAATTTATTATACAAGTAAAATACTTGAAAAACTCACTTGACGGTATGTCCTACTATACCTTGTACTCCGTGTGAACTTTCTTGGGTTTAAAGGCAAATGACCAAGGTCATGGACACACTCTATATATCTATAATGATGGTGTGTCCATATTTTGGTATAGGTGGGTGCATGTTAGCATGGTAAAGAAGTAAAAGTTTTTTTCAGAATCAAGTATGGTTAATATGGCTAAATTAGAGTTCATATCATGTGCCATTTATTTACTAGTACATAAAGTGGTTGGATAAATTACATGTTATATTTTTCAGGCTTAATTTTCTACCTAATTTAACCCACTCAAATGACTTTTCGTTGATTTGTCAAATTAGGTCTAATTTAATAATCTACAAGAAGTGCGTGAGAGAAAGTTCAATAGTATAACTGAGCCTTAGGTATAACAAAGTGACACGTCGTTTACTACCGGCCTTATACCAACATATACAATACCTAGCGATTAAACTATACAACATCTAGCATTATGATGCAACAACCTCGTCAAAAAGAAAGAAGATTGAACATGAATAAAATGAAAAACCTTTCTATGTCCGCTTGAAAAATCCTAAAACTTGGGAATTGTAAGAAAGCATGGTACACTTTGTCTGAAAATTGCGGTTGTGGCATTCTTTATTTCTTTTTTGGGACTATAGGTCGTGGAGGAGCGAGATGCTTCTGTTATCATGCTAGGGTTTGTTGTCGTCGCAAGGTGGTCTGAGGAACTTTCGTAATTATTGTTACCTTTGAGCCTTTTTGTACTGGTGTTGATGATTATTTTGAATTTCAAAATAGAAAAAACGGTTGCTCGAAGTAGATCGGTGTGCCGTACCAAGGCACACGTACGCAGCGCCACGCTGTGGACGAGGAGGAGACAAGCTAGACTATGCACCCGCGGCTGCAGAGAAGAGATCGATGGAGGATGGATGGTGAGAGCCAGCGAAGGAGAGAGAAAACGCAACTTGTTTTGCATGCGTATACTAATAGTAGGTCCATACATTTACTACTAGTGGAGTGTACCCTGTACCTTGTGTCAGCAGTCCGTCATAGCTTTACTCTGACATCGCCCCGCCTTCAAGTCTTCCTCCATACTACTCTCATGCTGCCTTTTTTTAAAGTCTCGTGCTGCATCCCTCTTGTTCTCTTACTTGTGTAGCTCAGGTTTGACCAAATTTCGTTAAATTGTCAAGATGGAAAATCTTAGCAAGAAGTTAAACCTGTTGTCCAAACTCTTGGTGGTTTCCGATATACTCCTAATTGACTCCCGATGGGTACCACCAAACACTTTTTGTAAAACTTTCAAAGAAACCTACAATTTACCTATCGCCGTCCTCCTCTCCATCACCGTCCGCCATCACCGCGCTCGGCCGCCGCTCTACACCACCACCATCACCTTCGAAAAGATTCACCCATCAACCTTTAAAAAGACAATTAATCCAAGAGCAATCTATCACGCTAACTTGTAGCTCAAGTTTGACCTAATTTTGTTAAGTTGTTAAGATGCAGATTCTTAGCAAGAAGTTGAACGTGTTGTCCAAATTTCAGGACCTTACTATATACATGCACGCAAAATAAACTATGTTTTCTCTCTCCTTCACTGCCTCATCACCATCCATGCACACCCTAGCCGGCTGATCTCTCCCGCGTCCACAACGTGCTGCATGCGTCGACCTGCCTTGTCGTTCCATTTCACACCCTGTGAATAGGAAGCACCAAGCACACCCCTAGCATCCTGGTTCGAAAGTGTGAGAAGCGTTTTTTTGTGTGTGAAGCGATTACAGTAGTACCAAGGGCCGAGTATGGCTCAGTTGCTCGCTCAAGAAGGACCCGACTGTTTTTTCTTGCTTAACTTTAGGGCCCTTTGTGCTAAATTTATGGACGTCTACGTAATTTTCTCTTTTTTGAGGTCTTCAATGTAAACCGTACTCGCTCCCACCGACCCTGTCAAATTTTAACTACAAGTAAGTGCGATATATAAATTCCTCTTAAAATTTTCCAAAAAACTTTTGAAGCTAAAAGGAATTCAGTACATCAAAAACCACCGAAAAGTTTTCTCGTAAAACTTCCAAACCAACCTAGAATTTACTTGTAGTTCAAATTTGATCAAATTTCGATAAATTGGCACAGAGTCTCATTCAAGTCGGTAGAGTTAGCTAGGAAGTTTTAAAATTCGCAAAACATGGGAAAATCGAGAATGTTCTTTCCTGATAGTTGGAAACTCACACCGACGGCATCATTTACTAAAAGAAGATGCACCCATATACCTTCAAAAATACAATTAATCCAAGAGCAATCTACCACGCTAACTTGTAGCTCAAGTTTGACCTAATAATTTCGTTAAGTTGTCAAGATGCATATTTTAAGCAAGACTAGGAAATAGACCCGTGTGTTGCAATGGGATAATAAATCAATTTTGCGGCGCACCACCTACTCTCCTCGTTCAAGTCACCGATCCACCTCCCGCCTCTATTCGACCTCTCCCGGCAACCTCTATGTCCTACACGCCCCTATGTCGATGGCCTCTCCACCACACTTGTTTGTGTTGTTGACTTCCTACCCTCCCTGCGCTGACAAGTGCTCCTCGGTCCCCTCTAAGCTCTCTGTTGTCTCTGGGATTCCCCCGTTCTACCTCCAAGAGGATATGATTCAAATCAAGGACTCGATCCCGTGTGACGGATGCCTGATGTTTCCATGGCCTATGAGAAGTTTCAGTTCATGTCATGTGCGGTGAGTCCTAAACATGAGTTGTCATGTATAGTGGGATTATGATTTGTAAGCTTAATTATTTTGGAAATGCATTTGTCTTGAAATAAGCCTGTAATCGTGTAGGAGTCTATGATGATATTTATCTTCTTGGAAAATTTCTCTGTAAGTAACAACATGAGCAAAGAAGAAGTATGTAGGTCTACCAGGTTAGACCGATTTAGCCCGAAACAAAGTAAAAATTCTTGCATGGAATGGGAAAAGGTCACAAGAGCTAGCGCCAAAGCAGCTAGCTTAGCAACATGTAGAATAGTACAGAGGCAGCTGATCGAGCGGTGCATGCATGAATTCCATGACAGGTGTGATCGAGCTAGGTCAACTCATAATGGTAGCTAATTAAGCAATAAAAGGCCAGCTTGTTTGATCTCCGTCCGTGTTCAGGAGCCAAGTTAGCATCTGAAGGAAATATGCCCTGAGAGGCAATAATAAAGTTGTTATTATGTATTCCTTATATATGATAGATGTTTATTTTGCATGCTAGAATTGTATTGATCGGAAACATCAATACATGTGTGTTTAATAAACAAAAAGGGTTCCTAGTTATGCCTCTCTTATAGACTAGCTTATTGATTAACAAGATGATCAAGGTTTCCTGATCATGGACATTGGATGTTGTTAATAACAAGGTCACACCATTGGTGGAACGATGTGATGAACATTCATCCGAAGTATAGCATTATGATCAAGTCATTATGTTTATATTGCTATAACATCATACGAAGTAACCTTTATCCTTAGACCATGAGATCATGTTAATTGCTAACACCGGAAGAGTATCTTGATAACATCAAACGTCACACTGTAACAGGGTGACTATAAAGATGGGTTCAGTACTACGAAGGTGTTATGTTGAGACTCATGGATCAAGAGTGGAATTTGTCAATCCCGATGATGGATAGATATACTCTGGGCCCTCTCGGTGATATCACATTGAGATAGCTTGCAAGCAAGTGATGTGATCACTAGAATGTTATATCACGGGAACGAGAAAAGAGTGCATGTCGGTAACGAGATCAAACTAGGTATGGAGATACCGATGATCGAATCTCGGACATGTAATATATCGTGAGACAAAGGGATTTAGGTACAAGCGTTAAAGGTTCTCACGATCACAGAAGTCATCGTTGAATGTGTAGGAGTCAGTACGGATCTCCAGGTCCCGCTGCTGATTATTGATCGGAGAAGGGTCTCGATCATGTCTGCATTATTCATGAACCGTAGGGTGACACACTTAAGAGTTACCGGACACCATTTTGGAGCACATATGTTTCAGACGAAAGAATTGCAAAGCACAGGAATTGTTTCAATAGAAACCGGAAATTGTTTCGGGTGATATTGCAGAAAGTGGTTGTGCATGTGATATTGAAATATTGCAAGGGGCTATATGTGAATGTTTGTTAATTAAAGTAATTAACAAAATTCTGAATAAATTTAATAAGAGAGTTTTATTAAATGAGAGAGCATTAAACTTGGAGAATTTTAATGCATTTAAAGTGGAGACTTTAAAAGGGAATATGAAGAGGCATTTTTAATGTGGAGGGGTTACCACCACATGAATGGGGGAGGTGAGGGGTCACCCCCCCATGCACCAGCCATGAAGAGGAGGGGCACCCCCTCCTCCTATAAAAGGCCACCCATTCCCTCCTTCATCCACACACCTCCTTGTGAAGGATATCTCTCCCCCTCTAGAATTATTCCCCCATTGTATCGGATTAGCGAGATACATGTTCCCGGTGACATTTCGTCTGGAAGAAGTTGTTGCTTCCGCTGGATTGCTGGAGCGAGAAGGTGGAGGTTGTCCGGTGGCTTGAACATGTGTGCGGGTATGGATACGCTGCTAAGTTGCGGCGCTCGGACTTCCTTATGATCTTGAGATCCGCAAGTGTACGACTACATCAACCACGAGTTCCTACTCGTTAACAAAACTCGTTGTCTTCGAGGGTAAGTTCTCATTGGATGTATGTCCACCCATTGCTTTGTACCTAGTAGATAGATCTTGGCGTGTAGTTCACACCGTAGGAAAATTTTTGTTTTCTATGCTGCGGACCCAACAGTGGTATCAGAGCCTGATCTATACGTAGGTGCTTTGCACGGGTAGTACACATATGTTTATATGTGGGCGATGATGATCATGTTATTGCATCTTCTATGTATTTTGGATATTGGTTGCATAGTTGGATGAAGCGGCCCGGACCAACCTTACATGTCATCGTACATGAGGCCGGTTCCACGACTGACATGCAACTTGTTTTGCATAAGTGGCTGGCAGGTGTCTGTCTCTCCTACTATAGTCAATATCTGATTTACAACGAGTTGCTAATAACTTAGTTATCCTCGTTGTGGTTCATGTTCGTAGGTGAGAACGGTTCTATCTCCGAAAGCCCTAAGCCACGTAAAACTTACAATTGATAAATTAGAGGCGTCTAGTTTAGATCGTTGCTGGGCTAGTGTATTGATATGGTATTGTTGTAAGTAGATGTATGATAAATACTCTTACAACACATTCAACGTGTAAGTTCCATAGACCTTAGCCTTACACACAAAGGAATGATAGAGATCATACCACGATGCAAATGATAGAGATCAAATGCATGGACCATATCATCTCACTTTACACATTATATGTTAGCATCTTATACTGCTAGTTTGGCACTTTTGGTAGCATTGTAAGATGATCCCTCATTTAGATATCAAGATAAAATGTGTTCTTCCTTGAGTATGCATCGTTCTATGGATCGTGTTTCGAGACATCACGTGATGATCGGGTGTACTCGACTCTACGCTTTCATACAACGGGTGTAAGACAGTTTTACACACGCGAGTATTAAGGTTCTTACTTGGCGAGCCTAGCATGTACAGACATGGCCTCGGAACACGGACCGAAAGGTTAAGCATGAGTCATATGGTTGATATGATGCCCATATAGATGCTCGCCATTGAATCTACACCGACTCACGTGATGATCGGACTTGGTGTAGTGGATTTGGTTCATGTAATCACCAAAAAGGCACGAGGGATGTCATTTTTGAGTGGGAGTTCATTAGTAATTTGGATTAGTTGAACTCAATCTATCATAAATTTAGTCTAAATAAACTTTACAAATTTTGTTGTTGATGGCACCACCTGCTTTTAATTTCAATGTGTTCATGGAGAAAGAGAAACTTGCTGCGAATGGTAGCAACTTCACCAACTGGGCTATGAATTTGAGGATTCTCCTCACTGCGGCACAAAAGCAATATGTGCTAGATGCACCGCTAGGCCCCCCACCAGCTCCTGATGCCCCTGACGAGGAAAAGAATGTCTATGTGACTCGTCAGGAGGACCACAACTTAGTTCATCACGGCATACTGTATGGGCTAGAGCCAGAACTTCGAAAGCGTTTCGAAAATGGCAATGCCTTTGATACCATGGGAGAATTGAAAATGATTTTCGATACCCATGCTGCCGTAGAGAGTTATAATGCTTCTGAAAAGTTCTTCAGCTGCAAAATGAAGGAAAACAGCTCCGTTAGTGAGCACGTACTCAAAATGTCTGGGTACGCCGATAAGCTTGTGTCCTTGGGAATAATGATTCCCAATGACTTAGGCATACATCATGTTCTCCAATCTCTGCCACCTAGCTACAAGAGCTTCGTGATGAACTATAATATGAAGGGCATGAAGAAGACTCTTCTCGAGCTTCTGTCAATGCTTAAGACTGTAGAAGTGGAGATTAGGAAAGAACATCAAGTGTTGATGATCAATAGGACCACCGGTTTCAAGAAGGACAGGAAAGGCAAGCACAAGGGAAAGAAGGGTGGCAAATCTGTGCTGCGCTGAAAAAGAAACCCCGAGCTAGCCCTAAGTCCGATCGAAAAGTGCTACTATTGCAAGGGGACTAGCCATTGAAGAATCGCCCTAAGTATTTGGTGGACAAGAAGTCCGGCAAGGCAAACAAAGGTATATGTGATATACATGTTATTGATGTGTACTTGACTAGTACTCGCAGTAGCACCTGGGTATTTGATACGGGATCGGTTGCTAATATATGTAACTCGATTCAGGGGCTACGGAACAAGCGACAACTAGAAAGGGATAAGGTCACAATGCGGGTCGGCAATGGATCAAGAGTTGATGTGATCGCCGTCGGAACGCTGCCTCTCCATATGCCATCGGGATTAGTCATAAACCTAAATAATTATTATTTGGTTCCTGCACTTAGCATGAACATTGTATCCAGATTGTGTTTGATGCAAAGTGGTTATTCGTTTAAATCTGAAAACAATGGTTGTTCAATTTATATGGATAATATCTTTTATGTTCATGCACCTGTGTTGAATGGTTTATTTCTAATGGATCTCGATAGTAATATTACGCACATTCATAATGTTAATGCTAAAAAGATTAAACTTGATGATGATATATCTGCATATATGTGGCACTGCCGTCTAGGTCATATTGGCGTTAAACGCATGAAGAAACTCCATTCTGATGGACTTTAGGAATCACTTGATTTTGAATCATTTGATACATGTGAGCCATGCCTTGTGGGCAAGATGACTAGAACACCGTTTTTCGGTTCAATGGAACGGGCGACAGATCTATTGGAAATCATACATACTGATGTGTGTGGACCAATGAGTGTGTCGGTGCGAGGTGGATATTGTTATTTTGTTACTTTCACGGATGATTTGAGTAGATACGGGTATATCTATTTGATGAAACACAAGTCTGAAACTTTTGAAAAGTTCATGGAATTTCAGAATGAAGTGGAAAATCATCGTAATAGAAAGATCAAATTTCTATGGTCTGACCGTGGAGGAGAGTATATAAGTTACGAGTTTAGCACACACATGAAAGAGTGTGGAATAGTTTCACAACTCACGCCTGCCGGAACACCACAACGTAATGGTGTGTCGGAACATCGTAATCGTACCTTATTGGATATGGTTCGATCTATGATGTCTCTGCCTGACTTACCACTGTTATTTTGGGGTTATGTACTGGAAACAGCTGCATTCACTTTAAATCGGGCACCATCTAAATCCGTTGAAATGACACCGTATGAATTATGGTTTGGAAACAAACCTAAGCTGTCATTTCTTAAAGTTTGGGGATGAGATGTTTATGTGAAGAAACTTCAACCGGATAAACTCGAAACCAAAGCGGAAAAATGCGTCTTCATAGGATACCCTAAGGAAACAATTGGGTATACCTTCTATCAGAGATCCGAGGGCAAGTTTTTTGTTGCCAAGAATGGATCCTTTCTTGAGAAGGAGTTTCTCGCGAAAGGTGTGTGTAGTCGGAAGGTAGAACTCGAAGAGGTTATTGAACCTTCTCTTCATGAAATAGCGAGTGGCGCAGCACCGGAAGTTGTTTCGGAGTTGACTTCACCTAATGAAGAGAGAGCTAATGATATTGATCATGAAACTCCGAAAGAGGAAACTACCGAACCTCGCAGGTCAAGCAGGACACGTGCAGCTCCTGAACTGTACGGCAATCCTGTTGTGAATTTCATGGTTGATGAAATGGATGACCCTGCGACATATGAAGAAGCGATGATGAGCCTAGATTCCAACAAATGTCTAGAAGCCATGAAATCTGAGATGGAATCCATGTACGAGAACCAAGTTTGGACCTTCGTGGACTTACCTCACGATCGAAAGGCCGTTGATAATAAATGGATTTTCAAAAGAAAAACTGATGCTGATGGTAATGTGACCATCTATAAGGCTCGACTTGTCGCAAAGGGGTTTCGAAAAATTCAAGGAGTTGACTACGATGAGACATTCTCTCTTGTAGCGATGCTTAAGTCAGTTAGGATTATGTTAGCAATTGCTGCATATTTCGATTATGAAATATGGCAGATGGATGTCAAAACTGCGTTCCTCAATGGTAATATTGAAGAAGAGTTGTATATGATACAACCTAAGGGTTTTGTCAATCCTAAGGATGCTAATAAGGTATGCAAACTTCAGCGATCCATCTATGGACTGAAGCAAGCATCCCAGAGTTGGAATCTTTGCTTTGATGAGGTGATCAAAGAGTTTGGATTTGTCCAAACTTATGGAGAGGCTTGTATTTACAAGAAAGTGAGTGGGAGCAATGTGGCATTTCTTATATTATATGTGGATGACATATTGTTGATTGGAAATGATATAGATCTTTTAAACAGTGTTAAAAGTTATCTAAACAGCAAATTTTCGATGAAAGACCTTGGTGAAGCGTCATATATATTAGGCATTAAAATCTATAGAGATAGATCAAGGCGCCTAATTGGGCTATCGCAGAGTACATACCTTGATAAGATATTAAAGAAGTTTAATATGGACGAAAGTAAGAAGGGGTTCTTACCTATGTTGCAAGGCAAGACATTGAGTAACACTCAAAGTTCGGCTACGACGGAAGAAAGAGAGATGATGGATAAGATCCCCTATGCCTCGGCCATAGGCTCTATTATGCATGCCATGCTATGTACAAGACCGGATGTGGAACATGCTATTAGTTTGACTAGTAGGTACCAATCTGATCCAGGTTCGGAACAGTTGATAGCGGTAAAGAACATCCTCAAGTACTTGAGAAGAACTAGGGATATGTTTCTTATATACGGAGGTGAAGAAGAGCTAGTCGCTAAGTGTTATGTCGATGCTAGCTTTGACACCGATCCGGATGACTCTAAGTCTTAATCCGGATATGTATTTCTCTTGAATGGAGAAGCAGTTAGTTGGAGGAGTTCCAAACAACCTGTGGTGGCTGGATCAACGACGGAGGCAGAATATGTTGTTGCTTCAGAAGCGGCGCAGGAAGCGGTTTGGATGAAAGAGTTCATTACAGAACTAGGTGTGGTTCCTAGTGCATTGGACCCAATGGTGATCTATTGTGAGAACAATGGATCCATAGCCAACGCAAAGGAACCGAGGTCTCACAAGAATTCCAAGCATATTAAGCGACGGTTTCACTCCATCCGCGAGCATGTCAAGGATGGAGATATAAAGATTTGTAAAGTACACACGGACCTAAATGTAGCAGATCCGTTGACTAAAGTTCTCCCTAGGGAAAAACATGATCACCACGAGAACTCCATGGGTGTTAGATTTATCACTATGTCAACTAGATTATAGTCTCTAGTGCAAGTGGGAGACTGAAGGAAATATGCCCTGAGAGGCAATAATAAAGTTGTTATTATGTATTCCTTATATATGATAGATGTTTATTTTGCATGCTAGAATTGTATTGATCGGAAACATCAATACATGTGTGTTTAATAAACAAAAAGGGTTCCTACTTATGCCTCTCTTATAGACTAGCTTGTTGATTAACAAGATGATCAAGGTTTCCTGATCATGGACATTGGATGTTGTTAATAACAAGGTCACACCATTGGTGGAATGATGTGATGAACATTCATCTGAAGTATAGCATTACGATCAAGTCATTATGTTTATATTGCTATAACATCATACGAAGTAATCTTTATCCTTATACCATGAGATCATGTTAATTGTTAACACCGGAAGAGTATCTTGATAACATCAAACGTCACACCGTAACAGGGTGACTATAAAGATGGTTTCAGTACTACGAAGGTGTTATGTTGAGGCTCATGGATCAAGAGTGGAATTTGTCAATCCTGATGATGGATAGATATACTTTGGGCCCTCTCGGTGATATCACATTGAGATAGCTTGCAAGCAAGTGGTGTGATCACTAGAATGTTATATCACGGGAACAAGAAAAGAGTGCATGTCGGTAACAAGATCAAACTAGGTATGGAGATACCGATGATCGAATCTCGGACATGTAATATATTGCGAGACAAAGGGATTAGTTACAAGCGTTAAAGGTTCTCACGATCACAGAAGTCATCGTTGAATGTGTAGGAGTTAGTAGGGATCTCCAGGTCCCGCTGCTGATTATTGATCGGAGAAGGGTCTCGATCATGTCTGCATTATTCGCGAACCATAGGGTGACACACTTAAGAGTTACCAGACACCATTTTGGAGCACATATGTTTTAGACGAAAGAATTGCAAAGCACAGGAATTGTTTCAATAGAAACCGGAAATTGTTTCGGGTGAAATTGTAGAAAGTGGTTCTGCATGTGATACTGAAATATTGCAAGGGGCTATATGTGAATGTTTGTTAATTAAAGTAATTAACAAAATTCTGAATAAATTTAATAAAAGAGATTTATTAAATGAGAGAGCATTAAACTTGGATAATTTTAATGCATTTAAAGTGGAGACTTTAAAAGGGAATGTGAAGAGGCATTTTAATGTGGAGGGGTTACCACCACATGAATGGGGGAGGTGAGGGGTCACCCCCCATGCGCCGGCCATGGAGAGGAGGGGCACCCCCTCCTCCTATAAAAGTCCACCCATTCCCTCCTTCATCCACACACCTCCTTGTGAAGGATCTCTCTCTCCCTCTAGAATTATTCCCCCATGGTCTCGGATTAGCGAGATACATGTTCCCGGTGGCATTTCGTCTGGAAGGAGTTGCTGCTTCCGCTGGATCGCTGGAGCGAGGAGGTGGAGGTTGTCCGGTGGCTTGAACGTGTGTGCGAGTACGGATGCGCTGCTGAGTTGCGGTGCTCGGACTTCCTCACGATCTTGAGATCGGCAAGTGTGCGACTACATCAACCACGAGTTCCTACTCATTAACAAAACTTGTTGTCTTTGAGGGTAAGTTCTCGTTGGATGTATGTCCACCCGTTGCTTTGTACCTAGTAGATAGATCTTGGCGTGTAGTTCACACCGTAGGAAAAAATAAATTCTATGCTGCGGACCCAACAGCATTGGCAGCATGTTCGTTCGACCAATCGCTCGTAGTCTCACACCCTCCTAGCATGGGTCCACCTGATTGAAAGACGACACGCCCAAACTGCTCATGCCTTTGTTCCGGGTGAGGAGAAAACAAATAAGCGAGCGAATCAGTACTATGGCAATGTGGTGTATTATGGGATTTGGTGGGAGGGTAAAGCCATCTAGAAAAGTGTAGGAACGGTGAGAAATGCTCCTTCCTTTATTATTAGGTATAGAAGTGGAACTTGTTGTCAAAATTTCAGGACCTTTACTATATATATGCACGCAAAACAAATTATGTTTTCTCTATCCTTCACTGGCTCATCACCATCCACGCACACCCCAGCCGGCTGATCTCTCCCTTGTCCACAACGTGGCACTGCCCACGCGTGCATCGACCTGCCTTGTCGTTCCATTTCACACCCTACGAAGAGGAAGCACCAAGCACACCCCTAGCATGTTGGTGTTGGGTCCGCAGCATAGAAAACAAAAAATTTCCTACGATGAGAACTATACGCCAAGATCTATCTTCTAGATACAGAGCAACGGGTGGACATACATCAATGGAGAACTTACCCTCGAAGACAACAAGTTTTGTTAACGAGTAGGAACTTGTGGTTGATGTAGTCGTACGCTTGTCGATCTCAAGATCGTGTGGAAGTCCGAGCGCCGCAAATCAGCAGCGCATCCGTCCTCGCACACACGTTCAAGCCACCGGACAACCTCCACCTCCTCGCTCCAGCGAATCAGCGGAAGCAGCAACTCCTTCCAGACGCAAGGCCACCGGGAACATGTATCTCGCTAATTCGAGACCATGGGGAAATATCTAGAGGGGGAGAGAGATCCTTCACGAGGAGGTGTGCTTTGTGAGGGAGGAGAGGGGGGCCTTTTATAGGAGAGGGGGAACTCCTCCCCTACCATGGCCGGCGGCCAAGGAGGGAGCCCCCTCCTCTTCCTCATTCATGTGGTGGAAGCTCCACTCACATCAATTCAAGCTCCACCCAAAGTTCCACTCACATGCATTAAATTTCCACCAAATTTAATGCAACTCTCAATTAATAAAACTCTTTTATATATTTTATTCAGAATTTTGTTAATTACTTTAATTAACAAACATTCACATAAAACCCCTTGCAACATTTCAATATCACATGCAAAACCACTTTCTGCAATTTCACCCGAAACAATTCTGGTTTCTATCGAAACAATTCCTGTTTCTACCGAAACATTTCCTGCGCTTTGCAAACCTTTTGTCTGAAACATTTGTGCTCCAAAATGGTGTTCGGCAACCCTTAAGTGTGTCACCCTACGGTTCACGAATAATGCAGACATGATTGAGACTCCTCTCAAATCAATAATCAGAAGCGGGACCTGGAGATCCATACTGACTCCTGCACATTCAACGATGACTTCTGTGATCGTAAGAACCTTTAACGCTAGTAATTTAATCCCTTTGTCTCATGATATAATACATGTACGAGATTCGATCATCGGTATCCAAATACCTAGTTTGATCTTGTTACCGACATGCACTCTTTTCTCGTTCCCGTGATATAACATTCTAGTGATCACATCACTTGCTTGCAAGCTACCTTAATGTGATATCACCGAGAGGGCCCAGAGTATATCTATCCGTCATCGGGATTGACAAATTACACTCTTGATCCATCATCCTCAACATAACACCTTCGTAGCACTGAACCCACCTTTATAGTCACCCTGTTACGGTGTGACGTTTGATGTTATCAAGATACTCTTCCGGTGTTAGCAATTAACATGATCTCATGGTCTAAGGACTAAGATTACTTCGTATGATGTTATAGCAATGTAAACATAATGACTTGATCATAATGCTATACTTTGGATGAATGTTCATCACATCATTTCACAAATGTTGTGACCTTGTTATTAACAATATCCAATGTCCATGATCAGGAAACCTTGATCATCTTGTTAATCAACGAACTAGTCTTGAAGAGAGGCATAACTAGGAACCCTTTTTGTTTATTAAACACACATGTATTGACGTTTCCTTTCAATACAATTATAGCATGCAAAATAAACATCTATCATATACTAGGAATACATAATAACAACTTTACTATTGCCTCTCAGGGCATATTTCCTCTTAAAATTTTAACTACTAGTAAGAACGGTAGATAGATTCCTCTTAAAATTTTCCAAAAAACTTTTGAAGCTATAACCAAGAATTCAGTACATCGGAAACCACCGAATAGCGTTTTCGTAAAACTTCCAAAGCAAGCTACAATTTACTTGTAGTTCAAATTTGACCTAATTTTGACAAATTGGCACAGAGTCTCATTGAAGTGGACAGAGTTGGCTAGGAAGTTTTAAAATTTGCAAAACATGGGAATATCGAGAATGTTCTTTCCTGAAAGTTGGAAAACTCACACCGACGGCATCGTTTACTAAAAGAAGATGCACCCATCTACCTTCGAAAAAACAATTAATCCAAGAGCAATCTATCACGCTAACTTGTAGCTCAAGTTTGAACTAATTTCGTAAAGTTGTCAAGATGCAATTTCTTAGCAAGAAGTTGAACGTGGTTTAAAAATTTCAGGACCTTTACTATATATATGCACGCAAAACAAATTAGTTTTCTCTCTCCTTCACTACCTCATCACCATCCATGCACACCCCAGCCGGCTGATCTCTCCCTCGTCCACAACGTGGCGCTGCCCATGTGCGTCGACCTTTCCATTTCATGCCCTGCGAAGAGGAAGCACCAAGCACACCCCCAGCACGTTGGTTTGAAAGTGTGAGGAGCTTTTTTGTGTGAAGCGAGTATAGTAGTACGAAGGGTATGGCTCAGTTTCTTGGTTGAGAAGGACCCACCTGCTTTTCCTTGCTTAACTTTAGGGCCCTTTGTACTAAATATATGGACCTCTACATGTAATTTTCTCTTCTTGAGGTCTTCGATGTAAACTGTACCCCCACCTATCGTGTCAAATTTTAACCACAAGTAAGCGCGATAGATAGTTTCCTCTTAAAATTTTCCAAAGAACTTTCGAAGCTAACCAGGAATTTAGTACATCGAAAACCACCGAAAAGGTTTTTCGTAAAACTTCCAAAGCAACCTCAATTTACTTATAGTCAAATTTAACCTAATTTTGATAAATTGGCACATAGTATCATTCAAGTCGGTAGAGTTAGCTAGGAAGTTTTAAAATTCGCAAAACATGGGAAAATCAAGAATGTTCTTTCCTGATAGTTGGAAACTCACACTGATCACATCGTTTACTAAAAGAAGATGCACCCATCTACCTTCGAAAGACAATTAATCCAAGAGCTATCTATCACGCTTACTTGTAGCTAAAGTTTGACCTAATTTCATTAAGTTGTCAATATGTAGAGTCTTAGCAAAAAGTTGAACCTGTTGTCAAAATTTTAGGACCTTTACTATATATATGCACACAAAACAAGTTGTGTTTTCTCTCTCCTTCACACTTCCTCATCACCATCCACACACACCCCAACCGGTTGATCTCTCCATCGTCCACAACGTGGTGCTGCCCACGTGCATCGACCTGCCTTGTCGTTCCATTTCACACCCTGCAAAGAGGAAGCACCAAGCAGCACGCTGGTTCAAAAGTGTGAGGAGCGTTTTGTGTGTGTGCGTGAAGCAAGTACACTAGTATGAAGGGTATATGGCTAAATTGCTCGCTCGAGAAGGA
Source organism: Avena insularis (assembly GCA_023614405.1). Classification (NCBI taxonomy): domain Eukaryota; kingdom Viridiplantae; phylum Streptophyta; class Magnoliopsida; order Poales; family Poaceae; genus Avena; species Avena insularis. The sequence goes on from CM042692.1 coordinate 295,564,247, forward strand.
CCCGACTACTTTTCCTTGCTTAACTTTAGGGCCCTTTATGCTAAATTTATGGACCTCTATGTAAATTTCTCTTTTTTGAGGTCTTCAATGTAAACCGTACTTTCTCCCACCGTCCGTGACGAGGGGAGATCTCGGCAATGTCCATGACGAAGGACTTGGGGTTTTGTGGAAAAGAGAACGCTTGGGATTTCGTCGGAAGTTAGGAAACAATGGAATCAAAGTCGCCTGAATATTGAGAAGAACCGCTCTATTACAAATCGCTTAAGGATTGTTCGGTGCTTTTCCTAGGCTTCTCCCGCCCTATATATAACAGATCGGGTCTCACAACTGTATGTGGATAGGTTACACGATTACAACACCAACCCGATGTTGGTCTTTGTTCCTCTTTCCTAATACAACTATAATATTTGTTGGTTGCTCCTTTGGATCTTTATCTTGATTCTTCATGGGCTGTAAGCCTTTCCGCATGCCCTAGGTAGCAAATCACAGGGACCCGAGTAATCATACCAATGTCAGTAGCCCCCGAGACTCTACCCGAACTGTAGATTCAGGTTGAGTCTCAAGAAAATGTTTAGTTCTTTTCTTTGTTTTCACTATTTTAAGATTTATAGGGATTTGATACAACGAGCCTAATGCATCCGACAGATCGGCAATTAGTTAATTGCTCCTGGGCAAAAGCAAGGTTGTCCTACATCAAATTCAAGTCCCAGGACTAAACTCGGAATTTATTACTGGCGTAACTCAGTTCGGGCCGCTGAGGTCTTACCAAATGCTAAGTTCCAGTTTTATTTTATCGGGTACCCAACGTGTTCGTCGGCATTTTTCGTCATATCATAGATACAGATATAATACTGGTAGAGCGTATTCTTGTGCGATTACCAGGTCACACATGACGAATCCTAGGGTCTTACCTTCATGTTCCTGAAGATGACATTCGGAGTTTTGTCGCATTTAGAACTGATCCGAGATTTATATTTTTTGTCAGCTGCTTGATTTTTGCTTCATATACACCCTCCCTATAGGAGGTATTTTGTCTTTCCTTTATCAGGTGCGCATTAGCGCTCCTGATAGGAGTAGCCACCGAGGCTATGCTCGGATGTATGCATCAGGTCATAGGCTCTAAAATCTTTCTTTTATGATATCAATGTATCTTCAAATATTTGTCGGGTGCGCGACCAGTGCTCCTGATAGGAGTAGCCCCGAGGCTACAGTCGAAATTTTCATTTTCAACTGTAGTATCAATCTTTTTCAGGGAGGAATTTACTTCGACTCCCTATTTTTCTTCGGGTGTGTATCCTTTCCACTTAACCGTTTTTGTTGTGACGTCATTGATCACGAAATTTTACGCTTCTTTATTCTTGAAACATATGCTCGTGACGAGACATGTCGACTGTGGGCTGGTGTTGTAGTAATGATGACACGTTGTGGTGTATTCAGCGTAGTTTCCTGACTGCACGTCCCCCTTTTTGCGTGAAGATCGAGGCGACGTGCGGTGTTCTTCGTTTTTACCGCAGTAATAACTTCTTGAGATATTTTCCTTTATGGAATATGTGGACACGTGTCATCATCGTGTGCCCTTTGAACGATTCGATTTTGCATCAAACGGTCCAAGCTGTGTACCTTTCTCTTTATATGGGGAAGCGGATTTCTTTTACCCTTTTTACCCTATTCTTGCTAACTTCATCTTCCTCCTTGCGCCCTTGCCTTCTGTCACCCTTCTTACAAACTCTTGCCTTGCGCCAGCCTTGCTCCTTCACCACCATGGGAAAAAGCAAGGTGGGAACTTCTTCCACGACCGCCAAGGCCACCAGGAAGAGGGCCATCGGATGGGCTCCTTCCAAGTGCACGGCGCGGGAGCTATGCGAGGCACAGAACTCTGGCCATATGACGGAGGGCTCCTTCAAGCTTCCTAGGGACGAATCTTCTCCAATCCCTGAATCGGGCTGGAGGGTAATGTTCCTCTCCTTTCTTTTTTGCGACCTTTCTCTTTCTATCCACGAATTTCTTCGTGGCCTTCTTTTCATCTATGACGTGCAGCTGTACCATCTCACGCCAAACTCTATCCTCCATGATGCTTGTTTTGTCACTCTCTGTGAATGCTTCCTCGGGATTCATCCCCATTGGGGCATGTGGAAGTACTTCTTTTACATTCGCCGCAATGCCACCGACACCATCGTCCATGACGTTGGCGGTGCCATTATCTCAGTTTGCTCCGACGTAGATTATTTTGATTTCAAGCCTGCTAATTCCATCCAAGGATGGAAAACCAAATGGTTTTACATCAAAGATCAATCCATCGAGAGTCAGTCTTTCAGGTTAGTCCCCTTTGAACCAAAGAAAATTTGTCGCAACCTTGACTCCTGGGATCAGCGTCCTTCTGCCGAAGAAATGGTGGAAATCCAACCCCATCTTGACTGTATTCAAAAACTATGGCATGAGGTTGGTAAAGAATTATCTGGTATTCAGATTCTGGCGTGTTTCTTGCGGATCCGCGTGCAGCCCCTACAAGCCTGTCTTTCTGGTATGTGGGCGTATCCCAGCAAGAAGGATCCCATGAGAATTTCTTGGGATGATCTGTCTCTTAAGGTTTATGTAATTTCATGACCCTTACAAAAAAAGTGTTGTTCCTTCGGATTGTCGTGTTGAGCCCTTTGGCAAGAAGAATCGTCTTCCAGAGGTGAATTACTTTTTCCTTTTACTCCTTGCTTACCTAACTTTTATAATTGTTCTCTTTTGTGATTGCTGGCTTTCTTGTTTATGCAGGATCATGATCATGTGTCCTGCCTTCCCCCTCTTCCTAAGAGCGGTCAGCTTCCCACCAATCCCTCTGCTTCCGACAATCTTCCTTTTACTGGGACTGCCGCTGATGAGGAGATAGAGACATCTGCCGCAGAATCTCCATCAAGGACACCATCGCTTCCGTCGGCTCGTTCCGAGGATTTTCGTGTTGCGCCTGTTGGCAAAAAAGGGAAAAGTCTGGACATCACGGAAACCATTGAACACTCAAATGATTCTACAGCCTCGAAACCTTCGGGTGCCATACCATTATCGTCGGCTCCTTCCCAAAAGAATCTTTTCCGCTTCGCGCAGGACGTATCTTCGTAAGTACTTATCTTCTCTTTACTATTTTTGTCGGATAATTCGGTTGCTGATGCTTCCTTATCCTTCGTTTTGCTCTCGTAGTGGTGATGATGCGGAAGACCCGCATTTGTCTCCTCTTCGTACTTTTGTTGCTCCTTCTACTAAGGAGCCAAAATATTTGCTCGCGTCTTCTACGGATCCAATTATTTAGAAGGATGTTGTCACTATGTTGAAGCCCTTGGCACCGAAAAGAAGAAAATCGGCTGGCAAAGGCGTGGTGATATCCGAGAGCCCTACCGAGGTTGATATGCAGGACATAAGTGCATCTGTGATTTTTAATTTCACCATTGATCCTCCTTTATTTTCCTTTCCTAATGTCCTTCTTTGTAGCCTGTGATGCGTGAGATGGTTGATATGGCCGCTCACTTTATCAAGTTCCATAATGAAGACAAAGGTCTAAAAGGTATATTGTTATCTACTTTACAATTTCTATGCTTTCTCTCCTTTTTCTAACTTCATTACTTTCTGATTCTTTCAGCCGCTGCCCAAGAGTCCGTGGTCATTTGGGACGAGGCGTTGAAACGTACCGATGATCTGGAAGCCAAACTTCGGGTCGCTGAACAAGCTTTGGACGAGGATAAACAAAAAGGCAACACTGATGCCGAAGAAAAGGCCAAGCAAGCTGCCACCCGAGATGAAAATCTTTGGAAACGCTTAGACACCCTCAACGCTTCCTTAACTCATAAGTATTTGCTTAGCAAGGGGGAATTTCTGTTTCAGTCCTCATTGTTTTTGTATTCTGATAGTCCCCCCTTTTTGGTGTGTATAGACTTGTCGTGGAAAAATTTGTTGCTTGATAAAGACAAAAAGGTTGACCCGTTATCGGATGTTGTTAGCACCTTGGAGGCTAATAGTGTTCATGTGCGCAACCTGCTTGTCTGATCATGCCGCACCTTCAAGGGTTTGCATGCTGAAGTTTTCCCGTTGAAGGAAGTACACGCCGACCTGAATGATCTTGGCGTTGTTTTCGGTGCCGACCCGAGTCCGCTTGTTGGATATAGCGCGACTCAGTCGAAAAGTGTTGTGGAACTTCAAATGCGTTGGCGATGGCGCATGGCGAGAAGGTCGACTGGGAGAAGGTTAGCTCCTCTGTCCCAATCAACTCCAAAGGCTAGCCAGTTGATTTGAAGCCTTTCGTTAAGAGGGCCAAGAAATTTTCTCGGCTGCTTCTAGGTATAAAGGAAGATCCAAAGGTATCAATTACCCCTTCTTCGGCTGGTGCTCCTTCTTCGGCGGCTGCCGCCACCATAGCTAGTGCTCCTTCTGCCAACACAACCTTGTCTTTGGAGAAATCAGCTCTGTAGCCTTGTTTTGTAGCTGTCTGTGCATCTTCTAATACTTTTATAATGAATATTGAACTTTATCCTGTTGCTAGAATGCTTCCTTTTGATGAAGAGAAAAAAATTCTATATATACGCATCTGAGTGGCTCTCTTTTTGCTGGAGGTTTTCTATTTTCATGTGCCTTGCTAGATTTTGAGTGATTCTGTAGTTCCTCCTGTGCTCGTGCAAACGTCGGATGCTATCCCGTCCACATCTGGGACGGATGCAAACAAGACTGCCATTGTCCGTACAGTGGACCTGCTATTATATGCTGAGAAAATTGAGCAGGTGAAGAATCTTGAGAGGAAACTCTGGGTTGTTCAATCAATGGTGGATGTTTCCCAGTCAAAAACACGCCAGGCTCTTGATCATGGGGCGTACTTCTTGGACGAGATTTTTGGTGCTAGTGGGAAGATGCTATGTAAGTCCTTCAGTTTTTGCTTCCTACCACTCCTCTTTTTGCAGGATGCCAATTCATCTCTCCTTTTCTTTTTCCTTTGTAGGCATCCAATTGTGCGAGAGGGAAGAAGCCCAGCGTCTGCGCAACTGAACGTAAGCTCTTGTGGCTGCTTCTCAAAATTCTAGGACGGATTGCTGGATTGATCATCGTCGCGCTTACGTCGTGGCCTTGCTTCAGGACCGTGTATCCGAAGTGGAGCAGTTTGTAGAGTGCTGTCGTAGATCACTGGCCATGGTTTACAATAATATGTTTCCTCGGGATCCCCAGCCTTAGACTTTGGCTGATTTGATGGCGAAGTTTCAACAAGGTGAACGGATTCATCATTTCGTAAAGTTTCAACTTGTGGTGGGTGCCATGTTTGCGATGTCTTGGGTGCATGTGCATCATCCGACACTAGATATGGACGCCATATCATCGGGGATGCCTTCTCCTGCTGATGGTGGTCTTATCGACATGGCGCCTCATTATGCAGCTGCCCGTAGACCTGCAATTAGAATTGTTTGATGGTGCCTAGAGGCAGACGAAGAGTTTTTTATGAACTTTATTATCTGACTGTTTCTGCCTTTGTTGTGTAACTTTTGTGCTAATATTGTATAGATCTTCTTTATACTTTGTCAAAAAGGTTGTATGCTTTATACGAGATTTTGATTGTACATTGTATTTTGTTGAGGACCATAAGAACTAATGTCTCCTTGCATAACCTACTTCCTTTATTCATTGATGAGTATAAATGGATACACTGCATGGGTGTAATCACCTGGCCATTGGCCTTATTGTATATAAGGGTAAATAATTTGTCTAAAAACTGCGGCTTCTGTCTTGAGGTCCTCCATCGTGCTTTTTTTGGTAACTGTATTTTTTTGACTAGAGGCGCCATGTCTGTACGGCGAACCAGAGAGAAAAGTAGTTGATTTTCTGGGTTGCTCGTTTTTTGAGAGAACTGACGAGTGCATCCCCCTATGCGGGACCGGAGGTGGAGGCCAAATAGGTAGCTTTTGCGGGTGCGCGATGCTCCTGGTTTTTTGGATTTCGCTCGCTACGTGTTTCATATTAGTAGTTCTTCATCCACTATTTTTATTTGGCCAAATTGCGTCTCCATCTCGAAGGATTCTGATATTTTGTTGAATTCACGATCGCAGCTGTCCGAGCGGCTGAAACTTCCTCTTAATGTTATGAACCCATTGGGTGCTGGCATTTTTAGTACCAGATATGCATAGTGGGGTACTGCCATGAATCGAGCGAAAGCTGGCCATCCCAGGATCGCGTGGTACTGTGATGTCCAATCCATGACTTCGAACTCCAGTTTTTCGTGCCTGAAGTTGCTTCTTGACCCGAAGGCTACGTCGAGGTAAACTTTGCCTAGAGGAGTTTTGGCTTTGCCTGGGACTATTCCTTGGAAAGTTGTATCTATTGGTGCTAGATTCGTCAGGGACCAATTCATTGCCCGTAGACTTTTGGCATAGATGAGGTTGATGCTATTTCCTGCATCCAAGAAAACTTTGCCCATGTCAAAACTGTCGATTTGCGCCTCGACTATTAATGCTGATTGACCAGGTCGTGGGACCCGAAGTGGGTGGTCAGCTTTGTTGAAGGTTATTTCTTGTTTTGACCAATGAAGATACTCCGGTGTAGGGGGTGGCGCTGTTTCCGCCATGTTTACTTGCCTAGTGATCAGTTTTTGTGTTCTATTGGATGGTCGCCCCTTCTGGATCATCGACATAGCTCCTTTGACCTAGGGTACTCATATTCTTGGTTTGTTGTGTTTTGCGGTTGTCCTGCTGGTGGATGCCCTGGTGGTGGTGGTGGTGCACCAGTAGCAAAAGCACTGGGTGTAGTGGTGTAGCCTCGGTTTGCTACTTTAGTTGCTCTTGCGTTGCATAGTTCTTGCATTTTTTAAGAACGTGCGGCAATATTTTAGGAGGTGATTAGATCGCCTCTTGCCTATCGAGTCGACGTAGAAGTGGATATTGCACGGTCCTTCCAGCATTTGTCCTCACTACAAGGAAGCTGGCTATATATGACCCTCTATTTTCGTCACAGAATCGTCACAATAGTCCTTTTATGACGATTCTGTGACGATTTTGAGATCGTCAAAAGCTAGGCGTCACTAATGAACTATAATGATGTTTTTAATGAAATCGTCATAACCGTCTATGACGATATTGAATCGTCATAAGCGTTATGACGATCGAATATCGTCATGGACATTCTGGCCTCGCCAGGTCAGATCCTACGTGTCCAATCCGATGTGGCATAGAATCAGCCTGGTCCATTTCAAAAATTAGATGGGCCAAGCCCAACAATTCAGTCCATTAATTTCTTCCCGTCAATTCTTATTGCTGCTTGGGCCAGTCCATTAATTTCTTACTGTCAATTCTTATTGCTTCTTGGGCCAAGCCCAACATTTTAGCCTTTTCACTTACATGGTCAGAATTGTGCACTACTGGTATTTTTTGGGCTCTCATATTTTTCAAGCACAACTACTGTTTGGTTGATTTCAAACATACAAGACATACAGGTATTATAGATAACCAATATTTTGGTAAGCATACCTCAAATCACAGTCATTCAAAGTAACCAAAAATATAGCATATATTACAATCCGAATAATTCACATCACTGGAATATAATAACACTACAACAGTACTATAGTATATTACAATCATTCCATAGTTCAAATCATAATATGACTGTCTACAAAATAATATACTATCCACTCTTTACTGATTATAAATGAAGCCTTCGGTCCTTCCACCTTTAGCCTGGAGCTCTTGTAATAAAAGAGAAAATGATGTTTCTTGGCTGTCAGTCAGAAAGAAATATGTTCTAAAGATAGAAATGATCATCAACAGGTGCACTAGAAGATACATATCAATCTTGAAGCATGAGGCATGGATAACACTAGAAACAGTGAGGAATAACTATTAGCAAAAATTAAACTGGTGATACAAATCTACAGCATACCCCTACCAGCAGGAGCTTGATCATATCCCCTTCCACCTTTGTATCACCTCCCATCGCGATCACCACCACCCCTGTCGCGTTCATACCCTACATGCAGGATCATAGGTTGGGAACAATATTAAAAAAATCTTGACATTTCTAGATGCAATGGCACATTAAAGAAGAAAAAATGAACAGAACACATACAGAATTTACCCTCAAAAGGAGTTCATATAGGACAATACTAGGATATTTGCATGGTAAACTAACAGGTGAATGGAGTGTCTCAAACAAAAGTAACAGATCAAATGAACATCATGAAACATTTTCTATTGTAAAAACTGCAACATAAGCATATTCCTGACACTTGACAGTTACATTGGTTCAATAAATCAATTGAGCATCAAAATTTCTTAAATAAGCAAGATCAGCAACAGAAATTTACAAGCTACACTTATACCTTGGTAGTTTCCTTGTCGGCCTTGGTTATAGCCATGTCCACCACCATACCCACCTTGATTATCATAGTACCCACCATCTTGGTTGTATCTGCCTTGATTATCATACTGCCCGACCAACTCAGAATTCTAATCTAGCAAACAAAAATTAACAGTAGTATCAAATCTCAGTAAACAAACTGTAGGGCATCAACAAATCCATGACCATACAAGGTGTATGTGACTAGGAATCAGTATACATGCATCCATGGCCATACTTAATAGGGGATGTCATTTCTCCTATTTGTTCATCTACATACATGCATCAAGATATACACAAAATTAGGAACTAATCAGTATCAAATCTTAGCTAAAGATAGCAGTACAAGAGTGCTAGAATAGAGGTCATCAGCCATTCCTACGAATTATGGTACTAATGGCTCCTAAATAGACCAATTGCTAGCTGCCAGGCATAAATTGGCAATCATATGAGTTTTTTTGTGCAATCACAGATCCACAAATAGTAATAACAGGAACACGATTGCTTGTATCCCTTTCTACCTATTCATCATCGATACCCGATTCCAAAACATTCAGCAGGAACTAATCTAACAACCTAGAGCATCACCATACTAGTAAAACAGACGACCAACACGGTGATGTTTACCTTTGCTTGAGGGAGATGGAGGAGCCGACCAACGCAGCAGGGGATCCAGGGGCTGTCGATGACGGCCGGACTCCACGAGCCATGCGCGGAGGTGCAGAAGGCCGGAGGTTGGGGGCGCCAGATCCATGTGGGGCTCCAACTCCCGCTCGTCGTGCTAGGGTTTCGCCCATGGGAGCACACCTTTCTAGGGTTTGCTAGGGAGACCAAACGACGAAGTAATCAGCAGGGCAGACGCACAGAGGAAGGGGACTTTGGGGAGATAGGAGAGGAAGGGACTCACAGGGTGATGGCTTATCAGCTCTGGATCTGAACCTCACGCAAAGTCATGGAGGCAGCCAGACTTTCGAGCACCGTCGGGCATGTCCGCCTTCCACCGCAGTGACCTAGCAAGGCTCAAGATCCGCAGCGTCCTACGGCGGTGCCCTTGGCCGGAGAACGAGGAGGAAGGACGGCGGCGGTGCCACGACAGCATCCTCCTGCTGGCCCTCGATGCCGGTGGTGGACGAGAGGACGAGGAAACGCGCGGTCTAGTCGATGAAGCTGAAGATGCCCGCGGTCCAGTGCCTCCTTTGCTCCCCAGATTAGACGCAACGGCGGCCATGGCAGATTGTCTCTGTTGCAAGGTGGGAGAGAGGCTATGAGAACAGGGAGGTAGGCATCGGAGCGGCAGTGGGGATCTCCTGCGAGGTGGGCATCGAAGCGGTAGGAGGTGGGCATCAGGGGATCTGCTGCGAGGTGGTGGTGGTGGTGGAGGGGAGGAGAGACCTCGGGTTTCTGTGATCTGTGGATGTAGAGGAAGGTAGGTGGTTGCGCGGGGCTGAGGAGTGGGGACTTGGTGATGCAGCAGGCACGGTGGGATGTGTGTTTTCTTCACTGAGAGACTAGCCGTTTGATGGGAAGTGAACGGTTTAGATTAAACAAGAATGGACGATCTATGGGAGGTGATTTGCTGTGATTTGATTGGTTGTAGACTAGTTTCCATTTTCTAAGTGCCAAAAAGAGGGCTTGGGACAGTTATGGCCCGAATCGCGGAATAGTTTGTGATAATGTGCTCATATTGTTCACTCATATGTATTATGGGATGGCGAACAATGTTGCAGAAGGAAGTTTTCTTTTTTGTCGCATAGAAAAACCATTTTCCATTTTCCGAGCGCAAAAAATGGGTCGTTTTGTGAAGCAACCACCAAATGAAAGTTTCAAAATAATACCATCCAATTTTTAAAAAATAATAGGCCAACTTATATGGAAAAATGTCCCAATAGGGGTATCTCAAACCTTTTCGTCCACCCCTGGCGAAAAAGACAAATTACTGCCGAATCGGTAGTAAGTGGGTCCGATTTGAACTACAGATACATGATCCGATGCCCATTATTTTTTGAAAAAATGAGTTTTAGACTCACTTTATAATATTTCTTCAGAGATCTAATGCAAGTTTAGTGATGGTCAGCCTCGAGCTAAGAACCTTCATTCCCGCCGTTTTGACCATAGTATGAAACGGGCATAAAAAAATGAAAAACGGTCCGATCAATGCAAATCCTTCGCGTGGTGTCTTATAATGTGACCTAGGTGCAAGTAAAAATACCAAACTTGGTATATTACAAGTGTCTCAAAAAAACCTTCTCAGAAATGACCTATCATGTTCGATGTTCCATGGCTTTCAGGCCAAACGACCAATGTTATGTCTCGAATCGTGGAATAGTTTGTGATAATGTGCTCATATTGTGCACTCATATGTATTATGGGATGTCGAACAATGTTGCAGGAGGAAGTTTTCTTTTTTGTCGCATAGAAAAACTATTTTCCATTTTCTGAGCGCAAAAAACGGATCGTTTTGTGAAGCAACCACCAAATGAAAGTTTCAAAATGATACCATCCAATTTTTAAAAAATAATAGGCCACCTTACATGGACAAATGTCCCAATCGGGGTATCTCAAACCTTTCTATCCACCCCTGGCAAAAAAACAAATTCCTGCCGAATCGGTAGGAAGTGGGTCCGATTTGAACTACAGGTACATGATCCGATGCCCATTATTTTTTGAAAAAATGAGTTTTAGACTCACATTATCATGTTTCTTCAGAGATCCACCAAAACTTTTTAATAAGACTCAATCCCTAGACAAGAACAGTCACTTCCTAGTTTCAAACTCATATTTTGAATTATGGTATTGTCCCTACTATGGACTAATGTAGGATTAGTAAATCTACTATTTTTAATTAATTAAAGTATTGCTAATTAATACCCTAAGATGTTCTACTGAATTTTATAAAAATTTAGAAACAAAAATCAATTATTTTGGACTTATTATGAAAAAGTTACAAAAGAATTAAGAAAACAAAAAAATAAAAGAAAATTGCCTCGGGCCAATTCTGTTCTGCAAAAGGTAAAGAAAAAATAAAAGAGAGGAAATCAAACGGGCTTGTACGCTTTGGCCTAGGCCCAACTGCGGTACCAAATTTGTTAAAGGAGAACTGTCGCGGTTTCATAACATAAACGAAGTGCTGGCTCGGTGGTCCTTGTGCATGCGAAAGCTCCTAAGGTCACCGGTTCTAGTATCCTCATCTCTTTGTTTTTTGGATAATTCCTTGCGAAGGATAAAGCCTTCTTCAAGTAAGTTCGGTTCCTTAGTTCACACATGAATTCATTGGTGGCGTGTTGGTTGAACTCCATGGAGGCGAGTGAGAAGTTCTGGGTTCGAATCCTGCACTAGCTATTTTTGCTGCACACATTACAACTCTAACCAACGGGACCCGTCTGTCATGGCAAGAAATATAGAGATATCTAAATAAGAATTGACACTTAGATACTCCACATAAGCGAAGATGACATGATGAAGTGGCTGACCAGTCATTTAAATGTATTTTATTTTAGATATTATAACGATTTAGTTTGGTCATAGTCGTCTATAAATAAGCCCTAAATTGTATTATGCACATTATGACGATTTTGTCTATTAAAATTACGACGATTTTGATAGAAATCATCATAATTTAATAAGGTTTTAGCCCTCCTAAACGGCTTACGACCATTGGGTTCGAAATCGTCATAGAACTATGACGATTTCATCTGCGGTCACTATTAGAAGGTCATAGAATAACAGATTCCTTGTAGTGCCTGCTGACATGGGCGGGTCCCTGCTTTTTAGCTGGTACCATTGCTGCGGCTGGTTTCCGTCCGAATCGTCCCTGCTACCATGGTACCAACTGTTGTAGTCATTACTTCGTCGGTTGTCTCCTCTAGAAAAACCGACTGCGACATAACTTGGCGTGATGTACCCGTCATTGTTTCGTCGCCTCCTGTCATTATTGCACCTATCCCTGTCTTTTCGGGTGAGCAAGCTCTTTTGTTGTGTAGTGCATCTACTCCATCGGCCCAGCGATTGGCTATGTCCATTAGCTGCGAAATTGTTTTTGGTTTAATTCATCCTAGTTCTTCGATGAACTCTTGCCAACGAAGTCCGTCGTTGAAAGCATCAATTGCTCTTTCATCGGATATAGTCTCAACCGAGTATTTGATAATGCTCCACCGCTGAACAAAATCTCGTATTGACTCTCCTGGTTTTTTTACAAGCTCGTAATTGCTCCAGATATGTGGGCCACTTGAAGGTGGAATTGAAATTTCTGATGAACTTGTCCTCTAGGTCATTCCAGCTACTAATAGAATATTCGGGTAATTGCCTTAACCAAGAGCGAGCTCCGCCAGTTAAATGCAGTTGCAAGCTTTGCATTGTGGTAGCCTTGGAGACACCTTGTAGCTTAACTATAGCCAGATAATCTATCAACCAAGCCTCGGGCTCTTGGAGGTCGTCGTATTTCTAACGATCGTGGGGTAGTTTGAAGTCTTTTGGTACTAGAGTCTTGCGAACCCGTCGGGTAAAGCAACTGGCTCCGCATAGTTCTTGCTCCTCCTCGCTTTCACCATCATAACACCTTCGGCTGCTACGCTCTTCCCTGGATCGATCGATCCTTTGCTATGTGATATCATTTCTTGCTTCCTTCCGTGGCTCTGATCCCGAGAGGTGGACCTGATGTGGAGATCGTGATTGTCGGGTGTGACCTACTTGCCACAGGCTGCTGCGATGGCATGGGGATCTGTCGGGTTGCTGTGTGGTTCCTTGCTCTGTCTGCACGAGAGATGCTCCCACCATGACGAGATTCATCAGAGCGGAATGGTGGAGAGCTGTGCGAGGATCGTAGGGTGAGGGTTGAGTTGTGACCAGATATGTTTGGGTGGCCACAATTGCTGCTTGAGCTGTTTTTGCCTTGATGTTTCCTACTTGATCTATTGACATGAACGATAGGTCCAGGTCTCATATTAGGTTGCCTCTTTACATTTCGGGGGGATAGCCTGCCGATCGATGTGTTCCCTTCTTGTGTCCTCATATTAGGTTGCCTCTTCTCGCTCGCTGGGATAGTCTCAATGAATGATGTTCCCCTTGGTGGTGATGCTCCCTGATCCTCGGGTGGAACTCAGTTGTGCCCACCGTAGGCTGGATTCGTCAGCAAGCCTTTTCCTTTCATAGACTTGCCTTTGCAACCTTAGTAGGTCTATTTTTTATGATGAAGCAAGTATTGATATGCAAGTAGATTTTCACGTGTGGCGTCAGCTGTCATGGGGACTGCACCCGAAATTGCTGCTCTTGCTTTTTGCCATCCTTCGGCTGGTAGTCGGAGAGTTTGCCTTCCGCCTTCACGTGGTTCTCCTCCTCCTCCTGGAGTTACGCCGTTGTTTGTTGGGTCTTCCCCGTTTCCACGGTTTCCTGCATTATCGCTTGATAGGATATCATCAGAGTGAAAACTAGGATTACCGTTGGAGTCTTGTTGAGTTGATGTGTCTCCGATGATAACGCATAGTTTGTGCTGGGTAATATATTGACTTGTGGCATCGTCATCTGAAGGGGGGGAGACACTCTCGGGTGGATTAGTGAAGTCTGTTAATTTTTGTTCTGGGTAGATTTATGTCATCCTTATCCCAAAGTCAATGCTTTTGCTGCTTTCCTCAGGTTTGGAATTTGCTGGGCTTGTTCTGTGTGGTGGAGTTAGTGGGGAATCTGATCCAAAGGAGAGATTGTCATAAAGACCATCAAGGTCCCCCAGATCCGTCTCATCTTGCTTGTTTTCTTCTGGTGCTTCGATTTCTGCCGTGACCTCCATGGAGGATCCGACAGATGATGCAGGAACCGCTGTAAGCGTAGTTTGTTCCACCGACGGTTCTGATGTAATTAGGACTGAGGGGTGTGATTCTTGTGGGTCTTCTACTTGGAAGTAGAATCTTCCGATGATTAGATCGGACCCGCCGTTGAATCCGGTGGGTACTATCACAGGGGTGGGCGGGCGTGGTTCCGCTTTTGGTGGGTTGCTGCTTGGCGAAGATAATTCTGCCGAATCCATGTTTCTAGCGTTCAAGTTTCCCACAGACAGCGCCAATTGACAAGGGAAGATCTCGGCAATGTCCATGAAGAAGGACTTGGGGTTTTGCGGAAAAGAGAATGCTGGGGATTTCGTCTAAAGTCAGGAAACAATGGAATCAAAGTCGCCTGAATATTGAGAAGAATCGCTCTGTTACAAATCGCTTAAGGATTGTTCGGTGCTTTTCCTAGGCTTCTCCCGCCCTATATATAATAGGTCGGGTCTCAAAGCTATATGCGGATAGGTTACACGATTACAACACCAACCCGATGTCGGTCTTTGTTCCACTTTCCTAATACAACTATAATCTTTGTCGGTTGCTCCTTTGGATCTTTATCTTGATTCTTCATGGGCCGTAAGCCTTTCCATAGGCCCTAGTTAGCAAATCACAGGGACCCGAGTAATCATACCTATGTCAGTCCGTTTCAAATTTGAACTACTAGTAAGCGTGATAGATAGATTCCTCTTAAAATTTCCCAACAAACTTTTGAAGCTCTAACCAGGAATTCAGTACATCGAAAACCACTCAAAAGCTTTTTCGTAAAACTTCCAAAGCAATCTACAATTTACTTGTAGTTCAAATTTGACCTAATTTAGATAAATTGGCACAGAGTCTCATTCAAGTCGGCAGAGTTAGCTAGGAAGTTTTAAAATTTGCAAAACATGGGAAAATTGAGAATGTTCTTTCCTGATAGTTGGAAACTCACACCGATGACATCGTTTACTAAAAGAAGATGCACCCATCTACCTTCGTAATGACAATTAATCCAAATGTTATCTATCACGCTTACTTCTATCTCAAGTTTGATCTAATTTCATTAATTTTTCAAGATGTAGAATCTTAGCAAGAAGCTGAACCTCTTGTCAAAATTTTGGGACCTTTACTATATATATGAACGCAAAACAAATTGTGTTTTCTCTCTCCTTCCCTGCCTAATCACCATCCATACACACCCTGGTCCGCTGATCTCTCCCTTGTCTACAACGTGGCGTTGCCCACGTGCGTCGACCTACATTGTCGTTCCATTTCACAGCCTGCAAAGAGGAAGCACCAAGCACACCCCCATCACGATGGTTCAAAAGTGTGAGGAGCATTTTGTGTGTTTGTGTGAAGCAAGTACAGTAGTAAGAGGGTATGGCTCAATTTCTCGCTCGAGAATGACCCAAGTGATTTTGCTTGCTTAACTTTAGGGCCATTTGTGCTAAATTTGTGGACCTCTATGTAATTTTATCTTTTTTGAGGTCTTCGATGTAAGCCGTACTCCCACCGACTGTGTCAAATTTTAGCTACAAGTAAGCACGATAGGTAGATTGCTCTTAAAATTTTCCAAAAACTTTTGAAGCTAACCAGGATTTCAGTACATCGAAAACTATCGAAAAGATTTTTCTTAAAACTTCCTAGCTTATAGACAAATTCTGCCACATACATATGTGATGCCCTAATACTAGTATCAAAATAGTAGCTATAAATAGTAAATAATATGTCTAGTCAAACTGATGTGACAAGACTGTACTGCGCTAGGAAGTGACATGTTTAATTTATTGCACAGGGGCGCGTTAGTCTAACACGCATTCACCCTGCGTCCTTGATGCAGCCGCTTCTTACAGCAGAAGAAAAGAAAAAACCTCTGTCAAAGAGTCATCCCATCTTCCCCATCTCCATTTAGTTTATCCCCACTCGCCGATGCCGCCTGGCCGCATCTCTAGCGCGCGCTTCACACATTTTACTCGCCATCTTGACCGCTGCATCACTCCCTCCAGGCCACGAGCCCTCTCCTCCAAAAACCACCAACAACTCAACATAGATCCACCCTCACCCCCAATCCGTCCGAACGTGATGGAGGATTCGAGGTGAAACCCACGGCACTCCGGCTGGAGCAAGGTCGACGACGACGTCTTCAATGAAATCACTATGCGTCTGGACACTACCAGCACCGTTAGGCTAGCCGCATGCTCCAAGGAGCTGTACCGCCAGGTCGGCGGCAGAAAAGGTAGCAGGTGCCCCAACGACCGTTGTTGTTCATTGGTCTCCTACAATGGCGTCTATGAGCACAAGAGCTAGTGCTGCTACGCCCCGTGCGCAGCCTGCATGGAGCAAGGATGCGAGTTTGTCACCCAGCCATTGACTGTGCACGAGCTCTTTGACCACTTGAAACTTTCCCACAAGATGTACTATTTGCCCGAACTGACCTACTCCAACAAGCACTGGTACCCGACTGAGCCGTTGCCCGCACCAGAGATCATCGACATCAGGAAAGAGGGCACGGAGTTTGCTGCCCTAATTGAAGGGTACACCATGGACATCTTCCTATCCATTAGGTATGTCAGGTCGGCGGCATGCGAATCGCCGCGGTACAAGGTGATGTTATGGTCGCTGCCATCATGGGATAAGCTACATTCGGTCGAAATGGTGGCAACTTCTGAGAAGACGAGCAGGCCTTTGTCGGCTGAAGTCGCTCTGAAAGGAGAATATCATTTTGCGGCTTGAAAGTTGGGGTGTTCAGGCAACGCGGTACCCAAGTTCCCTGAAATCATCCGCGATGACTACAGTTGGTGTGCCAAATACTCAGAGGGTCTTTTTCGGCACGAATTCAACTTTATGTTTCAATACAAAAAATCAGGCTACAGCCCCGTTGGGGCCCCCCGCTGCTTCGCCGTTATGTCGCTCCTGCCCTCTCCCCGCTTAGGTGTCAATTAGGCTTGCAGCGTTGGCGCCTGCATCCATTACGCGTCTTCTTCTTCCCCGGAGCGGCAATCTGTGGGGCGTCGCAGCCATGGCGCGGAGCTGGGACATGGACGAACCTGCTCGGCCCAGCTCTCCTTCCTGTAGGCTTGCAGCATTGGCGCCTCCATTACTCGTCTTCTTCCCCGGAGCGGCAATCTGGGGTCGCGACCATGGCGCAGAGCTGGGAAGTGACGAAGCTGCTCGGCCCCGCTCTCCTCCCCATCCCGAGTCGGAGCTCACTCTCATTATGGACACACCCATGGCACGGTCGCGGACGAGAATTGGTTCCCTGTGAGATCTATCACCTTGTCGACCATGCTCGGTTCTGTTTTCCTCCTCTAGAATCCGAGCTCGCTGTCGCCGTGGTTGCACCCACACCAATTCTGCCACCTCTGCCAAGGTCTCTGTGGTAGCTCAAGTTCTGGGGCTTTCCAAGTTCTGCCATGTTGGGCCTGTAAGTGTTGTTGTATGTTAAACTAGCAAATCTCTTTTGTTCAAATCTCTTGGGCTGTACCAACTTCATTGTGTTTAATTATGAAAGACAAAATATAAATTACTTCTCTCAATTTCTCGCATAGAAAAATGCACAGCTAATTTCATATTCTCGCAGGAACTGGCCCCACTTGTTGAACCGGCAGCACTGCCACGATCTCCACGTAACCACGGTGAGTTCTCGAACTGAAAGTTGCAGTTACCACGCTTCTTCTATAGTCATTCCTCTTCCTCAGTCATTCCTCTGCAGTTTTTCCTGGGCGCTTCTTCTTCCTCTGTTCTGGAACCGTCGGTTCATCTTCTTCTTCCTCTCGCAGGCAGTTCCTTGCAGCCAGTTCCTTTCACCCATTTCCTTGTAGGCATGGACGATGGGAAACGCACAACAAAGACCACCTTGGTCCCTGCCCATGGCACCAAGACTTTGATAGTGGTGTACACAAATGATGAAGCTACTGTGGAGACAACTCTCGCCAGGTTTGAGCAATTGCTTGAGAAAGAGAAGCACAAGTTTGTGGGGCTAGACTTGGAGTACACCCGTGCAAATAAGCGAAAAAATCCTCCACAAGAGATCGTTGTCGTGCAAATCGCCATACAAGAGGAGGTCCTCATTTACCACTTCTGCAGGTATGTGAAATTTAAATTTGAGATCACCACTTCTGCATCCCTTGTTCCCTTACATCCCTAGAACCATCTAAGTGTAGGAGTAAACCAACTGAGATGCGTTGTCCGGCTCTGGTCGAGTTCTTGTGTAGGAAAGGGATAACTTTCACTAGCGTGGATATCACAAATGACACAATTATGCTTTCTCGTGCGTTGATAAAAATCCCAGAGGGGCACCACATTGACATCCAAAATCTATACAAGATCAAATCATACCCCGCGAAGGATGGCATGGGTGATCTGGCAGCGGAAATCATCGATAAATCCTACGAAAAACTGAAGAAATTGAAGCGACTCGATCACGACTACTGGGAGTGGAAGCCGATGAGCCAGGTGTGCCTCGAGTATGCAGCCAGAGACGCCTACATGGCGTACGAGTTGTATAGTAATCTTATTACCATGAAAGATGGGATGGTTAAGGCGGGGTTTTTCGCGAGAGAGCTATGCCCTGGTTGCAAGCTAGCCTAGGAGAAGAAGCGCGAGGAGGACAGAAAGCGGTTTTAGGACGAGCAGGGATCTTGGGACGGTGGCGACATCAAGCGGCTGAAGGGGAAGCAAGTCAAGGACGACAACAAGTGGTGGTGATACATTATGTGTTTGAACTAGATTTTAGTTTCTAGTTTATTATGTGTGTGATACATTTAGTTACTTCAATACAAAATTTGAACCAATTTAACTTGTTGATGTATTTATTGACAATTATAATATAATCGAGCACTAGAAATATTTTGTAGTGTGCATGAGCATGATCAGTAAATATAATTGAACACTAGAAACTTTAAGGCACTCCATATAAAGGAGTAGATTAATATATAAGGTTCACCAGAGACACCACGGATATATTGTCTTACATGCCACACACAGGTAATAATTAACTAGAACAAAATAAAAGCAGGGGCTGTAGCAGGAGGTCGGGACACAGAGACGCCTAGCAGGGCAGGGGTTTATCAGCAGGAGGCAGTGACAACCTAGTCGATGGGATACAAGCTAGTCCTGACATACTTCCGGAGGAATTTGCCGTAGGCTGCGTGTCGTGCCAAGGTAATCGGCCTATGGCTTCTGCCTCTGCCACGCTAACGCCCGCATCTGGATCATCTTTGTTGAGGTCCATGTTGATTGCTCTGCCACAGAATGGGCAAAACAGTCTCCCCCTACGGTGGAAACCGCCTCAGCACGTAGCGGCTCTTGTTGTCCCTGGATTCCTTGCTATCGTCCACTTCATCATCATCCTCCTGTTGATTTTTAAGAACATAACTTAGAACTCGTACATATGATTGAATTGTATTACAACTCAAGAATTGACAACATGTATATGTAAGACAATATATCCGTGGATATCAAAGATAAAACATCTCAGCAATAGTTTGATCGGTTCATATATCATTTCATCTCAACACAATGACAAATAATTGCATCAGATTGCGGCCTCATAAGTTTATTCAGGGACGGCGTGAGTGAACCAAGTAACAATTGCACATCCTATATTGTTGTTGTACATCGCCCCAGGTTCATTAACTCGTCCCTAAAAAATCTGACACCAATGTGTCTGCCTCTCTTTTGGGACAAATTTGAATCATTGGCCACAATAAGAAATTGAAATGTAATCGTACAATACATTATTCAGGGATATACATAGTCAGGTACAAAACAAGCCTAAATATTGTAATTATAAATAAAAAACCAAACAATTAATCTTCAGATGCATGTTAAAAATACTTATGATTAAAACCATTCATATACATATGCATCATACCAATCATTAAAAGATCAAAAACAATTCAAGGATCATATATGTAGTTCCATATGAGAATAAATCTAGGGCCTCATAATTTGTTTCAGAGATGGAGTAGGGGAACCAAAGTACCAACAGCACAACCTATATTGTTTGTGTGCATTGCTGCCTCAGGTTCACCAACCCATCCCTAAAACACGACACCGTCATACGTGTCTCTCCTTGAACTCTTTTGGGGCAAATTTCAATCATCAGCCTCGATGACAAACTAAAATGTAATTCTTATACACTATGAATGCATGGAATAGATAATTCGAATATCATAGTTCTATGAATGTAGAATAAAGATTGCGGCCTCATAACTTTATTCAGGGACGGCGTGAGTGAACCAAGTAACAATAGCACAGCCTATATTATTGTTGTACATCGCCCCAGGTTCGCTAACTCGTCCCTAAAAAATCTGACACCAATGTGTCTGCCTCTCTTTTGGGGCAAATTTGAATCATTGTCCACAATAAGAAATTGAAATGTATTCGTACAAAACATTATTCAGGGATATACATAGTCAGGTACAAAAACAAGCCTAAATATTGTAATTATAAATAAAAAACCATAAAATTAATCTTCAGGTACATGTTAAAAATACTTATGATCAAAACCATTCATATACATATGCATCATACCAATCATTAAAAGATCTGAAACAATTCAAGGATCATATATGTAGTTTCATATGAGAATAAATCTAGGGCCTCAAAATTTGTTTTAGAGATGGAGTTGGGGAACCAAAGTACCAACAGCACAACCTATATTGTTTGTCTGCATTGCTGCCTTAGGTTCACCAACCCATCCCTAAAACACGACACCATCATACGTGTCTCCACTTGAACTCTTTTGGGGCAAATTTCAATCATCGGCCTCGGTGACAAACTAAAATGTAATTCTTATACACTATGAATGCATCGAATAGATAATTCAAATATCATAGTTCTATGAATGTAGAATAAAGATTGCAACCTCATAAGTTTCTACAGAGATGGCGTAAGCGAACCAAGTAACAATTGCACAGCTTATGTTGATCTTGTACATGGCCCCAGGTTCGCTCACTCATCCCTGTAAAAATTTGACACCAATGTGTCTGCCTCTCTTTGGGGCAAATTTGAATCATTGGCCACAATAAGAAATTGAAATGTAATCGTACCAAACAATATTCAGGGATATACAAATGCATCATACAACGCATTCATAGATCAGAAACAATACAAATATTATATGTTTAGGTTCCATATGAGAGAAAAAATTAGGGCCTCATTTTTTTCAGCGATGGAGTCGGAGAATCAAAATACCAACAACACAACCTATATTGTTTATGTGCATTGCTGCCTCAGGGCACTAACCATCCCTAAAGAAACGAGACCATCAGATGCCCTTGCACTATTTTGGGGCAAAATTGAATCATTGGGCTCAGTAAGGAATAGAAATGTAATGTTATAGGCCTGCTGTGTATCGAAATCAACACTCAACTAGCAAACTCAACCAGATGGCAGATGAGCAGATTGGGGTTTTGTGACTAGACGGATTGGGGTTTTGTGACTAGATGGTAGATGCATCAATCAACCGATCGAATCATATATATACTACCCTACTTCAAGAGCAAAAGAATCTATACACGATTGAGCAAATCCTATGTATGAACAGTGAAAAATGCGGCTGCGACTAGAGAAGCTAGCAATGTAGTACCTCGGACTCCTCATTAGGGACCTCCTCCTCGAACTCATCATTCTCCACGATTGCATCGAAGATTTCTTGAACGGCGATGGGGTCGTCGATGTAGATCACCAGATTGCCTCCGCCTGCCGCCTTCCAGATCTGCCGCTGGCACCACGACGTTGTCGGCCACCTGCTGCTCGGTGGCGACGGCTACTACCGGCTGCTCGGCGGTGATGGCTACCACCTGCTGCTCGGTGGCGACGGCTACAAACTGCTGCTTGGCAGCGACGGCTACCACCTGCTTCTCGGAGGCGACGGCTACTGGATGGACGGATGAGTTCGCACCCTCGACGCCGCGGCGACGAGCGGCGTTCGTGCCCGGAGAAGACGCCTCCGCCTGCTTGGCGACGACCGAGCCATCTGCTTCTGCGCCTTCAACTGGCTTCACCTCTGGATCTTCTCCACGCGTACGCTTCATGGCGCACCAAGGGAAGGAGGTAGTGCAAACGAGGGAGATTCGGCGTGCGCGATAGGTGTAGATTGGGGTCTTGGGACTAGACAGACTAGGGGAAATGACACGAGCTCATGGAAGAAGAAGGTCGAGGAGGGTTATAAACACCGGACCGTTCGTAGTCCTCGAGTGGACATGTGTGGTGGGCGGGGGGCAGGGGGCTACCATGATCTCCACCCTTTTTTTCGGTTCCCTTTTTTTGGAAACAGCCACGATCTCCACTTTAGAGCTGCATTGAAAACACGCTCATGGCATACCTAGATTCCACTTCATGCAAGTGGCGCGGAACTAATTTCTAGCAACGTTAGATCTACTCAAGGGGGCCCTTGACTCATGGAATTTACTAGCGGTAGGGCCCAGTTGGAAGTGTATAAATGGGATATGTCTGATTAAAATCAAGTGGCAATAAATTGCAGCGTCCCGTTGACAACCATGCACTCGATGACCCCGTTGCCCTGTGCATGAGTTGTAGTAGCAGTAGTAGGCTTTTCAGACTTGATTAAACTTGGCATGACCACTCGACGACTTTTTCCATGGACGGCATCGTGTTCCTTCCTATAGAAGTCTCGCGGAGGGAGACGTCCGTGCTGTCTCACGTTGTATTGTGAAGGGCACGAGGTGTGCAACGATCATAGTTGGATCGCACAGAATCAACGGTTGGTGCGCACGATCCGCGTGACAACTGTGACAACCAATCAGGGAGTAGCAGATAGGGTGAGCATAGTTTTGGGCTTCTACGAAAGATAGAGAGGGGGGATGGGCAATACTAAGTAGTACCACGTAAAACCAAGGGCAAAACTAACTAGTATAAAAATGGAAAGTGTCTTGTACAATGAAATACATCGTGGAATACATCAAATTATGCCAAGATAGTTCCACTAGGGTTCATTGGATGTGTGTTCCTCTCATAAACCACACATGGATCCACCAGTGGCATTGCATGTGTGTTCTTCTAAACAAACCACATAAGGATCCACCAGTGTCATTGCATGTATGTTCTTTTCATGAACCACACATAAGGATGGGCCCACCAGTGTCATTGCATGTTTGTTCTTTTCATGAACCACACCCAGTGTCGGTGCATGTCTGTTCTATTCATGAACCACACCCAGTTTCACTACATGTCTGTTCTTTTCATGAACCACATAAGGATCTACCAGTGTCATTGCATGTCTGTTACTTCCATAAACCACATATGGATCCACCTAGTGTGATTGCATGTCTGTTCCTCTAAACAAACCACATAAGGATCCACCAGTGTCATTGGATGTGTGTTCTTCTCATGAACCACACCCAGTGTCAATGCATGTGTGTTCTTCTAAACAAACCACATAAGGATCCACCAGTGTCATTGCATGTATGTTCTTTTCATGAACCACATAAGGATCCACTAGTGTCATTGCAAGTCTGTTCTTTTCATGAATCACAGCTAGAGTCATTGCATGTCTTTTACCTAAACAAACCACATGTGGATCCACCTAGTGTGATTGCATGTCTGTTCCTCTAAACAAACCACATAAGGATCCACTAGTGTCATTGGGTGTGTGTTCTTTTCATGAAGCACACCTAGTGTCATTGCATGTGTGTTCTTCTAAACAAACCACATAAGGATCCACCAGTGTCATTGCCTATCTGTTCTTTTCATGAACCACACCCAGTGTCATTGCATGTGTGTTCTTCTAAACAAACCACATAAGTCATTGCATGTCTGTTCTTTTCATGAACCACACCCGGTGTCATTGCATGCCTGTTCTTTTCATGAACCACGGCTAGAGACCACCAGTGTCATTGGATGTTTGTTCTTCCCATGAACCACACATGGATCCACCGGTGTCATTGCCTGTCTGTTCTTTTCATGGAACACAGCTAGAGTCATTGCATGTGTGTTACTTCCATAAACCACATATGGATCCACCTAGTGTGATTGCATGTCTGTTCCTCTAAACAAACCACATAAGGATCCACCAGTGTTATTGGATGTGTGTTCTTCTCATGAACCACACCCGGTGTCATTGCATGTCTGTTCTTTTCATGAACCATATCTAGAGTCATTGCATGTCTGGCCCTCTAAACAAACCACATAAGGATCCACCAGTGTCATTGCATGTCTGTTCTTTTCATGAACCACACCGAGTGTCATTGCATGCGTGTTCTTTTCATTAACTATAGCTGCAGTCATTACATGTATGTTCTTTTCATGAACCACACATAAGGATCCACCGATATCATTGCATGTCTGTTCTTTTCATGAACCACACCCAGTGTCATTGCATGTGTGTTCTCCTGACAAACCACATATGGATCCACCAATGTCATTGCATGTCTATTCTTTTCATGAACCATAGCTAGAGTCCACCAATGTCATTGGATGTCTGTTCTTCCCATGAACCACACATGGATCCACCAGTGTCATTAACTGTCTGTTCTTTTCATGAATCACAGCTAGAGTCATTGCATGTCTGTTACTTCCATAAACCACATATGGATCCACCTAGTATGATTGCATGTCTATTCCTCTAAACAAACCACATAAAGATCCACCAGTGTCATTGGATGTGTGTTCTTCTCATGAACCACAGCCAATGTCATTGCATGTGTATTCTTCTAAACAAACCACATAAGGAGCCACCAGTGTCATTGCCTGACTATTCTTTTCATGAACCACATAAGGATCCACCAGTGTCATTGCATGTCTGTTATTTTCATCAATCAGCGCTAGAGTCATTGCATGTCTTTTACTTCCATAAACCACATATGGATCCACCTAGTGTGATTGCATGTCAGTTCCTCTAAACAAACCACATAAGGATCCACTAGTGTCATTGCGTGTCTGTTCTTTTTATGAACCACACCCAGTGTCATTGCATGTGTGTTCTTCTAAACAAACCACATAAGGATCCACCAGTGTCATTGTCTATCTCTTCTTTTCATGAACCACACCTAGTGTCATTGCATGTGTGTTCTTCTAAACAAACCACTTAAGTCATTGCATGTCTGTTCTTTTCATGAACCACACCCGGTGTCATTGCATGTCTTTCTTTTCGTGAACCATGGCTAGATTCATTGCATGTCTGTTCCTCTAAACAAACCACATAAGGATCCACCAGTGTCATTGCATGTCTGTTCTTTTCATGAACCACACCCGGTGTCATTGCATGTCTGTTCTTTTCATGAACCATGGCTAGAGTCATTGCATGTTTGTTCCTCTAAACAAACCACATAAGGATCCACCAGTGTCATTGCATGTCTGTTCTTTTCATGAACCACATAAGGATCTACTAGTGTCATTGCATGTATGTTCTTTTCATGAACCACATCCAGTGTCATTGCATGTGTGTTACTTCCATAAACCACATATGGATCCACCTAGTTTGATTACATGTTTGTTCCTTCCATAAACCACATAAGGATCCACCAGTGTCATTGCATGTCTGTTCTTTTCATGAACCACTCCTAGTGTCAGTGCATGTCTGTTCTTTTCATGAACCACACCCAGTGTCACTGCATGTCAGTTCTTTTCATGAACCACATAAGGATCTACTAGAGTCATTGGATGTGTGTTCTTCTCATGAACCACACGTGGATCCACCGGTGTCATTGCATGTCTGTTCCTCTAAACAAACCACATAATGATCCACCACTGTCATTGCGTGTGTGTTCTTTTCATGAACCACACCCAGTTTCATTGCATGTGTGTTCTTCTAAACAAACCACATAAGGATCCACCAGTGTCATTGCGTGTCTGTTCTTTTCATGAACCACATAAGGATGGGCCCACCAGTGTCATTGCATGTCTGTTCTTTTCATGAACCACACCCAGTGTCAGTGCATGTCTATTCTATTCATGAACCACACCCAGTTTCAATGCATGTCTATTCTTTTCATCAACCACATAAGGATCTACCAGTGTAATTGCATGTATGTTACTTCCATAAACCACATATGGATCCACCTAGTGTGATTGCATGTATGTTCCTCTAAACAAACCACATAAGGATCCACCAGTGTCATTGGATGTGTGTTCTTCTCATGAACCACACCCAATGTCATTGCATATGTGTTCTTCTAAACAAACCACATAAGGATCCACCAGTGTCATTGCCTATCTGTTCTTTTCATGAACCACATAAGGATCCACCAGTGTCATTGCATGTCTGTTCTTTTCATGAATCAGAGCTAGAGTCATTGCATGTCTTTTACTTCCATAAACCACATATGGATCCACCTAGTGTGATTGCATGTATGTTCCTCTAAACAAACCTCATAAGGATCCACCAGTGTCATTGCATGTCTGTTCTTTTCATGAACCACACCGAGTGTCATTGCATGCGTGTTCTTCTAAACAAACCACATAAGGATCCACCAGTGTCATTGCATGTCTGTTCTTTTCATGAACCACACCCAGTGTCATTGCATGTGTGTTCTTCTAAACAAACCACATAAGTCATTGCATGTCTGTTCTTTTCATGAACAACACCCGGTGTCATTGCATGTCTGTTCTTTTCATGAACCACGGCTAGAGTCATTGCATGTCTGTTCTATTCATAAACCACACCCAGTTTCACTGCATGTCTGTTATTTTAATGAACAACATAAGGATCACCAGTGTCATTGCATGTCTGTTACTTCCATAAACCACATATGGATCCACCTAGTGTGATTGCATGTCTATTCCTCTAAACAAACCACGTAAGGATCCACCAGTGTCATTGGATGTGTGTTCTTCTCATGAGCCACACCCAGTGTCATTGCATGTGTGTTCTTCTAAACAAACCACATAAGGATCCACCAGTGTCATTGCATGTCTGTTCTTTTCATGAACCACATAAGGATCCACCATTGTCATTGCATGTATGTTCTTTTCATGAATCACTGCTAGAGTCATTGCATGT
The DNA here is from genome assembly GCA_023614405.1 of Avena insularis. Classification (NCBI taxonomy): domain Eukaryota; kingdom Viridiplantae; phylum Streptophyta; class Magnoliopsida; order Poales; family Poaceae; genus Avena; species Avena insularis. The sequence goes on from CM042692.1 coordinate 295,591,346, forward strand.
CTTTTACTTTCATAAACCACATATGGATCCACCTAGTGTGATTGCATGTCTGTTCCTCTAAACAAACCACATCAGGATCCACCAGTGTCATTGTGTGTCTGTTCTTTTCATGAACCACACCCAGTGTCATTGCATGTGTGTTATTCTAAACAAACCACATAAGGATCCACCAGTGTCATTGCCTATCTATTCTTTTCATGAACCACACCCAGTGTCATTGCATGTGTGTTCTTCTAAACAAACCACATAAGTCATTGCATGTATGTTCTTTTCATGAACCACATATGGATCCACCTATGTGTGATTGCATGTTCGTTCCTCTAAACAAACCACATAAGGATACACCAGTGTCATTGGATGTGTGTTCTTCTCATGAACCACACCCCGGTGTCACCTTGTATGTTCTTTTCATGAACCATATCTAGAGTCATTGCATGTCTGTTCCTCTAAACAAACCACATAAGGATCCACCGGTGTCATTGCCTGTCTGTTCTTTTCATGGATCACAGCTAGAGTTATTGCATGTCTTTTACTTCCATAAACCACATATGGATCCACCTAGTGTGATTGCATGTCTTTTCCTCTAAACAAACCACACAAGGATCCACCAGTGTCATTGGATGTGTGTTCTTCTCATGAACCACACCCAGTGTCATTGCATGTGTGTTCTTCTAAACAAACCACATAAGGATCCACCAGTGTCTTTGCCTGTCTGTTCTTTTCATGAACCATAGAGGGATCCACCAGTGTCATTGCATGTCTGTTCTTTTCATGAATCATAGCTAGAGTCATTGCATGTCTTTTACTTCCATAAACCACATATGGATCCACCTAGTGTGATTTCATGTCTGTTCCTCTAAACAAACCACATAAGGATCCACCAGTGTCATTGGATGTGTGTTCTTCTCATGAACCACACCCAGTGTCATTGCATGTGTGTTCTTCTAAACAAACCACATAAGGATCCACCAGTGTCATTGCCTGTCTGGTCTTTTCATAAACCACATAAGGATCCACCAGTGTCATTCCATGTCTGTTCTTTTCATGAATCACAGCTAGAGTCATTGCATGTCTTTTACTTCCATAAACCACATATGGATCCACCTAGTGTGATTGCATGTCTGTTCCTCTAAACAAACCATGTAAGGATCCACTAGTGTCATTGCGTGTCTGTTCTTTTCCTGAACCACACCCAGTGTCATTGCATGTGTGTTCTTCTAAACAAACCACATAAGGATCCACCAGTGTCAGTGCCTATCTGTTCTTTTCATGAACCACATCCAGTGTCATTGCATGTGTGTTCTTCTAAACAAACCACATAAGTCATTGCATGTCTGTTCTTTTCATGAACCACACCTGGTGTCATTGCATGTCTGTTCTTTTCATGAACCATGGCTAGAGTCATTGCATGTCTGTTCCTCTAAACAAACCACATAAGGAACCACCAGTGTCATTGCATGTCTATTCTTTTCATGAACCACGTAAGGATCTACCAGTGTCATTGCATGTTTGTTCTTTTCATGAACCACACCCAGTGTCATTGCATGTGTGTTACTTCCATAAACCACATATGGATCCACCTAGTGTGATTGCATGTTTGTTCCTTCCATAAACCACATAAGGATCCACCAGTGTCATTGCCTGTCTGTTCTTTTCATGAACCACTCCTAGTGTTAGTGCATGTCTGTTCTTTTCATGAACCACACCAAGTGTCACTGCATGTCAGTTCTTTTCATGAACCACATCAGGATCTACCAGAGTCATTGGATGTGTGTTCTTCTCATGAACCACACGTGGATCCACCGGTGTCATTACATGTCTGCTCCTCTAAACAAACCACATAAGGATCCACCAGTGTGATTGGATGTGTGTTCTTTTCATGAACCGTACCTAGTGTCATTGCATGCGTGTTCTTCTAAACAAACCACATAAGGATCCACTAGTGTCATTACATGTCTGTTCTTTTCATGAACCACATAAGGATGGGCCCACTAGTGTAATTGCATGTCTGTTCTTTTCATGAACCACACCAAAGGTCAAGCATGTTTCTATTCATGAACCACACCCAGTTTCAATGCATGTCTGTTCTTTTCATGAACCACATAAGGATCTACCAGTGTCATTGCATGTCTGTTACTTCCATAAACCACATATGGATCCACCTAGTGTGATTGCATGTCTGTTCCTCTAAACAAACCACATAAGGATCCACCCATGTCATTGGATGCGTGTTCTTCTCATGAACCACACCCAATGTCATTGCATGTGTGTTCTTCTAAACAAACCATATAAGGATCCACCAGTGTCATTGCATGTTTGTTCTTTTCATGAACCACATAAGGATCCACCAGTGTCATTGCATGTCTGTTCTTTTCATGAATCACAGCTAGAGTCATTGCATGTCTTTTACTTCCATAAACCACATATGGATCCACCTAGTGTGATTGCATGTATGTTCCTCTAAACAAACCTCATAAGGATCCACCAGTGTCATTGCATGTCTGTTCTTTTCATGAACCACACCGAGTGTCATTGCATGCGTGTTCTTCTAAACAAACCACATAAGGATCCACCAGTGTCATTGCATGTCTGTTCTTTTCATGAACCACACCCAGTGTCATTGCATGTGTGTTCTTCTAAACAAACCACATAAGTCATTGTATGTTCTCGTTTTTTCATGAACAACACCCGTGTCATTGCATGTCTGTTCTTTTCATGAACCACGGCTAGAGTCATTGCATGTCTGTTCTATTCATAAACCACACCCAGTTTCACTGCATGTCTGTTATTTTAATGAACAACATAAGGATCACCAGTGTCATTGCATGTCTGTTACTTCCATAAACCACATATGGATCCACCTAGTGTGATTGCATGTCTATTCCTCTAAACAAACCACGTAAGGATCCACCAGTGTCATTGGATGTGTGTTCTTCTCATGAGCCACACCCAGTGTCATTGCATGTGTGTTCTTCTAAACAAACCACATAAGGATCCACCAGTGTCATTGCATGTCTGTTCTTTTCATGAACCACATAAGGATCCACCATTGTCATTGCATGTATGTTCTTTTCATGAATCACTGCTAGAGTCATTGCATGTCTTTTACTTTCATAAACCACATATGGATCCACCTAGTGTGATTGCATGTCTGTTCCTCTAAACAAACCACATCAGGATCCACCAGTGTCATTGTGTGTCTGTTCTTTTCATGAACCACACCCAGTGTCATTGCATGTGTGTTATTCTAAACAAACCACATAAGGATCCACCAGTGTCATTGCCTATCTATTCTTTTCATGAACCACACCCAGTGTCATTGCATGTGTGTTCTTCTAAACAAACCACATAAGTCATTGCATGTATGTTCTTTTCATGAACCACATATGGATCCACCTATGTGTGATTGCATGTTCGTTCCTCTAAACAAACCACATAAGGATACACCAGTGTCATTGGATGTGTGTTCTTCTCATGAACCACACCCGGTGTCACTGCTTGTATGTTCTTTTCATGAACCATATCTAGAGTCATTGCATGTCTGTTCCTCTAAACAAACCACATAAGGATCCACCGGTGTCATTGCCTGTCTGTTCTTTTCATGGATCACAGCTAGAGTTATTGCATGTCTTTTACTTCCATAAACCACATATGGATCCACCTAGTGTGATTGCATGTCTTTTCCTCTAAACAAACCACACAAGGATCCACCAGTGTCATTGGATGTGTGTTCTTCTCATGAACCACACCCAGTGTCATTGCATGTGTGTTCTTCTAAACAAACCACATAAGGATCCACCAGTGTCTTTGCCTGTCTGTTCTTTTCATGAACCATAGAGGGATCCACCAGTGTCATTGCATGTCTGTTCTTTTCATGAATCATAGCTAGAGTCATTGCATGTCTTTTACTTCCATAAACCACATATGGATCCACCTAGTGTGATTTCATGTCTGTTCCTCTAAACAAACCACATAAGGATCCACCAGTGTCATTGGATGTGTGTTCTTCTCATGAACCACACCCAGTGTCATTGCATGTGTGTTCTTCTAAACAAACCACATAAGGATCCACCAGTGTCATTGCCTGTCTGGTCTTTTCATAAACCACATAAGGATCCACCAGTGTCATTCCATGTCTGTTCTTTTCATGAATCACATAGAGTCATTGCATGTCTTTACTTCCATAAACCACATATGGATCCACCTAGTGTGATTGCATGTCCTCTCTAAACAAACCATGTAAGGATCCACTAGTGTCATTGCGTGTCTGTTCTTTCTTTTCCTAACCACACCCAGTGTCATTGCATGTGTTCTTCTAAACAAACCACATAAGGATCCACCAGTTGTCAAGGTTTATCTGTTCTTTTCATGAACCACATCCAAAGGTCATTGCATGTGTGTTCTTCTAAACAAACCACATAAGTCATGTCCGTTTCTTTTCATGAACCACACCGTGTCATTGCATGTCTGTTCTTTTCATGAACCATGGCTAGAGTCATTGCATGTCTGTTCCTCTAAACAAACCACATAAGGAACCACCAGTGTCATTGCATGTCTATTCTTTTCATGAACCACGTAAGGATCTACCAGTGTCATTGCATGTTTGTTCTTTTCATGAACCACACCCAGTGTCATTGCATGTGTGTTACTTCCATAAACCACATATGGATCCACCTAGTGTGATTGCATGTTTGTTCCTTCCATAAACCACATAAGGATCCACCAGTGTCATTGCCTGTCTGTTCTTTTCATGAACCACTCCTAGTGTTAGTGCATGTCTGTTCTTTTCATGAACCACACCAAGTGTCACTGCATGTCAGTTCTTTTCATGAACCACATCAGGATCTACCAGAGTCATTGGATGTGTGTTCTTCTCATGAACCACACGTGGATCCACCGGTGTCATTACATGTCTGCTCCTCTAAACAAACCACATAAGGATCCACCAGTGTGATTGGATGTGTGTTCTTTTCATGAACCGTACCTAGTGTCATTGCATGCGTGTTCTTCTAAACAAACCACATAAGGATCCACTAGTGTCATTACATGTCTGTTCTTTTCATGAACCACATAAGGATGGGCCCACTAGTGTAATTGCATGTCTGTTCTTTTCATGAACCACACCCAGTGTCAGTGCATGTCTGTTCTATTCATGAACCACACCCAGTTTCAATGCATGTCTGTTCTTTTCATGAACCACATAAGGATCTACCAGTGTCATTGCATGTCTGTTACTTCCATAAACCACATATGGATCCACCTAGTGTGATTGCATGTCTGTTCCTCTAAACAAACCACATAAGGATCCACCCGTGTCATTGGATGCGTGTTCTTCTCATGAACCACACCGAGTGTCAATGCATGTGTGTTCTTCTAAACAAACCATATAAGGATCCACCAGTGTCATTGCATGTTTGTTCTTTTCATGAACCACATAAGGATCCACCAGTGTCATTGCATGTCTGTTCATGTCTGTTCTTTTCATGAATCACTGCTAGAGTCATTGCATGTATTTTACTTCCATAAACCACATATGGATCCACCTAGTGTGATTGCATGTATGTTCCTCTAAACAAACCACATAAGGATCCACCAGTGTCATTGCATGTCTGTTCTTTTCATGAACCACATCCACTGTCATTGCATGCGTGTTCTTTTCATTAACCATAGTTAGAGTCATTGCATGTCTGTTACTTCCATAAACCACACATGGATCCACCGATGTCATTGCATGTCTGTTCTTTTCATGAACCACACCCAGTGTCACTGCATGCCAGTTCTTTTCATGAACCACATAAGGATCCACCCAGTGTCATTGGATGTGTGTTCTTCTCATGAACCACACGTGGATCACCGGTGTCATTGCATGTCTGCTCCTCTAAACAAACCACATAAGGATCCACCAGTGTCATTGCATGTATGTTCTTTTCATGAACCACACCCAGTGTCATTGCATGTGTGTTCTTTTCATTAACCATATCTAGAGTCATTGCATGTCTGTTACTTCCATAAACCACGCATGGATCCACCGATGTCATTGCATGTCTGTTCTTTTCATGAACCACACCCAGTGTCATTGCATGGGTAGCCGTTAGACCGAGTCTTCTAGAAGGCACGCCCTAACACAGTTGTTCTTCTTGACGATTGTTACATACCGTTCGATTGGGGCGCTTGGACGATTGGATGGTCTTCGTGAGAGCAATCCGTGAGTAGGTTGTTCTGCGGCATGATTGGCCATGCTTGCTTTCGACAAACTGGCAACACCGGGCGCTCCCCTGTTGTGAGTGTCACATCTCACGAGTTCAGTGGGCCACATCCTAGTGTCACGTCCCCATTACTTCTCTTCCTCCCCGTACTTCTATTCCTTACCCTCGAAGCCACTTTCTCCACTTTACTCCCATCCTGCCATAGCCGCAAGCCGACGGCGCCTCCATCCCAATCCCCTCTCTGGCAGCCACCCCCCACCCCTCTCGCCATGGGTTCAAGGGGAGACGGCGAGGAAATGCGTCGTGACGACAGGGACGATGATTTCGATGTGAGTTGTCTCATCTCTATTTCTATCATCTATGGCCAGTTATCTATTTGTTGAGCTAGATCTAATCTGTTTACTCATGCGCGTATGATGTGTTAGGCCAACCAGACGATGTATGACTCCGACTATCACGGTTTAGAGGATGAAGACAGTCCTCTGGTATGTAAACATGGATATGTGCCCGCTAAATTTGTAGCCTTCGAAGGACGAAACACAGGCAGGAGGTTTCTACGGTGTCAAGGACATCATGTAATGATGCAAGGCGGAAGTTGTGGTGTTGTCAAATGGATAGATCCAGAGTGGCCCAAATCGATGCAGAAAACGCTGGACAAACTATGGGAAATGACTGTCGAGTTGAAAGAATCCGTATTCAGCTCACTTCTTGACAGTGTTGAGATGAAGCTATGGGAACCAGTTGACACGACCAAGCATAAGCGGGATCTCGGGTGGGTGCAAGACAAGGTTATCAAAGTCGAGAAGGAGAGGGACGCGGCGTTGGCCCTGAAGGCTAAAGCAGAGCAAGAACTGACTCAAGCAAGGAACGATCTCCACGAGGCCAAAGTCCTGCAGTACACAACTATGAGTATTGACAAGTGCATGAGGAAAAATGCAGAGAAACAATTGAAGATGTGCAAGGAAGATGCTAAAAGGAAGGAGCAGACAATTTGATCCTTGCTCTCGCAGGAAGATGCGCATCGGGCCAAGATTAGGAAGATCAAGGAGATGTGTGATAACTAGTTCTATTTAGCTTAAGATCCGTTCCTTTTTAAGTTGTAATATTTGTACTTGTTGACCTAGCGGTTTGAACTATTGGTCCCGGATTCCAGGGAGGAAAAAAATTGCTCTGACCCCGCATTAATTTGTGGAAGAATTTGTGATTTAGATCAATTTCTACCTCGATTTAGATCTTTGTCTCGGATTGGGAACATAACCGTGGACCAAAGACACCTTTTCTACTAGTGTATTCTAACATTGGTGGTTTGTTTAAACGTAATCTACGTGGATTGTGCCGCATGCAAATGGCACAACCACAATTTATAAAGTGGAAGCATGTACACCCAGTTACTAGAGATCCGGGAGCTTTGCCAGATGCAGGGGATGCAGGAGCAGAGAGGCGGTGAGATAGACGGGCTCAAGATTAGGCCAGAAAGTGGTACCCATTTCCTCCTCATCTGGGCATTATCGGTGAGAACATTGCTGTTTATGTTGCCACGTCGTTGTGTAGCATCTGAAATAAGTTGCTGCTTCGTGGAGTGTGGCAGCTTAAATAATTTATTTATGTGCCACTTACATTCCGTCGTATTTGGAGACCTCCTACCCCTCAGCAATCGTGGAACCGGTGGATCCTTATTTTCAAATAGAAGTGGCACAATCACAATTTCGGATTCAACTACTGACTCGGGCATTTCCAAACCCTAAGTCGCGGTACATTTTACTCAGAGAACGTGGGTAGATTGTTTCGCCCAAAGAACGCTACACACAGAGCGATCAGAATTTAACAGAATTACATATATAGGTTCAAGTTCAACACATTACTATGCATCTTCATTGCCAGCAGCCTTCTTCCGCAGCCTGGGTGCCAAGCCTTCACGTCCAATGGCTTCTTCATTTCCTGCCTTCTTCCTCTTCCTCGGTGCCAATTTTCTTAGCTTCACGTAATCTGCATCGCCGGGACAATGGGCACCAGAATCATGTCCAACATCATCTTTCCACTCGTTTTTAATTTCTTCGGGAAGCAAAATGACATCTTTCCACTCGTTTTTAATTCCTTCGGGCAGCAAAATGACTGACTCGGCAGTCATGTTTCTAACCTTGTGGTGCTTCCTGTCAAAGAAACAAGACTATTGCATAACTGCCCAATATCTACAGAGTAAATAAAATGAAAATTACAATTCAGCACAAACATGCGAACCCCAAGAGACCTTTGCTTACCAGGAGGTAATTGGGTTCGAGCAACCACCCTGTCCAAGAATAGAAGGGCGACTCCTAGTTGCAGCAGCTTCCACATCCAGTACATCACTTTTCAGCTCAAACATGGTAGCTGAAGCATACCTTTTCATCAACCCAATTAGCTGACTGTCACATGTTATAGGAACCATGATGCCACGTTCATCCATGAAGCTGAACTTTGCAGTCTGCTTCGGCCATAATTCAACATGACTATGTAGAGCAGCAACCATACCAGATATAGTGCAGATCTGCGCAGGCGCTTCTTTCATCGTGAAACAATGGTGTCCATACCTCTTGCCCTTAGAGTCGTAACTATAGAGGACTACCGTAACAAGGTAAGGGGGTCCGCGCAGATCCCACTTGACAGAAAACTGTGGACAAATTATGTTTGTCAGCGTTGGGCTAACAAACAATTTGCGGTTCAGTAGCCAGCTAGCAGTTGTAACTAGTGCGAATAGCAAAGAGAAGGGTAGATCACCCGCTTGTAGACAGAACTTCTTCTTTCTTGATAGTAGGATCTTCCATCCTCCGAGCTACTCGGCTCGTCGGCGGCGGAGGCGGGCTAGGGCCTCGCAACGGCGGCTATGACATGCGCCATTAGAGCTCGGGATCAGCGACTAGGCGCAGCAACTTGGCGCTGGAAGTCAAATGTCTGAAGGGATCGTCCTGCCTGGAGGGTGGATTCCGACGCCGCCGGTGCTAGGGGAAAGCTGGGAATGGATTTGTGAATTTGGTCAATGCATCCAATCCACTTAGTTGCTCGATTTTCCTAAGATGTTGCTACGTTGGCGCCTGCGTCTCGGACAGATGACCGACATGAGGGTCCCGACCGTCTACTTCACGGGGTAGTTTAATGGAATGTTTGAATTTGGCAGGGGTGAGATGAGTTTGCCTCGAAATGGCCCCTCTCAGTAGTTGGCGGCCCAACTTTTCGAAACGCGGTAATTTCAGGCAACTTAGGTACCTCCATGCGCTGGCCTGCCAACTTTGGTACCGCAGATGAACAATCCCCTCTTAAAGGGCTCATGTCGTACCTATCGAAACCGCGGCGTTACCTCCGAGCTTCTCAAGATGTTGTCGGAATTCCCCCTAGATTACAAGAATATCAACCAAGAGTGAGTTAACACATATAAATATTCTTGTGATGATCCTAATATGAATATATGTAATGTCGTACTAATTAATTACTTTATGTTGGTGATAGACCCAATTGGTATGGGCTATCCAGCCAAATATGTCTTCATGTTCAATGCTCGCTGATGTAGTCCCGTGGAACTACGTGGTGCCTGGCTGCGAGTTCGCCGCAATTCTTTTTGTGCTCCACTCCCACCTCAGAGAAGCCCACGCCGTGAGGTTGCGCATTTTACACTATGGTATGAAAGGCAGGTACATCTCTAAGTCGGTGCCGGCACTGGTCTCGCGGAATGTAGATATCGGGCTAACTGGGTACGATGACACGATGTTCTGCATGATATTTGACGGGCGCGATGATGTCATCTTGATATCCGTCGTGTGCGTCAGGCCGGCGGCGCGCTTGTCGCCGTAGTTCAGGGTGAAGTTGAGCTCTTCACATCCAAATGGCTTGTATGAGAATGTATTCTATGTGAATCCTAAAGCCACTCGCTCTTTGTCGGTTTGTCGGTCTTATCTGGTCGCTCGTTGTCAGAATCAACCAATAGAGTTCACCGTGGAACACAAGCTTCGTATCGATGTCGTCGGATTGATGACAAGTACGCCATGAGGGGGTACTCGAGACATGCGGAAGAGAGGGGTGTGAGACGTATGGTGTTCCGCGATGGTGAGCACACAAGTTTACCCAGGTTCGAATCCGCCAGCTTTGAATGGATCCTACTACTGCTAGCAATCCAGTAATATGGCAGAGCCGGAATATGCGTTACAAGGGTTTCGCCTGTGCGAGTTAAGATTGTAGACTATTGTGAGGGTGCCCTAAAGGCTCTCCCTAGGACGGCTTATATAGATATCCGGCCTAGGGTTTACAGGAGAGACCTATCCGGCTACAACTAAGAGTCGGTTACAGAGTACATCTTGAACTACAAGTAACACTATGGGCCTATGTCGGTAAGTCATCTAGGCCTTCCCGTAGCCGGATTGGACTCTATCTCTTCTCCCTGACTAGGTCGCCCGTGAAGCAATGCTCTAACCTGAACTGGGCCACCCTGGTCAGTGAGGCACAGTGAGGATACCCGGAAAGTATATCCCCAACATCAGCCCCCGGAAGCCTCCAAGATCCAGAGTTGGATTTCATCATCGTCTAGCTTGATCTTTAGCTTGCGGAATCTTGAAGGGTTCCTGAAACTTCAAAAGAAAGGATATGATCCGGGTCTCAAATGAATCGGACCTATGAATACATAATTCAGGTTTCTAGCTTGAAATTCAAACTAAGCCGAAACTTGGTCTCTGACGGAACCTGACACTAGTCATGGTCAAGTCACGTCACTGACAGACATTCCCGTCAGCACGACCGTTGGTGGGTCCACCTTTTTGCGGAACCGAGGCGTCGTTTTAATGCGTGTGTGGAGATCAAGGAGGCGTAATCATTGTGTGGGGGTTACCCAGCTCCTTCCACGATGCGTGTCACGGTTACTGTACACATTTGCACGAATCTTGCCGCGGACGAAGGATATAAGTGGTTAAGATTCTCCTCCCCATCTTCTTCACCAGCACTTGTGCTGCTTCCTTCCTCCCAACGCTTCCCACGAAAACAGAGCTCCTCTGCCTCCCCAGAATCCTCTAGCGCCGCCCATCCTAGGTCACCGGCCCACGAGAAAATGGCTTCGACCTCATGTTCTGGCATGGCGGCGACGGCAGCAACAGCTTTGGCAGTGGAGAAGGAGAGCAACCGCGGGGTCTAGATCCTATGTGTCCTTGACGATGCCAAGCTCCGCGTCGTGGAGAACGAAGGGCTCCTCCGCGCCGGCGACTGGCGGAGCGGCTACGGCCAAACCGTCCCTACTCCTCGCGTCGGCGAGCGGGTACACTTCGGCACCCACCTCGACAGAGGTTTGAGTTTCCCTCCCTCAAACTTCTTTTCTGAGGTTATAGATCACTATGGAGTTCAACTCCATCATCTTCCCCCGAACTCTCTCTTAGAGATGAGCCGATACGCTTCTTTGTGCGAGGGGTACCTCGGCATTAGGACGAGTCTCACTCTTTTTCGGTTTTATTTTCATATCTGGAGAAATTCTATCATCGCCGGTAATCCATATATTACCGGAACCATTAGTTTTTCCATTAGGAGAGAGCGCGTCTATCCTCGGATTAAGGCCAGTGAGTCGGTGAAACAGTGGTCGTCCACTTTCTTTTATCACAAGGATATTCCTGGTCCCGGCAAAGCTACGGCTTTTGTCAATGGTGCCACCATGCCCCAAGATTCCTGGGACGCAGAAGCACCGTCTCTCAGTGACGACCTACTTCTTGCAAAGAGGCGGACCGAATATTTGATGAAGCACAAGGGCCTTAAGGGGTCCGACTTAGTTCACTGCTGGGTGGCATGCCGGATCCATCCTCTTCAACATCATGGAGACCGGCTTATGCATTCCATTATGGCGTCCAAGAAAGATACCCTCCGGATCTGCTCTTAGCCTTACACGGATAAATAATACGAGTCCCAAATCAAGTGGCTGATAAGGGAGCAGATCAAGAGGAAAACCCTGGAGCTGTCTTTGGATAGGCATACGACTGAAGATCCTGTGGTACCGGTAAGTTTCTAGCAGTAATTTGAATTATGTGTTCATCTTTACATTGTTATTTCTTTTCGCAATACTGAGGTATCTCTTCTTTTCAGCTTGCTAACCTCCTCGAGTCGGAGCTTGCTCCTCTCGAGGGATATCCTCCTGAGATTCTCAGGATGACGGAGAATTGGTTCCACTGTCGGATGCACTTACTCGGAAGCGTAAGGCTCTGAAAGTGTCTATCGGCACAAAGGAGGTGCCGGTTGTGAAGAGGAAACTTTCCTCACAAGGTTTTTGTACTTTATGTCTTATCCTTTCTGAAGTGTAATGATTTTTGTTCTATTACCTCTTCAGAGCTAGACATCTCACCAAGGGCAAAGGGAAGGGAGCCTCGTCAAATCCCCTGCGTTAGTCAAAACTTAATTTGACTTCTCCTGCCGCAGCGCCTCCGACTCCTGCCCCTCAGCCTTCTGCGGCGCTAGAGATTACTCCATCTCCGACTGTCGCAGAAGATTCGGCTCAACAAGTAGAGCCAGCGATCCTCGGATCGCAAACTGACATCACCATGGGTGACTCAGGTTTTGATAAGGGTGAACCCTCTTCGGGTAATGATCCCTCAGCAGAGATCTTCGCTGAAAACCTCCTCAACAATCCGGGTCTTGCCAAGCTTGGCATTACTCGGAAGTCTATGGAGGAGATCCAACGCCTAGCCCAACAATACTTGGAAAGCTGGTATATTACTGCCGAGGAAGAAGCACAAGAAGCAGAGGACGTCAAGTACTCCGAACTTCTTGAACAAGTCTGTCTTTGTGACGAGAGGCTGAGAACTGGCGAGCTTTCGCCACCACCAGTGATCCCGCTCACTCTCGCCGAGAAGTTTACCACAAAGGTGAACATGAGTTTGAGCAAACTCACTCATGAACAACATGTAAGTCGGAATTCCAACATACTTTTTTACTTTACTTTATATCACATCCTCTAGCCCCCAAGCATGAAGTTGGATAGATAATCCAAATTTATGGTTCCTTAGGATGCCAAAGAATGAACTAGTGTAGCCCCCAAGGCTCATGCTGATATTAGTAAAAATATTAGCCCGAGTCTTTAGTAGACTTCTGACTCTGGGTATTCTAACTTACAGAAAGTTAATTCATATAACCAGGAATTGTTGAAGAATATTTGCAACAAGCAGAGAGAGATCAGAGCTCTCCAGCTTGAAAATGCTCAATTGAAAGTGTAAAGGGACGAGGCTGAAGGAAACATTCTAGTACTCAAACCTTGCCTTTTATTTCATACTCGAATTTTTTATTCAACTGTTGTTCTTTTGTCTACAGCACTGGTAAAGAAATCTTGTGCTATGATTGAAGAAGCCGAAAACCTGAAGACCCTGGCGGTGGAGAACACCGACTTACGTCGGGAGCTGGACAAGATGAAGGCGGATCATGAACGAAGCATTGCTCAAGTTCTTGAATCCTCTTCCATGGCCACCGAAGAACGTGATCGAAGGATCACGACCCAGGATCTAAGGATCTCGGATATCAATGATGCTTTGTTCAGAGAGAAGGACATTATTGAGGCACTTCGGGCTGATCTCCAGAGCCTACGATAAGACAAGACCAAAGTTGACGATGTCATCTTCGGTATATTTCCCCCTTTCTGAATTTCTGCCTTTTCCGACTTTTGGAATTCGGCTATATTTTGCTTAACCTTTTGCATTATATGTGCAGGTCCTCTGAACTTGCTGGATTCTGCCTCCACCGAGTCTCGCACCAACCGGCTTACTCAAGTCGATGATCTGCTTCATGATTTCTGCCAATCTTTGGAGGATATTGGCGAAGTACTCAAAGTTACGGACATGCATAGAATGTCCGGCTTTGAAGTGCGAGACAAGGCCAAGGAGATTCCCCATCTCATCCAGGACTGGAACATGTCCTACATGCGAACCGCAACGCAGAACGCTCTCACCATGGTTATGAGCCACCATGGAAGCATGGAAATCTGGCAAGTGACCAGAGGGTATTCTACTGTGGATGAAGACGGACAGGAGTAGGACATCAAAGCAATCATGGACTCATGTGCCAGATATGGGTGCCATGTAGTTGACTTGACCAACTACGACACTTATTTCTTCACTGCATAGAGACGTTGCCTCCGCCCGCCGAAGAAACTGGTGAAGTTTCCGACGACGAACAAACCGTTTCGGATTTGAACGTCTTGGAAAGATATCGAGGCGAGGTTGTTGTCTCCAGTGAGCCGGCAGCTCCTACCTCTCCCCTGCATCGTAGAGCATCAGAACTAACAATGTGTTATTCTAAAAATAATTCGGGTTGTAAATAAGTAGTATAATATTTTTGATGGTGCTAAGTTTTACTCTATCTATTTAGCACTTTTGGCTTTATAAGTTTCGTGCCTGAAATTTTTACATAAGCACTTATGTTATTTGTCTGTACTTATTGTATATCTAGCTTTCTGCCTCGTCCCTTTCGTGAGCCGGCCAACCTTTAGCACGGAAACTTTGCCAAGCAATGGAGCTCAATTGCTAAACCATTTTAAACTCGAAACAAAGCCGGCTTCCAGTACCAACAATTCACTATTCAGAAAATGCCCGCATTCGGCAATCAGATAAATAACCAAAGTATAGACTTAAAAAATTTAAATTTATACCCGAAGGTAGTAATTTTAAAATCAGAAATCTAAACTAGAACAAACATCAGCATAAAGTACTTTCAAGTATTCTGGGATTTTCGACTATGACATGATCATTCGGAAATAAGATGGTAACAAACTTCTCAGAAAATTTTTGAGGTAACCAATACTTTATTTCTCCTTGAACATGTACACATATATATGATTACAAAGAAAAATAAACTAAGAATAAAAGGAACGTAGCTGAGCAATATTCCATGGTCTGTCTAATTCTTCCGGGTCTATACTGCCTCCAGCTCTCTTTCTTTTCTTAGTGGCAGGTCTTTCTTTGACTGGCCGCATATCAGTTAGATAGTAAGAACCATTATGCAATACTCGGCTAACTAAAAATGGTCCTTCCCATACTAGAGAGAGTTTGTGCTTTCTTTTCTGCACAAGTCAGAAATCGCCCTTATTGAAAGACCGGTTTCTGACTCTCTGGCTATGATACTTGCGTAACTTCTGCTGATAGGCTGTTGATCTCATCTCAGCAATGATGCGAACTTCTTCGACTAAGTCGAGATCATTTTGTCGAGAAATTTCGGCATCCTCTTCAATATATGTGGCAACTCTAGGAGAAGTGTGAATCAAATCACTAGGACGAACTGCTTCTACGCCATAGACAAAGAAGAAAGGTGTGTATCCGGTTGACCTGTTCGGAGTTGTTCGCAAGCTCCATATTACACAAGGTAATTCCTCTGCCCAAGCCCCCGTAGCACGTCGTAGTGGTGCTTCGACTCTTGGTTTTAGGCCTTGTAGGATTAAACCATTTTCTTTTTCAACTTGTCCATTAGCCTGCGGATGTGCGACTGACGCAATGTCAAGCCGGATATTTTGTTCATTGCAGAATTCGGCAAGCTCTCCCATAGAAAAGTTACTTCCATTGTCAGTGATAATGCTACGCAGATAACCGTACCAGATTATGACATCCTCGACAAATCTTTTGGCTGTTGCTCCGTCACAACTAGTGACTGGTTTAGCCTCGATCCATTTTGTGAATTTATCCACCATTACTAAGAGATGAGTAAATCCACTTGGAGCCCATTTAAACGGTCCTACCATATCAAGCCCCTAGACCGCGAAAGGCCATGTTATAGGTATTGTTTGCAGCTGATCAGCCGGAACGTGAGCTTGCTTGGCGTACTTTTGGCAGCCTTTGCACGTCTTGACCAGCCGTTCGGCATCTGCCTTGGCTGTAAGCCAGAAAAAACTGTGTCAGAAAGCTTTTGCCACTAGAGATTTGGCTACAACATGGTGACCATACTCGCCTTCGTGGATTTCTCGTAAGGTTTCCACTCCTTCTTCTGGAGATACACTGTGCTGAAAAACCCTAGACACGCTTCGCTTATAGAGCTCACCACTAATTATAGTGTAGCCTTTTGCTCGTCGGATGATCTGCCGGCTTAGAACTTCTTCTTCGGGTAACTTGCCATCTACCAAGTAATCAAGGTAGGGTTGAGTCCAGTTGGGAGTTACAGCCAGAACTGCTACTAGAGGTGAGTCGGATTTGGTCGGATATTCCTCGTCTACTCCTTTTATAGAGGGAACTTTGAGGTGCTCTAAAAAAGCGCCATCCGTGACCTTTTTCCGTGTAGAGCCTATATGAGATAATTCATCTGCTTCCTCATTTTCTGTTCGAGGGATGTGTTGAACTTCAAACCCTTCAAACGATTTAGATAGTTCATCCACGACAGCTTTATATGCTGCCATGTGTTTATTTGCATTACAGATATCCGACACTTGTTGGGCAACAAGATCTGAATCTCCATAACACATCAAACGTTGGATGCCGATATCCTTAGCAATCTAGATTCCATGCAGTAATGCTTCATATTCGTCAATGTTATTCATCGCCGTGAAGTGGATCTGCAACACATAGAAACGTTTGTCTCCTTGGGGTGATTTGAGCACCACGCCATCCCCCGAGCCCCCGAGCGCTTTAGACCCGTCAAAATGTAAGGTCTAGTACTCCGACTCTGGTAGGGTCATATTTTCAGTTGTCTTTGTCCAATCAGCGACAAAGTGAAGGAAATTTGCCCTGAGAGGCAATAATAGTTGTTATTATGTATTCCTTGTATATGATAGATGTTTATTTTGCATGCTATAATTGTATTGATAGGAAACGTCAATACATGTGTGTTTAATAAACAAAAAGGGTTCCTAGTTATGCCTCTCTTCCAGACTAGCTCGTTGATTAACAAGATGATCAAGGTTTCCTGATCATGGACATTGGATGTTGTTAATAACGAGGTCACAACATTTGTGAAATGATGTGATGAACATTCATCCGAAGTATAGCATTATAATCAAAGTCATTAAGTTTACATTGCTATAACATCATACAAAGTAATCTTAGTCCTTAGACCATGAGATCATGCTAATTGCTAACACCGGAAGAGTATCTTGATAACATCAAACGTCACACCGTAACAGGGTGACTATAAAGGTGGTTTCAGTGATACGAAGGTGTTATGTTGAGGCTCATGGATCAAGAGTGGAATTTGTCAATCCCGATGATGGATAGATATACTCTAGGCCCTCTCGGTGATATCACATTAAGATAGCTTGCAAGCAAGTGATGTGATCACAAGAATGTTATATCACGGGAACGAGAAAAGAGTGCATGCCGGTAACGAGATCAAACTAGGTATTTGGATACCGATGATCGAATCTCGGACATGTATTATATCATCAGACAAAGGTTTTAAGTTACTAGCATTAAAGGTTCTCACGATCATAGAAGTCATCGTTGAATGTGCAGGAGTCAGTATGGATCTCCGGGTCCCGCTTCTGATTATTGATCTGAGAGGAGTCTCAATTATGTCTGTATTATTCACGAACCGTAGGGTGACACACTTAAGGGTTGCCGGACACCATTTTGGAGCACATATGTTTCAAACGAAAGAATTGCAAAGTGCAGGAATTGTTTCGATAGAAACCGGAATTGTTTCTGGTGAAATTGCAGAAAGTGGTTATGCATGTGATATTGAAATGTTGCAAGGGTTTTATGTGAATGTTTGTTAATTAAGGTAATTAACAAAATTGTGAATAAAATAAATAAAAGAGTTTTATTAATTGAGAGTTGCATTAAATTTGGTGGAAATTTAATGCATGTGAGTGGAATTTTGGGTGGAGCTTGAATTGATGTGAGTGGAGCTTCCACCACATGAATGAGGAAGAGGTGGGGGCACCCCCCTTGGCCGCCGGCCATGGGAGGGGAGGAGCCCCCCCTCTCCTCCCTCACAAGGCACACCTCCTCGTGAAGGATCTCTCTCCCCCTCTTGGTATTTCCCCAAGGTCTCGGATTAGCGAGATACATGTTCCTGGTGGCCTTGCGTCTAGAAGGAGTTGCTGCTTCTGGTGATTCGCTGGAGCGAGGAGGTGGAGGTTGTCTGGTGGCTTGAACGTGTGTGCGAGGACGGATGCACTACTGATTTGCGGCGCTAGGACTTCCACACGATCTTGAGATCGGCAAGCATACGACTACATCATCCATGAGTTCCAACTCGTTAACAAAACTCTGTTGTCTTCAAGGGTAAGTTCTCCATGGATGTATATCCACCCGTTGCTTTGTATCTAGTAGATAGATCTTGGCGTATAGTTCTCATCGTAGGAATTTTTTTGTTTTCTATGTTGTGAACCCAACAGTGGTATCAGAGCCTGATCTATGTGTAGGTGCTTTGCACGGGTAGTACACATATATTTATATGTGGGCGATGATGATCATGTTATTTCTTCTTTCATGTATTTTGGATATTGGTGGCATAGTGGGATGAAGCAGCCCGGACCAACCTTACATGTCATCATACATGAGACCGGTTCCACAACTAACATGCAACTAGTTTTGCATAAGTGGCTAGTAGGTGTTCGTCTCTCCTACTATAGTCAATATCTGATTTACAACGAGTTGCTAATAACTTGGTTATCCTCGTTGTGGTTCATGTTTGTAGGTAAGACTGGTTCTATCTCCGAAAGCCCTAAGCCACGTAAAACTTGCAACTGATAAATTAGAGGCATCTAGTTTAGATCGTTGCTGGGCTAGTGTCTTGATATGGTATTGTTGTTAGTAGATGTATGATAGATACTCTTACAACACACTTAACGTGTAAGTTCCATAGACCTTGGCTTTACACACAAAGGAATGATAGAGATCATACCACGATGCAAATGATAGAGATCAAATGCATGGACCATATCATCTCACTTTACACATTAGATGTTTGCATCTTATACTGCTAGTTTGGCACTTTTGGTAGCATTGCAAGATGATCCCGCATTTAGATATCAAGATAAAATGTGTTCTTCCTTGAGTATGCACCATTCTACGGATCGTGTTTCGAGACATCACGTGATGATCGGGTGTACTCGACTCCGTGCTTTCATACAATGGGTGTAAGACAGTTTTACACACGCGAATACTAAGGTTGACGAGCCTAGCATGTACAGACATGGCCTCGGAACACGGACCGAAATGTTAAGCATGAGTCATATAGTTGATATGATGCCCATATAGATGCTCTCCTTTGAATCTACGCCGACTCACATGATGATCAGACTTGGTGTAGTGGATTTGGTTCATGTAATCACCAAAAAGACACGAGGGATGTTGTTTTTGAGTGGGAGTTCATTAGTAATTTGGATTAGTTGAACTTAATCTATCATAAACTTAGTCTAAATAAACTTTACAAATTCTGTTTTAGATGGCACCACCTGCTTTTAATTTCAATGTGTTCATGGAGAAAGAGAAACTTGCTGCGAATGGTAGCAACTTCACCAACTGTGCTATGAATTTGAGGGTTCTCCTCACTGTTGCACAAAAGCAATATGTGCTAGAGGCGCCGCTAGGCCCCCCACCAGCTCCTGATGCCCCTGACAAGGAAAAGAATGTCTATATAACTCGTCGGGAGGACCACAACTTAGTTCATTGCGGCATACTGTATGGGCTAGAGCCAGAACTTCGAAAGCGTTTCGAAAATGGCAATGCTTTTGATACCATGGGATAATTGAAAATGATTTTCGATACCCATGCTGCCGTAGAGAGTTATAATGCTTATGAAAAGTTCTTTAGCTGCATGATGGAGGAGAACAACTCCGTTAGTGAGCACGTACTCAAAATGTCTAGATACGCCGATAAGCTTGTGTCCTTGGGAATAACGATTCCTATTGGCTTAGGCATACATCGTGTTCTCCAATCTCTGTCACCTAGCTACAAGAGCTTCATGATGAACTATAACATGTAGGGCATGAAGAAGTCTCTTCCCGGGCTTCTATCAATGCTTAAGACTGCAGAAGTGGAGATTAGGAAAGAACATCAAGTGTTGATGATCAATAAGACCACCGGTTTCAAGAAGGACAAGAAAGGCAAGCAGAAGGGAAAGAAGGGCGGAAAATTTGTTGCAGTACCTGAAAATAAACCCCGAGATGCCCCTAAGTCTGATACCGAGTGCTACTATTGCAAGGGGACTGGCCATTGGAAGCACAACTACCCCAAGTATTTTGCGGACAAGAAGGTCGGCAAGGCAAACAAAGGTATATGCGATATACATGTTATTGATGTGTACTTGACTAGTACTCACAGTAGCACCTGGGTATTTGATACGAGATCGGTTGCTAATATATGTAACTCGATTTAGGGGATGTGGAACAAGCGACAGCTAGCAAGGGATGAGGTCACGATGCGGGTCGGCAATGGATCAAGAGTTGATGTGATCGCCGTCGGAACGATGTCACTCCATATGCCGTCAGGATTAGTGATAAATCTAAATAATTGTTATTTTGTGCCTGCACTGAGCATGAACATTGTATCCGGATCGATTTTGATGCGAAGTAGTTATTCCTTTAAATCTGAAAACAATGGTTGTTCGATTTATATGGATAATATCTTTTATGGTCATGCACATGTGTTAAATGGTTTATTTCTGTTGGATCTCGATAGTATTATTACGCATATTCATTGTGTTGATGCTAAAAGGGTTAAACTTGATAATGATATAACTGCATATATGTGGCACTTCCGTCTAGGTCATATTGGCGTTAAACGTATGAAGAAACTCCATTCTGATGGACTTTTGGAATCACTTGATTTTGAATCATTTGATACATGTGAGCCATGCCTTATGGGCAATATGACTAGAACGCTGTTTTCTGGTTCAATGGAACGGGCGACAGATTTATTGGAAATCATACATACTGATGTGTGTGGACCAATGAGTGTGTTAGCGCGAGGTGGATATCGTTATTTTGTTACTTTCACGGATGATTTGAGTAGATGCGGGTATATCTATTTGATGAAACATAAGTCTGAAACTTTTCAAAAGTTCAAGGAATTTCAGAATGAAGTGGAAAATCATCATAACAGAAAGATCAAATTTCTGCAG
This sequence comes from Avena insularis, assembly GCA_023614405.1. Lineage (NCBI taxonomy): Eukaryota > Viridiplantae > Streptophyta > Magnoliopsida > Poales > Poaceae > Avena > Avena insularis. The sequence goes on from CM042692.1 coordinate 295,612,579, forward strand.
TCTGACCGTGGAGGAGAGTATCTTAGTACGAGTTTAGCACACATATGAAAAATTGTGGAATAGTTTCACAACTCACGCCTGCCGGAACACCACAACATAATGGTGTGTCGGAACATCGTAATCATACTTTATTGGATATGCTTCGATCTATGATGTCTCTGACTGACTTGCCACTATCATTTTGGGGTTATGCACTGGAAACCGCTGCATTCACTTTAAATCTGTCACCATCTAAATCCATTGAAATGACACCGTATGAATTATGGTTTGGAGACAAACCTAAGCTGTCATTTCTTAAAGTTTGGGGATGCGATGTTTATGTGAAGAAAATTCAGCATGAAAATCTTGAACCCAAAGCGGAAAAATGCGTATTCATAGGATACCCTAAGGAAATGATTGGGTATACCTTCTATCACAGATCTGAGGGCAAGGTTTTTGTTGCCAAGAATGGATTCTTTCTTGAGAAGGACTTTCTCGCGAAAGGTGTGAGTAGTCAGAAGGTAGAACTAGAAGAGGTTATTGAACCTTCTCTTCATGAAATGGCGAGTGGCACAGCACCGGAAGTTGTTTCGGAGTTGAATTCACCTAATAAAGAGAGAGATAATGATATTGATCATGAAACTCTGAAAGAGGACACTACCGAACCTCGCAGGTCAAGTAGGACATGTGCAGCTCCTAAACTGTACGACAATCCTGTTATGAATTTCATGATTGATGAAATAGATGACCCTGTGATGTATGAAGAAGCGATGATGAGCCCAGATTCCAACAAATGGCTAGAAGCCATGAAATCCGAGATGGAATCCATGTACGAAAACCAGGTTTGGACCTTGGTGGACTTACCTCACGATCGAAAGGCCGTTGAGAATAAATGGATTTTCAAAAGAAAAACTGATGCTGATGGTAATGTGACCATCTATAAAGCTCGACTTGTCACAAAGGGGTTTCAAAAAATTCAAGGAGTTGACTACGACGAGACATTCTCTCCCGTAGCGATGCTAAATTCGGTTAGGATTATATTAGCAATTGTTGTATATTTCGATTATGAAATATGGCAGATGGATGTCAAAACCGCGTTCCTCAATGGTAATATTGAAGAAGAGTTGTATATGATACAACCTAAGGGTTTTTTCGATCCTAAGGATGCTGATAAGGTATGCAAGCTTCAACGATCCATCTATGGATTGAAGCAAGCATCCCGGAGTTGGAATCTCTGCTTTGATGAGGTGATCAAAGAGTTTGGATTTGTCCAAACTTATGGAGAGGCTTGTATTTACAAGAAAGTGAGTGGGAGCAAGGTGGCATTTCTGATATTATATGTGGATGACATATTATTGATTGGAAATGATATAGATCTTTTAAACAGTGTTAAAAGTTATCTAAACAGCAAATTTTCGATGAAAGACCTTGGTGAAGCTTCAAATATATTAGGCATTAAAATCTATAGAGATAGATCAAGGCGCCTAATTGGGCTATCGCAGAGTACATACCTTGATAAGATATTAAAGAAGTTTAATATGGACGGAAGTAATAAGGGGTTCTTACCTATGTTGCAAGGCAAGACATTGAGTAAGACTCAAAGTCCGGCTACAGCGGATGAAAGAGAGATAATGGATAAGATCCCCTATGCCTCAGCCATAGGCTCTATAATGTATGTCATGCTATGTACAAGACCGGATGTGGCACATGTTATTAGTTTGACTAGTAGGTACCAATCTGATCCAGGTTCGGAACACTGGATAGCGGTCAACAATATCCTTAAGTACTTAAGAAGAGCTAAGGATATGTTTCTTGTATACGGAGGTGAAGAAGAGCTAGTCGCTAAGTGTTATGTCGATGCTAGCTTTGACACAGATCCGGATGACTCTAAGTCTGAATCTGGATATGTATTTCTCTTGAGCGGAGCAGCAGTTAGTTGGAGGAGTTCCAAACAACCTGTGGTGGCTGGATCAACGATGGAGGCGGAATATGTTCTTTGCTTGAGCGGTAGCGAAGCGGTTTGGATGAAGGAGTTCATAACGGAACTGGGTGTGGTTCCTAGTGCATTGGACCCAATGGTGATCTATTGTGACAACAATGGAGCCATAGCCAACGCCAAGGAACCAAGGTCTCACAAGAATTCTAAGAATATTAAGCGCCGGTTTCACTCCATCCGCGAGCATATCAAGGATGGAGATATAAAGATTTGTAAAGTACACACGGACCTAAATGTAGTAGATCTGTTGACTAAAGTTCTCCCTAGGGAAAAACATGATCAACACCAGAACTCCATGGGTGTTAGATTTATCACTATGTAAACTAGATTATTGTCTCTAGTGCAAGTGGGAGACTGAAGGAAATATGCCCTAAGAGGCAATAATAAGGTTGTTATTATGTATTCCTTGTATATGCTAGATGTTTATTTTGCATGCTATAATTGTATTGATAGGAAACTTCAATACATGTGTGTTTAATAAACAAAAAGGGTTCCTAGTTATGCCTCTCTTCCAGACTAGCTCGTTGATTAACAAGATGATCAAGGTTTCCTGATCATGGACATTGGATGTTGTTAATAACGAGGTCACAACATTTGTGAAATGATGTGATGAGCATTCATCCGAAGTATAGAATTATGATCAAAGTCATTATGTTTACATTGCTATAACATCATATGAAGTAATCTTAGTCCTTAGACCATGAGATCATGTTAATTGCTAACACCGAAAGAGTATCTTGATAACATCAAACATCACACTGTAACAGGGTGACTATAAAGGTAGGTTCAGTGCTATGAAGGTGTTATGTTGAGGCTCATGGATCAAGAGTGGAATTTGTCAATCCCGATGATGGATAGATATACTCTGGGCCCTCTCGGTGATATCACATTAAGATAGCTTGCAAGCAAGTGATGTGATCACTAGAATGTTATATCACGGGAACAAGAAAAGAGTGCATGTCGGTAACGAGATCAAACTAGGTATTTGTATACTGATGATCGAATCTTGGACATGTATTATATCATCAGACAAAGGGATTAAGTTACTAGCATTAAAGGTTCTCATGATCACAGAAGTCATCGTTGAATGTGCAGGAGTCGGTATTGATCTCTAGGTCCCGCTTCTGATTATTGATCTGAGAGGAGTCTCAATCATGTCTGCATTATTCGTGAACCATAGGGTGACACACTTAAGGGTTGTCGGATACCATTTTCGAGCACATATGTTTCAGACAAAAGAATTGCAAAGCGCAGGAATTGTTTCGATAAAAACCGGAATTGTTTCGGGTGAAATTGCAGAAAGTGGTTCTGCATGTGATATTGAAATGTTGCAAGGGGTTTTATGTGAATGTTTGTTAATTAAATTAATTAACAAAATTCTGAATAAAATAAATAAAAGAGTTTTATTAATTGAGAGTTGCATTAAATTTGGTGGAAATTTAATGCATGTGAGTGGAATTTTGGGTGGAGCTTGAATTGATGTGAGTGGAGCTTCCACCACATGAATGAGGAAGAGGTGGGGGCACCCCCCTTGGCCACCGGCCATGGGTAGGGAGGAGCCCCTCTCTCCTATAAAAGGCCCCCTCTCCTCCCTCACAAAACACACCTCCTCGTGAAGGATCTCTCTCCCCCTCTAGATATTTCCCCATGGTCTCGGATTAGCGAGATACATGTTCCCGGTGGCATTGCGTCTGGAAGGAGTTGTTGCTTCCGCTGATTCGCTGGAGCGAGGAGGTGGAGATTGTCTAGTGGCTTGAACATGTGTGCGAGGACGGATGTGCTACTGATTTGTGGCGCTAGGACTTCCACACGATCTTGAGATCGGCAAGCGTACGACTACATCATCCACGAGTTCCAACACGTTAACAAAACTCTGTTGTCTTTGAGGGTAAGTTCTCCATGGATGTATATCCACCCGTTGCTTTGTATCTAATAGATAGATCTTGGCGTATAGTTCTCATCGTAGGAAATTTTTTGTTTTCTATGTGCAAACCAACACAAAGTCGGCGAGGATTTGGGATTAGATTGTTGTACGAGGTTTATACTCAATGTCGAAAGCTGAAAGCTCTATGCCCCATTTTGTGACGCGTCCTATATCATCGCTATTGTTAATTATATCTCTCATGGGAGCTGTGCTCACCAAGGCAATGGGATCTTCCTAAAAATAATGCCGTAACTTACAAGATGCAAAAAACACACCCTAAGCCAGCTTTTGATAGTGCGGATACCGCTGCTTTGATTCATTTAGGACTTCGCTGAGATAATAAGTCGGACGATGCACTAGGTGTTCCTGATTTTCCTCTGGTCTCTCCACCACCATGACGACACTGACGACTCTATTTGTCGCAGCGAGATAGAGCACCATCGGTTCTCGTGGTTCTGGTGCTGCAAGGATAGGATCAGATGAGAGTACTGCTCTCAGGTCTTGTAGTGCAGCTTCAGCTTCGTCATTCCAAATGAACTTTTTGGTCTTTTTCAGGAGCTTGTATAGTGGTATGGCTCTTTCTCCAAGCCAGCTTACAAACCGATTGACTTCCACAATGCAACCATTTAGTCTTTGAACATCCTTCAGGCGAGTTGGCCTGGAAATATTGAGTATAGCCTTAATCTTGTCTCGGTTTACCTCTATGAGTCTTCGAGACATGATAAAGCCTAACAATTTTCTGGCTGGTACTCCAAAGAAGCACTTCTTCGGGTTAAGCATTATGTTGTATTTTCGTAGATTGGCAAATCTTTCCTCCAAGTCGGAAACTAGAGTTTCCTTATTCTTGGACATCACCGCAATGCCGTCCACATATGCATGTACATTGCATCCGATTTGGTCGTGGAGGCAACGCTGCATAGTGCGCTAGTACGTAGCTCCTGCGTTCTTGAGCCCAAAGGGCATCGTAACAAAATAGAAGGTTCCGAAGGGGGTTAAGAATGAAGTTTTGATTTTGTCTGATTCCTTCATCCGGATTTGGTGATGCCCGGAATATGCGTCGAGAAAACATAGGAGTTCCGAGCCTGCCGTAGAATCGATAACTTGATCAATTCTGGGCAGAGCAAATGGATCTTTGGGACAAGCCTTGTTCAAGGCAGTATAATCAACACACATCCTTAAATCAATGGTGTCCTTTTTAGGAACCATTACAGGATTGGCTGACCACTCAGTGTGGATGACCTCTTCTATGCATCCGGCTAACTCGAGTCGGGCTAGTTCCTTAGCTATTGCCTTATGCTTTTCATCGCCGAAACATCGTAGGGACTGTTTGACGGGTTTAGCGTTCGGGTGTACATTTAGAGAGTGCTCGTCAAGTTTCCTAGGTACTCTGCTCATGTCAGATGGCTGCCATGCGAAGATATCTTGATTTGCTTGGAGGAACTTGACGAGCATGCTTTCCTATGCGCTATCTAGTCCTACACCTATCTGGGTCACCTTGGAGGGGTCATCATCCTTCAATGGTGTCTTCTTCGTCTCTTCCGATGCCTTGAACTCCGGATTCGGCTTTGTCACCTCCTTCTTCATTGTAGGCATCTCGGACGGATCAATGGTCTTCTTGATCTATTGGTATTCCTAGGCGTCCAGCACGGCTTCAGCAAAGGCGGCATTTCCATCCTTGCACTCTCGCGCCTTCTTCGGGTATCCCCTGATTGTGACCACGCCTTTGGGACCTAGAATTTTCATCATATTGTAAATGTAACACGGATGAGCCATAAAAGCCTAGTAAGCCGGACGTCCGAATATAGTGTGATACGCGCTCTTGAACGGGACCACTTCGAAGAAAAGTGCCTCCGCCCGATAGTTCTTTGGAGTTCCAAAGGTAACATCCAAAGTGTTCTCTCCTAGGGAATTTTTCCTTCTTCTTGTGACAACTCCGTGAAAGATCAGAGAATTGTGGTTTAGCTGGGTCTCTGAGATCCGCATCCAGCGTAGCGTTTCGACATACAGAATGTTAATATTGTTGCCATCGTCCATGAAAGTCTTGGAGAAACCATAGCCATCAATAAGTGGGTTGACGATTAAGGCGTATTTTCCTTGCCTATGCAACTTAGGCGGATAATCAGCATGGTCAAATGTGATTGCCACTTTCGACCAGTCAAGGAATTGTGGGACAGCCGGAACAGCTGCATTTAGCTCATGCAGAACTGCTTTCTTGACCTTAGCTGGTTGAGATCCGAGGAAGGTGACGTAAGTGTCTTTCTTTGTTGGGAAGTTTTTATTTCCCTCTGGCTTGGGATTTGAAGGATCAGCTTCCTCCATGTCGGAATATTCGTTGGTCTCTTTATCTTTCTCAGGATTCTTCTTTCCCTTCTTCCGCTTAGCCCTGTAGCCAGCGATATCGTCTTTCTTGATGTCGTCATTAAAACGACACACGGCGTTTGTGTGAGACAAGCCCCCACTGGCATCTAAGTGTTGCACACATGGGTTATTAGCAATGTTGGCCTAGGAGTAGGTTTTTCCAGGTTGCTGGTCTCCTCTACCTTGGACTCTTGATGTCCCACGACCGCGTCCGCGGCCACCGCCATGTCCTCCTCGTCCTCCAGACCCAAAAGTAGCACTGACCACTACCGTTTCCGTGTTGGATTTTTCTTCTGAGGTGTTGTTGCACTTCTGAGCTTGCTACTTTGGTTGTTTTGCCGACTGTGGCATAGCTAGGGCGTTCAATAATCCCTCTACGTTGTCGGCAGCATCGGCATACTTGCTCGCTGTTTCTATCATCTCTCCTAGATCATTGACTTTGTCACACTTCAAGCGATGCTGCAGTAAACCAATCGGGAGCCTGCAATGAAAGCTTCAATCATAGTTTGTTCATTTACTCCTTCACAGGAGTTCTTAGTGTTGATCCATCGTCCGAGGTAATCTCGGCAAGTTTCTCTGGCTTTCTAGGTGCAACGCTGTAGGTCTCCTACCATACAGGGCCTCCGATGCGTGCCTTTGAATATCCGAAAGAACGCGCTTTGCATGTCATACCAGTTGTGGATGGTGTTCTCCGGAAGTTCATTTATCCATGATCGTGCCACCTTCTGCAACATAAGTGGGAGATATCGGGTTGCGACCAGGCTGTTTCCATCTTTGGTGATGCAGCAAGCCTGGAAAAAATCCTGGAGCCAAGTATTTGGCCGAGCTACACCGTCGTAGGGTTAGATGTGCCTTGAAATAGCAAATCCTTCTGGGAATCTTGTTGCTCTTATGCATGGTCCAAAGCATTTTGGACCCACATAGATTTCGTCGTTCTCGTAGCACTGCGCCTCTATGTTGGAGTTGATCTGATGTCTCGCGTCACTTGGTGATAGAGATCACCGTCCTGATTGACGGTTGTGGCTGCAGTGCCTTGGAGCCGGACTTCGGCTTCTGCCACCACCTCCTCCGCCACGACGCCCTCCTTGGGAATCATTGTGGTGGCTACTTGGTGGAGAAGGTGGATTGTTTCCAGCTAATCGCCGGCCTCCGTCCGAAGCGTCATTATTCTGGTTCCGGGGAGGGTCTTTATTGTGACGAGCCCCCTGCCGGCTTGACTCGACATGATGTCCGTCGTTCCTTCGTCCGTAATTCCCATCGCGATGGGGTTCAGCTGGACGGCTTGCATGTCTAGGAGGTGGCATTCTTTGACGGTCCTCCTCCCGACGTTTCTCTTTGTCTTCTTCCCTACGATCGTTCGACTCTTGCCGGGTAGGATTTCTCGGATACAGTGCAGCATTTGCTTCTTGCTCCGCGGCTGGGGCAACGTTGCACCAGTCACGTGCCGTTTTGTGGTGCTGCCCTGAAGATCCAATTGTTGAGTAGTTGTGTTCCCGATGGTTGAAACGGTGATGCTGCTCCGGAGCCTGTTGGGGTCTTATGTCATTCCAGGCCAGATTCGTGCGGCATTGGTCAGATTGAGAGACCAGTTTTCCGCTACCGGACTTCGCAACCTTCTGCTGCTCCAGACCCTTGGTGAGTAGCTTAATGCCTAATCGGACTTGTTCTAGGCCTGGATTATTTGCTAGGATATCTCGGGCCACAGCGGTGTTCTGTACTGGTGTTGGGTACACCAGATCTCCATTACTGTCGAGCCGAGGCATCCCCGGATCTCCCTCAAAGAGAACCTTGCGTACTTCCAGAAATTTGTCTTCCCGTACGTGGCCTTTTCGGGTCTTCTTATGTTGTAGAGAGATGAGATTCTTCATAGTAGACATGCGCTTCTTCTCTTCCTCGATGTTTTTGGCTTCATCCAGGAGTACTTGGCGACGCGCTTCTAGGGCTTGGGCCCTTTCTTACAATTCTGCGGCAGTGAGTTCTGCCACAGTAGGGATAAGTGTGGTTAATGCAGCATCGATGAGTTTACAGTCACCTGAAGTGACCACGTGTCCATCCACCGACTCTTCTTTGGGCTTATCTGGGATAAGTGCTCCATCCGAGTCTTCCTCATATTCTTCGGCAATCACCTCCTCTGCCGGAAGTTCTTTTGTTGGGGTCTTGTTCTTCTTCTTTGCCTTCTTGGCAGCGCCGGTAGCAAAGAAGGCTTTAGGTCCGTTTCTCGGAGTCAAGCTCTGAGCGGTACTTTCGGACATCTAGACATCGGGATTATCTCCGAGATCCATGTCATCCTGCGCTTTGGGAGAGTTTTCTCCGGATCCTTCATCCATGGCTTCTCCTTCTTCTGCAGCTTTGGAGTTGAACTGCTCTTCATATTCCGCGGAGAACTTCCGGAAATCTGCCGATGTCATCGAGTCATCCGAGGATACGGGTAAGTCGGTGTTCGTTCCGATCGCCTCCAACACCGAGTCTTCGTTGTCTCCAGCATCGGTAGAGCCAGATCCGGATCCAACATGTCCGACAAAGTGCGACGTGTGGGTCCTGAGGTAGTTACGTCTTTCCTCGTGGGCTTCCTTGAAATTCCTGATGGTTTCGAGAACCTCATCCACGTTTGCGCCTTGCAGCATCATGCGCCTCAACGTATGCCTCAGGAAAGGCTGGTCTGTTCCGGTGTTGGCAGAGCCAAAACCAAGGTTAGTGTCCTGCTCCTCCTGGATTTCGACCTCGGTGGGTAGATCGAGATGGGAATCAGCCTCGCTAGGGAGATCCACTCCAGATTCGACTTGAACCACAAGATCTACTTCAGGTTCGGATTTCTCCACTATCTCCGTGATAGGTGTGGGCTAGGTGGGATTAGGGTTCTCCGAGATCCAGAACTCTGCTGCCTCCGCGGACAAAGTGGACCCAGAGTTTTCTTCTGCCTCTATCATCACCGCTGGGGTGGGTGGGACAGGTTCACCGAAACCGATGTACACATCGATCTCGCCAAATGACATGATGGTGTAAGCAGTCACGGCCTCCCTAGCCGGAATCCAGGTCTCGTCGAGAATGATGAGAGGGACATCGTTGGCATAGAGGACGCGACCGACGGCGATAGTCTCGCCGATTCCAATTCTTGCAGATTTCGCTCGGAATGCAGATCCGAAGCTCACTTGCCCCAGGGTGGGTGCCAAATGTCGTCGAATTGATGAAAAGTATGCCATGAGGGGGTCCTCAAGACATGCGAAAGAGAGGGTGTGAGACGTACGGTGTTCCGGGACGGTGAGCACACAAGTTTACCTGGGTTCAAATCCGTCGGCTTTGAACGGATCCTACTCCTGCTAGCAATCCAGTAATACGGCAGAGCCAGAATATGGGTTACAAGGTTTTCGCCTGTGCGAGTTAAGATTGTAGACTATTGTGAGGGTGCCCTGAAGGCTCTCCCTAGGACGACTTATATAGATATCCGACCTAGGGTTTACAAGAGAGACCTATCCTGCTACAACTAAGAGTCGGTTACAGAGTACATCTTGAACTACAAGTAACACTATGGGCCTATGTCGGTAAGTTATATGGGCCTTCCTGTAGCCGGATTGGACTCCGTCTCTTCTCCCTGACTGGGTCGCCCGTGAAGCAATGCTCTAACCCGAAGTGGGCCACCCTGGTCAGTGAAGCATAGTGAGGATACCCAGAAAGTATATCCCCAACAACCGACAAGATTCTTAGAGATTAACACATCTTTATCTTCTTGTGATGATCCTAACTTGAACACATGTACTCCTCGACAGGATTTTTCATATCATTTTGGGACATGTGGTACCTAGCTTAAGGTAGTTCTGAGTATTTTCTATGGTGTTCTGCTACTGCTAATCTATTTTGTAGTAGGAGTAATACCTATGTAGTAGTACTTGTTTAGACCGACGGATCTAGTGCAGAATATGGTCTCCCTTTCCTTTTGAATCATGACCTTGCTACATCTACCGAATTCAATGTCTACATTGCTGAATATGTCAATTCCTTTGGTTATTGTACTGCTAAATCGTTCACTTTGAAATGGTGCTAAATCTATCAAGTGCCGCTTATTATGAACTAGGAATCTGTTGATATTTTACTGTCTTATTCAGTATTGCTGAATCTGTCAAATGTTCTGTTGTTGCTATTAAGTATTTTTTAGAACTAATAGTGATGTATTGGTACTTGTTTAGATCAAGACCAGTAGATGGTCTTTCTCTTCTTTTGGAACATGGCCAGAATATGTTCTCTCTATCCTTTTGAATTATGGCCTTGCTACATATATTTAATTTTAGTGTCTGCATTATTAAATGTCGTGGTGGTGTCACGGCAGATGCCATGGATAGGCTAAAGGTGGGGCCAATATGCACTAGAGAAATCCAGGGAGGGATAGTGTGGTGATTCCACACACTGATGCTTTGTATTCTCCAAGCTAAATGAGTTTACAAGTGCTCCTTCAGCTGTATTGGGGAGAGGAGGAAGAAGGAGCTCTCTTACTCTCACCACTTCCTATCTCCCAGGAACCAACTACTCAAATGCCAACCAACCCCCTTCTATAGAGGCCCTAGCGCTCCTTATAAAGGGGAGGCTAGGTCTCCAATTAGGGCATACGTGGATGCATATTCCTGGGAATATGCCTCTTCCCAAAATAGCAAACCGACCGGATCACTTTTCGCTATCGTAAGCTATGCAGAGGCTACGTAAGCCTCTGCGGTGCCAGCGTCATCCGACACAAGGCGCGTCACCCTTGTCGGCCACGCCTCGGTGGTCCTTCTCTCTATCCGCTTCGCTCATGCTCCAGCGTACAGTGACCACCTTTTGACCAGCGAGATACCTTCCTTCTCTTGCAAGCCTGATATAACCAGGATCATGCCTGGTTAATCCTGCCACGCGGGTACCTGCATACAAGTTACAAAGTACCTACCGGCATATGACATACGTCGGCCGGGACTTAGTTAAGTGGACATCCTCCGGTCCGGGTTACGCCGTGATTCGGCCTGCCTTGAGGTGACTTGGCCAGCATTCGCTTTGACCTTGCCGTACCTCGGCTAACTCGACCTCTATATCCCGGCGTGATCCTACCTGGGGGTATTCCCCCAACATTAGTCCCTGAAGCTGGTGCGGTTAAGGCCACGGCAGGTTCAATTTACCGAGCCTTTTGCTCCCTTTTCCGAGTTACCTCATAGCCCGGATATCATTGGCTAGCTTTTCCCTTGGCACATTCCGAGTTTTCACTCGCTGGCCAGGTCACCCTTTAGCTTTCCGGGTTATCCTTCCTTCTCTCGTACGCTTCCCCACGTGGACGGTAATCATTATCTTGCCTCATTTTAAGGGCCTGTGCCAGTTACTGCACTTAATGTCAGGTGTTACTGTTGCATATGTCACGTCGCGTCTGTCTCCTTGTTAACTGTATCACCACGTCGCGTCGTGGGATCCCCTGTGCCCTGTGGCCCTTCCTGTGGCTCGCCTCTGATTGGCTGACCTGGGTAATACACGGCCACACCGTGTGGCCTTGGCGCATTGCACAATCCCACTACCCCCGTTGGGGCGTGGTTAAATAGGAGAGGGGGCGCGTCCCTTGGCCATTTTCCACTTCTCGCGCCCCTTCGCCTCTCTTCCCTTTCTTCTTCCTAGCGACAGCGCCGCCGCCGCCGCATCTGCTTAGAAGCACCGCCACCGTACCGTGCCTTTTTGCACCTGCATCGCAGGCCTCTCCCGTGCAGCTCCACCACCACGGGTCCGCGCCAGTCCAAGGTTCTGCCCCCCACCTCCGATAGGGCCGGTGAGGATAGCGATCTAGACATGACTGAAGAGGAGCTCGCCATTGCGGAACAGGAGATGGAGGAGGAGGCGGAAAACATAGAGCGTGGCGCCTGGGCTGGTTCCTGGGTGTGCCAGGACGACCTGGACTGGATCTATCGCACCCGCCGCATCCCCGAGGGCGTGATTGCCCGCCTCGCCTCCGAGGAGCTCGCTCCCTCACCCAATCCGGGTGAGTTCGTCGTGTTCCTCGCCGATTTTCAGCGCGGCTTCGGCCTCCCCGTCAGTGATTTCTTCCATGACTTCCTCAATATCTATGAGCTTCAACCTCACCATCTCCCGGCAAACGCCATCACATCCCTTTCTTCCTTCGCCTCCACCGTAGAAGGATATGTCGGTTTGTGGCCCACCAAAGAGCTTTGGATCCGGTTCTTCGGTCTGCGAAGGAACGTGATTCCGAATAAACTGCTTGACAAGGAGGACAAACATTTGACACAATTCGGTGCTGCCTCTATTTGTCCCCGGAAACAATCCATCTTTCCCCGGGTCACGGGGCTTGATTCTTGCAAGGGCTGGGCCTGAACTTTCTTCTATGTCAGAAATGGCACGAATGAAGATCTGATCCGGCTGCGCCCCTATGCTCTGGGTCCTCCTAATCCGGATTTGTGGGACCGGGTTTCCAAGAAACCCACTGTCTTGGCGAATCAAGTCAACAAGCGGTTTCAGGAGCTGAAGGATGCGGGGCTGCGCATAGCGAGGATCACGATGATCACTTCGTCCATAGCGGATCCCCCTCTCGAGCGCACACAAGCTTTGCCACATGAACTGGCACCTTGACCCCAACCGGACCTCTTCCTTTGAACTGAACAACACCGAGATATTCCGCCGGGTCAAGGCCCTTTTTACGATCGACAAAAACTTCTCCGCTGATTGGGAGTGGGGGATAGAACAATTCTGCCGGGACAAGCCTCCTCCTATGGTAAATCTCGTGATTCAATTTTTTTCCGAGTTATATTCTATGTCGGAGTATGTTGTTTATCTAATCCTTTTGTATTTCCTTCTTAGCTGTTTCTTCAGCAAACCCTCGAAGATGGCACCGAGACTTCGCTCAAATTGGCGAAGGATCGACTTGTCTCGGATGAGGAGGAGCAGGATCAGGAGATGTTCCTGCCGTTCCCTGATGCAACCAAGCGACCCACTGGTAACTTCTCTTCCTTAAGAGATTGGCCTAATGATGAAGATGATTCTAACATTGAGGTGATGGAAGCATTTGACGTTGTACCCCTTTCTTATGCCTTTCCGGCTTTAGCTAACTCGGCTGGGCAGATCCACGAAGATCCTCCTCTTGCCACGGGTGAGATGGTCCTAGCTGCGTCAAAGAAACGGGCGACCGCATCTGCTGCTTCTTCCGGACCTTCTAAACCGACCAAGAGGAGGAAGAAGTCCGTAGATAAGACCGCCACCAAGCCTCTGGCAAAGGCCATAGTCCGGAGAGCTCGAAAGCCCAAGGAGCCTTTGACTTCTGACGAGTAAGTCATTTCTTCCTTTGTCTAATTCTTTGCTTCATGTTTTTCTATCTATATGCCTTTCCTTTGTTATAACTTGTTATTCATCATTTGATTCGGTAGGGCTGTGGTGGAGGTTCCCTAGAGCGGATCCAGCATCGCTTCGCCTCTCCGGCATACCCCATCTCCCCCTCGTGGCGACGATACACGCCCACTGAGCCCCATTCAGGAGGGTTTAGCGGCTGCTTCGGGTTCTAGCCCACCTCGTCCAGAGGAGGGAAACCTTGGAGCAGGGGGAAGTGGCTCTACCGAGGCAGCGGATGCTCCCAGCTCCTCTTCGGCTCAGCCGCAACCTGCCACCTCTGAGGTACCTACAGCACCCCCGCCAGCACCAGCACCAGCACCAACAGCAGCACCACAAGTATCAGCAGCAGCACCAACTCCTTCCGCCTCGTCCAAGTATTCCAAGACTCGGCGAGAAGGCCCAGTTAGCACCAAGGCTGCACCCAAGAGCAAATCCGTAGCTCAAACCTCAACCTCTCAGCAGCAGCCTAAAGCCAAGAAAACTTCTGACGCCTCCAGGGCAGCATCTATCGAGGCTAGACAGCGCACGCTCGCGTCCATGCTTCCGAAGAAAACTCCAACGAAGAAATACGCCTCCCTCGGGTCAGCTAGCATGCAACTTGCATTGCACACTAGCCCTGCTGCTGCCCAAGTTGAAAGGAGGGAGGCCCACGCCAAGGGTTTGATTGCACCCCACATGCCTAGTGGAGAGCGCTATCCTCCGGCCCTAATTGAGTACGTCAATAACTGGAACAAGGCGAAGTTCGTCAATAACGACAATCTCCTGGAGAAGTTCGGGCCTGCCGAGTTTGCCACACAAATGAACACAGCCGCCAAGGCTATCAACCTTGCCGGCCGGATGATGGAGGTACGCTACTTTGTCTTTTCTTTAGCATATACAAGTGCTTAGAGATATATCCATTAGTCCCCGAGCCTCCGGGGGAGTAACTTGTCACTCGATCGGATGCTCCTTAGAGAATTAACATAGATCCCTAGTAACTTCGGATATGCACACACTTAAAGCCGGGTTAAGTTCGACTTGGCCCGGATCTTGTACACTTCGAATATGCACACACCTAGAGCTGGGTTAAGTTCCACTTGGCCCAGATCTTGTACACTTCAAATATGCATACACCTAGAGCCGGGTTAAGTTCCACTTGGCCCGGATTTTGTACATTTCGAATATGCACACACCTAAAGCTGGGTTAAGTTCCACTTGGCCCGGATCTGGTACACTTTGAATATGCACACACCTAGAGCCGGGTTAATTTCAACTTGGCCTGGATCTTGTTCACTTCAAATATGCACACACCTAGAGCCGGGTTAAGTTCCACTTGGCCCGGATTTTGTACACTTCGAATATGCACATAATTAAGTCAACTTTGCTTTTTTCAGGTCACCACCAATCGTCGGAGTGCTGAGTTTCAGCGCCTCTTGGACACACACAAGGGGCTGCGCTCGAAACATTCTGCACTTCTTGCTGAGTTTGAAAAGAGGGGTAAGTTTTCTCTTTGCCTTCTTCCTTATCCTTCCTTGCTTTTCCGCCGAACTAATCTGTTATTCGGATTGGACAGCCGAAGTGGAGGCCGAAAACACCATCATGAGGAAGAACTTGGATCAGATAAGAGGTAAGTCACTTCGGTTACTTAATTTCTGTGCTATCTTTCCTTTCTCCTGAGCTCGGAAAATATTCATACCTCGACTTTGCCGGGTCAACAAACTATTTCAGCATCCCTTGAAGATAGTGTACCTGTGCCTGATATGATGCTGCATTTTCTCGAACAAGCAGGGCAACACCAGGCCAAACTTAAGAAGAAGGATGATGAGCTCGCCTAACTCCGAGCCAAAGATGATGAAATTTCCAAGCTCAAGGCCGAGATGAAAAAGCTTAAGGAGCTCCATAAGGTTGAGATGGACAAGGCTGGCCAAGATTTCACCGAGGAGCAAGAATGCCTCAACCTTCAACTCGCAAAAGATCAAGAGCTACTGAAGGAGGCCGATGTCAAGCTTGAATCGGCAAATGCTGAACTTGAGATACTTCGGAAGAGGCGTGCTGATTGCACCACAGAGCTGATCCGGATCCACAGTCATATCTCTCGTAAGTTCTTTTCCTTCAGCCGACATGAATTTCTCCGGGTCAACCTCCTTTACTCATTTCACTTGTCTTGTTTTTAGGGAAATTCCCGGAGGGTAATGCCATTGCGGCTAATGTCGTTGCCAAGTTCCGCCAGCAGAGGGGTACTCCAGTCCTAGATCTGAAACCATTCCCTTTGACATGGAGGACTTGCTGGTCAGCCTATCCTCTCGCCTTGAGATTATAAAAAACTATGGTTTGGATATCCTAGACGTAGCCGTCCGGATCTTTCGCGCCCTTTGGCCCCAAGAGGATGTTCCGGTGGGATCCACTACCTTGATCAACAGATTGATGGATTGCGAGACCCAGCTTGACCTCTGGAGGGAATCCGCCGCACGCGCCGGAGCTGAAACTGTTCTCCACTTCGTGCTCACATGGTATGAGAAAATAAATTTGAATCTTTTCGAGCGCTTGCGCACCGGATCAAGGTGGTCAAATGATCCGGATTGGATAGCTAGGCGCAAGGCTTGCGCCCATAACCTCATTCAATTTTCCCCCATCCATCAATGGATCGAGGGACCAAGCTTTCTCGGTGTTGTTGACGACGAGTATGTCAAAGATGGTTCGGATGAGGAAGAATAGGACAAAGCCTCAGACGTTGATGAAAATGAAGATGACGATGAAGCTGAGGCCGGAGTTCCACCTGCTAGCGCCGAGTTACCTCCTCCTGCTGCTCCTTGAGCACCCAAAAAACACTTTGAAAATTATCAGATCCCCGGTATGCCGGGTGTAGATGTATTAAGCATACTAATTATGTTTTGCTACCAAGTTATTTATGCCGGATTATCTTGGGCGTAGTCTCTGAGTTTCATTTTCTTGTTCCTTCAATTTCATGGCTCGGCTCGCGTCTACCTTGATTCGGTTTTGTGACTTACGAGTCCGAGTTTCAAAAATTGACTTAACACTACTTGGAAACTTTAGGCCTAGCTCAAAGTAATCCAGCGTAGTAAACATAAAGTAAACATAAGGTTAGTCCGAATAACAAATGTCGGCTCGATTAAGTTATTTTCCTTAGTCGTTTTCCGTATGCTACGCAATTCCAAACTTGTTCTCTTTCTTGCCATGAAGCCAAATCTTGTTGGACAGCAGCAAGTCGAAGAGTTGAGTTTTTGGTGCTCACACACTACTAATCCGGCTTAGGTAGAAGCAACTTACGCCAGCCGACATAAAAATAACAAATACAGGAAACAACAACAAATATCACTAAGGCAGTCCCCGAGTTACTGCTCGGGGTGCCAAGATTTCATTTATAAACTCATTGCCGGCATACATACCAACATATGAGAGACTCGAATACAGACACTTCTTTGTTAAGTGTAGAATGGATGGAGTAGAGCTACATTCCATGGACGCTTAGATTCCTCGCCGGACCTGTCTGCCTTGTTCTTCTCCTGTGGTTTTGCATCGGTGAGATAATAAGAGTCATTGTGCAATGCTTTGCTCACAATGAATGGCCCTTCCCATGGGGGGGATAACTTATGCATGCCAGCAGTACGTTGTACCAGCCGGAGTACCAGATCACCTTCCCGGAAGACTCGGGGGTTTACCTTCCGGCTATGATAGGGTCGGAGGTTTTGCTGATATATGGTGGATCTGGACAATGCCAATTCTCTCGCTTCTTCCAGCAGATCAACATCATTTTGTCGGGCTTCTCGCACTTCGGATTCTGTGTATTGGGTGACCCTAGGCGAATCATGCTCTATGTCGGCTGGTAGTACAGCTTCTGCCCCATATACCAGAAAGAATGGCATATAGCCTGTTGATCGATTTGGAGTTGTTCTTAAACTCCATAGTACCACTGGTAGTTCTTCTATCCAGCACCCCGCTGATCTTTGCAGCGGCTCAATGAGCCGGGGTTTTATCCCAGATAATACTAATCCGTTGGATCTCTCCACTTGTCTGTTCGATGCGGGATGGGCTACCGAGGCAACGTCTAGCCGGATCTTTTTATCTCGGCAGAATCGTGCAAATGCTCCTTCAGCAAAATTAGTGCCGTTATCTGTTATGATACTGTGAGGATAGCCATATCTCAAGATGATGTCTTTGAGGAATGTCACGGCCGTAGCTCCATCACATTTTCTTATTGGCTTCACTTCAATCCATTTGGTGAACTTGTCCACCATAACCAAGATATGGGTCATATTTCCTCTCGCTGGTTTAAACGGGCCAACCATATCCAAACACCATACGGCAAATGGCCAGGTAATTGGTATAGTCTTGATCTCCGACATTGGCATATGTGTCTTGGTTGCATACCTCTGACAGCCGTTGCATTTTCTTACTAGATCTTCTGCTTGTTCCAAGGCACTTGGCCAGTAGAACCCATGCCAGAAAACTTTTGCCACTAATGCTCTGGATGAGGCGTGATTCCCACATTCCCCTTGATGTATATCTCGGAGGATGTCAAGCCCTTCTTCCGGGTCAACACACCGCTACAGGACATTCGTGACACTCCTCCTGTACAGCTCGACATTGATAATCGTGTATGCCTTTGCGTGCCTCTAAACTTGCCTTAAAAGCACTTCTTCATCGGGCAAGGATCCATCCTTCAGGAACTGGAATATGGGCAGTGCCCAAGATGGTATGGCTCGCACAGGAAACACATCCTCGTCCACTTCCATTCGATCTACTGGCATAACCTCTAAAGGTCTGCCCAGTCCCTAGGTTCTGAAGCGATCCCAGGTTTGCGAGCGGTCCCGGGTCTCCTGAGGCACTTCCCATGTCAATGTTCATGGGCACAGCTTCCGACTCTGGATTTTCCGGGATATAGATTGACTCGGATTCTGGGGGTGGCCTGATAGATGGCTTTCTGAGGTGCTCCAGTGCTACACCTGGTGGAATCGCTTGTCGGGTGGATCCGAGTTTTGACAGTATGTCGGCAGCCTCATTTTTCAGCCGGGGTATATGATGGAACTCGCATCCCTCGAAGTATCCTGATATTTTCTGCACATGAAATCTGTACAGTGCCATGTTTTCATCCAAAGCATCCCATAGCCCCGAGACTTGCTGAACTACCAAATCCGAGTCGCCAAAGCACTGGATCTGACGTATTCCAATTTCTTTTGCCACTTTGAGCCCATGCACAAGTGCTTCATATTCTGCAACATTGTTTGATGCTGCGAAGTGGATCTGCAGCACATACTTCAGCTGGTCCTTCTTGGGCGAGGTAAGCACAACTCCGGCGCCTAACCCGGTTTTTGTTTTTGATCCGTCAAAATGCATTCTCCAGTAGTTCGTATCTAGCAATGGTGGCTCATATTGCATCTCGGCCCAATCCACGAAAAAGTCGGCCACTGCCTGAGACTTGATCGCATCTCTCCTGTCGAATTGTGGAGCATAAGGGGCTAGTTCAATACCCCATTTCACGATCCGACCGCTTGCATCCTTATTGCTCATTATCTCAGATATGGGGGCTTCACATATCACTTTAATGGGGTGTTCTTCAAAATAGTGCTTCAGCTTCTTTGCTGCCAATATACACCATATGCCATTTTTTGATAGTGGGATAGTTCTGCTTTGATGCTGATAATACCTCGCTCAGGTAATAGACTGGCCTCTGCATCGACTTACCCTCTTCGTCGAGCTCTACCACTATTACTACACTTACAACTCGGTTGGTTGCGGCTACATAGAGCAACATTGGCTCTTTTGATAGTGGAGAGGCTAATACTGGTGCAGTGGCTAACATTTTCTTTAGCTGAATGAAGGCATCGTTGGCCTGCAGCGTCCATACAAATTTGTCTGACTTTTTCATTAGTTGATAGAGAGGTAATGCCTTTTCTCCCAACCGACATATAAACCGACTTAAGGATGCCAGGCAACCAGTGAACTTATGGACATCATTAAGACACTTCAGCAATTCCATTCGTTCTATGGCTCAGATTTTCGTTGGGTTAACTTCGATACCTCGGTTGGAGACAAGAAATCCGAGTAATTTTCCAGCCGGGACACCAAAGGTACATTTCTCCGGGTTAAGCTTCATCCGGAATCTCCTTAGGTTTGCGAATGTTTGCCTGATATCATCAAGGAGAGTTTTGCTTTCCTTGGTTTTTATAACCACATCATCCACATATACTTGCACATTTCCACCAATTTGATCATGTAAACATTTCTATATACATCTTTGGTACGTTGCCCCTGCATTACGTAAACCAAAAGGCATGGTGCGATAGCAATAAGCCCCATACGGGGTGATAAATGCAGTCTTTATTTGATCATTCGGGTTCAGAGGTATCTGGTGGAAACCAGAATATGCATCTATGAATAACAACAGTTCACACCCAGTAGTAGAATCTATGACCTGATCTATCCTTGGCAGTGGGAATGGATCCTTTGGACATGCCTTGTTCAGGTTCGTGTAATCGATGCACATACGCCAAACCACTGCCACATTCGGATCATCTTCCTTCTTTTCCACAAGCATCGGATTAGATAGCCAATCCGGGTAAAGCACTTCCATGATAAACCCGGCTGCGAGGAGCCGAGCTATCTCATCCCCAATGACGTTTCTCCTATCTTCGGCGAAGCGGCGGAGAGGTTGCTTCACCGGCTTTGCTCCGGGTCTCACATTCAAAGAGTGCTCGGCCAACTCCCTCGGAACACCTTGCAAGTCCTGTGTGGACCAAGAAAAGATATCCTGATTCTCACGGAGGAAGTTGACGAGCTCGCTTCCTATTTGTCAGTTAACCCGGCACCAATTGTTATGGTGCGCTCTGGGAACAGATCATCAACAGGCACTTTCTTTGTATCCTCTGTTGCTTCAAATGAGACACTTCCTTGCGGGTTACTCAGCACCGGCATATACTGCTGTGCGGATTGAGCCAATGTCGCTACTTCCTGGATCTTTCGCTTTTCTTGTGCAATCACGAGTGACTCGGCTAGGTTAAACCCGGCCGACGCACACTCAATGGAACGTCGGAAATCTCCTGCTATGGTAATTACTCCATTTGGCCCAGGCAACTTGATCTTCAGGTAACTGATGTGACAACTTGCCATGAATTTGTTTAGCGCTGGCCTACCGAGTAACACGTGATATGCGCTTTCTAAGTTCACAACTTCAAACTCCAAGTTCTCAGTTCGGCAGTTATCTCATGTGCCGAATAATACGTCAATCCGGACCTTGCCAATGGGTTCACAGGAAATGTCTAGCACAATACCATGGAAAGTTGTCCTCGTGGCTTGGAGCATGTTTTCCGAGATACCCAACTTGCGCATGGTATCCATGTACATGATATTAATGCTGCTGCCATTGTCAATCAGCACCTTGGAAAATCTCACATTGATATTTGGCCCGATGAATGTTGGGTCCAGCACTAATGCATATGAACCAGGACTCCGTATAAGCTTGGGATGTTCCTTGATACTCTAGGTAATTTCCTGATCCGACCAAGGCATGTACCTCGTCACTGCCGGCATAACCGCATTCACTTCCATATGTCGGCGCTACAAGCTCTTTCTATCTGTTTCCTCCGTGGTAAACACACAGTAACTCTGGGGATGCTCTCTGTATTCATTTCTCCCCTCATTTTTGGGGTAACTTTGATCTGGCTGATACTGATTTTACACTTGATGCAATGCATCCCTTCTCTCATGGTTTTCATACCTCAGCGGAGGTGGTGGCAACATTAACTGTTGCGTGTTCAATTGCTGTTGGGGTAAATCCTGCCGAGGTTGATCGTTCCGAGGTGCCTGAGCATTCCCCGAACCACTTTGTTCAATCTTCCTCATCCACTCGCATTGCAGAGCCGTGTGACCCGCCGAGTTACTCGGATTTGGCGTGTGAAATTTGCACAGCTGATCCAGCATTGCCTCATACGTATACCTCGGCCGGTATTTCTTTTCTTCCCACTGTTTCTTCTGTTCTGGCGTCCAAGTTTTCTTGCCATCATTTCTTGGAGTCCATTGTTGCCCTCTAGTTTTCTGACGCTGATTGCTCCCTGCTCCGGGTTGATCTTGATTTACAGCCGCAACTTGTTGCGAACTGTACCTGTAATCCGGTTTATCATCTCTTCTCTTACCCCAGTAATCATTCCGCCAGGATGACCCGGCTCCATCTCACTGGTAGTACTCCTCATTGACTCGTTTGACATAACCCGGGGTTGAGTCAGATCTCCCAAAGCATACGAATCAGCAATCCGGATTGTCTCTGCCAGTGTAGTTGTAACACCCTCGAATCGGCCCTATGCAAGCTTTAGCGCTTCCCGCCAAAACCCGCATAGAAACGATTCAAGGACACCCACCAGGCACTTTCATGCGGGTGGAAAACGAAGTAATAACATTACACAACAGTCCTCGATGGGACCCACAGAATAGATATATATACAACAGTGACTCAATGAGTCAGGAATATAGATATAATATACAAAGATCCAAATCACCTTGAAAACAATTGAGCGTCCGACTACGGACAAGATGCAAATGGGGCTAAGAGCCCTGAAGAATAACCAATGGCGTCCATAACCCTGCCCAGGCCAAGCCGGAAGGGTAACCCTGCTAACGACGTTGATCACAAACCTGCTAAACAAAAGGGGTGCCGACAAAGGGCAAAGGGAAAAGAGGAGCGTCAGTACTGAGGCCAGTACACGGCGAGGCTAGAATTCGGCGTCTCTCGCCTACATAGGTATGGTGGGCTGAAGCGACAGCGTGGCGGCACTAAACAACCTATAGAGACTCGATACAACTGGCGTTTATCAGAGAGGTTAAGAAAGACCTATTCGGATCCAACCTGAAGCTAACACCAAACAAACCCGTCCTGGGATTTCCCCCTCGAGACCAAACGAGGAAGTCAAACCGAGGAACTCACACGGTTGGCAGTTTTATTCATTCCATTATAGTTAAGCCCTTACTAATCAGATATAGATAGCATGAGTCATCCTGATAGCATAAGTAGTGGGAAGTTTTAATCACCATTCCGTTGTAGTGGAAACATGTACTAGTCAGATATATTTGTCCTGAGGAATCCCAAAACCCAACAGTTGTTGGCACTTTTATCACATTCCGTTGGAGTTGCAATTCTTACTAGGCATATATAACAAAACAACCCAGATCCAGCAGCTGTTGGCATTTTTAATATCCATTCCATTATAGTTGAATCTGATTACTAGTCATATATTGAGTCAAGTTTATGGCACTACTTTAGTTATGCTTGTCTATGATCGAGATACTGTGCTACAAGTCGTCCATAACCGCGGACACGGCTTTCAGAAAGTTTTACCCTGCAGGGGTGCACAAATAGCAACACACACTCGATCAACCTCGGAAAAACCAACTCAAAACCCAACGAGGCTTTCACGACAAAGCGATCACAGGATTCATAAAATATTTCGGGGGGGCCACCCACTAAGCTACCATAGAAGTTGGCGGCTCGAGCGGACCCAGGTTTGTGTGGGCGGTAATGATTGGGAACACGAAAGTGTGACTGGGCTTATCGATACAGCGAAAACGTGTCACGATCCTAAACAGTACAGGTGCTCCATGCACAATCGTAAATAAAGCAGTAAAGCATGGCATAAGTACATGATAGTAATAAAGCCCCAAACTACTTTGTGGCCCCAAAAATAGAAATGAATCAAGCTCTGGCTCAGGAGGGTCCATAAGGCCTCCCGGATGTGGATAGTGCGAAAAATCAAGGAACGGGTATCAAGTACTCGGGGTCCTACGGGACACAAGTGAGCGTGGAAGAACCAAATAACATCTATTGCCCACCGATGCCTCTGCATTAGATATATCTAGCATTTTAATAGTTGTATTTAAAGTCATGATCAACTCCACCATAAACATCTGCCAGTATTCCAACAACTGTGGTACTTGACAACACGAGATCGCACCTGAGCAAGCAACTATGACTCGCAAGGCCAGCTATCTACCAAACACAGGTAATAGGAGGTGTCCAAGGCAATAAAGAGGTTGCACGGGATATAACTGGGGTACGGAAACTAAAGCATCGCGACACAGATAGCAATAGATCAACATGAGGAAATAAAGACTATAAATGCAAAATAGGTAGAAGGAGAAGAGATGCTCGCCTGGGAAACACTACCGAAGGTTCATATCCGGAGAACTTGTCGATACTCGCATCCACTCATCGGCCTAATCCGCGAAGAAGCAAGCACTAGCAGAAACACCGGATGCAATATTTAATACTACGGCAGAAGATCCGGCATGATTTTGATATGATGCAGATGCGGTGCAATTAGGCAATATTAGGTGGAACCGGGGTCCCGACAATTAATTAATAGGTTCATGTTGTTTAACTACCCCGCCAATTAAATGTTGTATTAACCAGGCGAATCATAGCATCGGTTCACTACACCATTTAAATGGAGTCCGGACTAAGACAAAGATATCCCGCAGATGGACTCCATATTTAATTATGAGGTGAATCGGCATAATTCCCCCAAACCCACATGATGCGATGCGAAATGAACCATTTAATATGCAACAAGTGATAATGTTATTATTATTAAAATAATGGGGTCTCGGATAGGGAATCACATTAGGGCGAAGGTCTTGGGGTTCGATGTGGTTCGGGGTCCGGTCTCAGGGATCTCGACGCCTTCGGCTCTGGGAGGGGAAACTTGGTATGGCGCCGAGAAGGAGGTCTTGGTGTTCCGGTTCGGTCTCCGGGATCGGGCTTCGGGACTTGGTCTTCGGATCTGCGGTCTCGGTTACCAGGTTGAAGAGCTTGTCATTGCGAGGGTTCTCCGGGTTCAGGAGGATGTTGTGGTTGTTGGAGAACTTGGGTTAGTGCCATGGTCTCCGAGTAGCAGTCCATCTTCACACCCACACCATCTTCACAACATTGCAGTACCACCTAACCAAAACATCCATGATCTAGGACTGGTGAGACAACTGCAGGAGACCCAAAAATAAAAATAAAAAAACAAAGAGGCCCTAGCAGCCACTGACAAGCACGGGAACAGCAGAGCCGATGCCCGGGGATGACGTAGAGGCGGGCAGCGCTGGCGCGCTGCAGAGGAGGTGCAAGGGAGGGTCGCCCGTGTCGGGGAGGCGTGGCCGGTGGAGGAGAGAAGGGCAACGGTCGGCACGGATAACGGCGAGGGCTCCATGCCAGAACGTGAGGCGGCTTGGGGGAGGGAAGGTCGGGCTCGCGCCGGAGACGAGGAAGAGGCTGACGTGCGGGATCTCGTGGAGGAGGCAGGGAACGGCGGCGGCAGGGTGGTGGGGGAGCTCGCGCGGCCGGCAGTGACGCTTGGGCACGGCGAGGGAGGCGGGGCTCGCGGCGATGACTGCGAGGGTCGGTGGCGGCTTGGGCACGGCGAGGGAGGCGAGGAAGACGAGCAGCTTGACCAGCGGCTTGTGAAGGACCCATGTGACAATGAGATCTGGCGGAGGAGGAAACGCAGGGAGAGGCGAAGCGGCAGCGACGAGACACGCGGGCGCGGGCGGCTCGTCGAGGGTTAGTGGGGACGGGGACAGGCTGGGTCCGCGTGGTGGGGGGCGCGGATCGAGGTGGTCGGCGGGGCCCCAGTAACGTGTCGAGGTGGGGTGGGAGCGTCTTGGCGTGTGAGTGCGGCAGGTGGCGGGGGGATGCGGTTCAGGGGCACGGGCTGAGGTGGTGAGCGGCAATTGGTGGGAGTGAGGTGGCTGGGGCTGGGTAGGGAATTAGGGTAGGGTTTTTTGGTAGAAAAGGTTAGGTGTTAGATAGATAGGGTTTTAATTTGGAGGTGGCCAGCTAGGCTTTCGGGCCTGGCTGGCTGCCTCCCAAAAATAATTTAAATGTTCTATTGTTTAAAACGGGGCTTTTCAAAACCGTTGGTAGACAAAACAAAATAATCCGGACACCCGGGTTTTGATTTGAAATAAAGACGGGGCGTTTAGAAAACAAAACCAGGCTTTTCGAAAAATAGTTTTGTACAAACACATGCAAGATGACATGGCGATGCTCAAATGCAAGGTGGCATGATGACATGAGCATGCGGTCATGATGATGCAATGCACAAAAACAACGCGATTTTCTAGTAGTGGTTTTGGCGGGGTGCCACAGTAGTTGGCATATCCCTTTGTAGCCTTTGCCACAGCATGCTTGCATATCTACAACCTTGTGCAAACCAAGCTATTGTCTGTGACTCAATCACGCCCTCACATGAGTTTATCACGGTGCACCAGCGGGTCAAGAACTCCCTGTCTGTTTCATTTGGTCTCTGCTTGCACATCGCTAAGGTCTGTGGCCTATTCGGCCTCTAATACGTGCTCGAGAAGTAACTAACAAACATTTCCTCAAAATCAATCCAACAGTTGATACTTCTGGGCGGTAAATTGTTAAACCATACCCGCGCTGGCCCCTCCAGCATCTGAGGCACGTATCTCACAGCCCATCTCAAGTTGCCTGTAGCATTTTTCACTGTCGTTGCGTAGTTGATCAACCAATCCTCCGGCTTGGTGCTGCCGTCATATGTTTCCGTGCCTCTGGGTAACTGAATGTTAGGTACCGGAGGTTCTTTCATGATCCAGGGCCCAAAGCACGCTGGACCCGGAGGACCTTGCCCCTCAATCTACTCCGACCTATAGGGATGATCCAGCTTTAACATGGCGTCGTCAGGCATCAAGTTCCTACTTCCCAACCTTGACCCTATCACTTGATAGTCCGGCCTAGGGTATCCTGCATTCACCATTTCCGAATCACCATCATTGTATATGTCTTGCTCTTGTGGAGCGCCTCTCTATTGCATACCTTGGCCGGCACTTCGCTCTTGCCGTGGTATATTCCGCTGTGGTTGCCTGCACCGAAGTTCTTGTCCGGCATTGCCGTTTATAGCGTTTCCCTGACCGGCATTGCCTTGGTCGCGGTTACCTCGGCCAGCTTCACCTCGGCTGACACTTCATCGATCCTCATTTCCCTGCACTGCTTTTCCTTTCCCTGCCCTTGCCGGGTCATAGGGGACTATCTGTTTGTTTCTCCTCGCCGAGGTTACCACTTCCTCTCTTCTTGGGCCACCATGCGGGGATGATGCAGCTCCAGCAGATTTCTCCGGGTTACCTACCGCTGAATAAACGACTTTGGAAGCCCTAGCCCTTGCCGGGTTAGCCCTGAGCAACTCTTCATTTTGTCTGTTAGCGATCCGAACTAACTCATTGACCCTCTCCTGCTGTCTTTGCCGGGCTTCACCCATCAAACCCTCTAACTCGGATGCAGCTGCATCCGCTACTCTGAGGTTCTTTGCCGGGGTACTGTACTTTGGCAGCCCCACGGACAAAATGTTCTCTAACTCTTCAAATCTAGTATCACCCTCTTTGTTCATTTCACTGATGAGGTTTTTCCCCTTTATTTTTATAGCATCTACCTTATTTGCTTTTGCATACTCACGCAGCGTCATGTTCAACGACTGCTGAGCTGCGGCTATCTTTTTCGCACCTTCTAGTATTTTCTGCCTAGTTTCTTCTAACTCGGCCTGTGCCCGAACCGGATCTACCACAGGTGCTATGGGGCTCTATAGGCTATCTATCGCCTGTTGCAGCACGTTCTCTGGCCTCTCTAGTGGAGGACCCCTACTTTTCCTTGGTGCCTTGGGTGTTACCTCCGGATCTGGTGCTAGATCCTTGCTCGCGCCAGCGCCAGGCGTCGTCATCATCACCTCGGCACGGTCAGGGGAGCGAGCGATATGCGCCCCGTGAGCCGTGGTAATGGGTGGCTCGCCTCCCTCGATGACGTGTCGTGAGTGAACGCACGACACATCGACTGCGACGTAGATCTTGTGAGCGCCAAGCTTGATGAAGAGGCCGTTGCACGGAAGAGGTCGTTTGCCGAAGCAACCAGCGTTGTCGGTGACGAAGTCCAGCGCTCCAAAGCACTGAACGAGCCCAGAGACGATGCGCTCGCCATTGCCGATGAGGTTTCCCGTCTGGATCTTCACTCCTGCTAGCGCCGCTAGCCCCACGGTGGGCGCCAACTATCGTGGTGGTGTCACGGTAGATGCCATGGATAGGCTAAAGGTGGGGCTAATATGCACTAGAGGAATCCAGGGAGGGATAGTGTGGTGATTCCACACACTGATGCTTTGTATTCTCCAAGCTAGATGAGTTTACAAGTGCTCCTTGAGCTGTATTGGGGAGAGGAGGAAGAAGGAGCTCTCTTACTCTCACCACTTCCTATCTCCCAGGAACCAACTACTCAAATGCCAACCAACCCCCTTCTACAGAGGCCCTAGCGCTCCTTATAAAGGGGAGGCTAGGTCTCCAATTAGGGCATACGTGGAGGCATATTCCTGGGAATATGCCTCTTCCCAAAATAGCAAATCGACTGGATCACTTTTCGCCATCGTAAGCTATGCAGAGGCTACGTAGGCCTCTGCGGCGCCAGCGTAATCCGACACAGGGCGTGTCACCCTTGTCGGCCACGCCTCGGTGGTCTTTCTCTCTGTCTGCTTCGCTCATGCTCCAGCGTATAGTGACCACCTTTTGACCAGCGAGATACCTTCCTTCTCTTGCAAGCCTGATATAACCCAGATCATGCCTGGTTAATCCGGGCACGCGGGTACCTGCATACAAGTTACAAAGTACCTGCCGGCATACGACATACGTCGGTCGGGACTTAGTTAGGTGGACATCCTCCGGTCCGGGTTACGCCGTGATTCGGCCTGCCTTGAGGTGACTCGGTCAGCATTCGCTTTGACCTTGTCGTACCTCGGCTAACTCGGCCTCTATATCCCGCCGTAACCCTACCCGGGGGTATCCCCCCAACATTAAATCTGTCAATTCTTTTGGTCATTATCTGTACTGCTAAATCGGTCACTTTGAAATGTTGTTGAATCTGTCAAGTGCCGATGATTATGTATTTGGAATATATTGATATTTTTCTATTTTATTCAGTGCTGCTAAATCTTTCAAATGGTAGTGAATCTATCAAATGTTCTGTCGTTTTTATTACAGTACTAAAGTATTTTGTAGAACTAATACTGACGTACTGGTACTTTTTTAGATCAAGGGCAGTAGATGGTCTTATTGTTCTTTTGAAACATGGCCTTGTCACAATCCAGATGAGGCTTGGGGCATTTTGGTTTGCATATGCGGGTTACAGAGTCATTGATGTGAGTAGAAGGTATGCACAGAAAAGTAGGCTTGATGGTTAGTTTTGCTTGCTCCGATGATCGAGTGTGTTCAAAGAAAAGTGACTAATCCCGCGCCAAGGTTTTTAGTGCTGATACAAGAATTGATTCTCGTTGTCCTGCTATTGAATTTCAGAGTCTGTATTGCTAAATCGGTCACTTTAAAATGCTGTTGAATATGAACTGGGAACCTGTCGCTATTTCACCAAGCATGATGCAATTTAGGCCGTGGATTCTTGCCTCTCTAGAAATTTTAGCAATTTTAGCAGGCTTGCCAAACTTTGCAAATGGGTACCTTTCTAGAAAGTTCATATGAGGTTCTGCATCTTGGTATTTTGGTACGTATGAAGTACCAAAAAACGTAAGTGACTCAACCTCAACTTACAACTACTCTGTCTAAGTGATGTGAATATGGACAAAGTTGAGGCCATTAGAATACGAAATGGACGGAGTAGTCTAAAAATGGAAGTAGTAAATAAATCATCTCTTAGTTCTAATAACTGAGATGTGATGAGAGAACACTCCATGGCAGCGTGTTAGTCTAGAGTAGCTATAGTACTCCATACTCAATAACTCTAGTCAGCGTGCTCGATGCAGTATGCCTGGCAGAAGACAGACCCGAAGGAGCACGGCAAAACCCTGTCCTTCAAAGAGCCATCCCCAACTCCGCGAGGCTACATTTGCATCTTCTCGAGCGCGCACTTCACACATTTTTCTCGCCATCTCACCCGCAGCATCGATCCTTCCAGGTCGCCACCCCTCCCCTCCAAATAAGCCCAAAAGTCATACATAGATCCGTCCTTGCCCCCAATCCATCTGGACATGATGACTATGGATTCAAGGCACAACCGGCTGAACAACGTCTAGAGAAGGTCGGCGACAATGTATTCAATGAAATAGTTAAGCATATGGACACTACCAGCACCGTCCAGCTAGCCGCATGCTCCAAGGA
This sequence comes from Avena insularis, assembly GCA_023614405.1. Lineage (NCBI taxonomy): Eukaryota > Viridiplantae > Streptophyta > Magnoliopsida > Poales > Poaceae > Avena > Avena insularis. The sequence continues at coordinate 295,642,302 of CM042692.1, forward strand.
GCTATACCGCCAAGTCACTAGCGGAAAAGGTAGTAGATGCCCCAACGGCATCTGCTAGACTTTGGTCTCCTACAAGAACGTCTACGACCACAAGATCGCGTGCAACTACCGCGGTGTGTCTGCATGGAGCTAGGATTCGAGTTCACCAGCGTCAAGAAAGTGTTCGTCGAGCACCTCATATCTGCCCACTCGATGATAGTGCCCAGATATAGCCCCAAAAATGGGACCCGTTTCTGCCGGTTCATGCACCGGGCTCGCTCAGAGCTGAGGTCATCGGTATCTAGAAGGATCGGGGACAAGCTGTTCGTCGCCCAAATTGACAGGCATAGCACGGACTTGCTCCTGTCTATCAGGCCGGTCAAGTCGGTGGCATGCGAATCGCCGCATTATGAGGTGAGGTTTTGGTCATTGGTCTTGTTCGCTAGTTTTAATCAGGTTGTAGTAATGAGGTCATCAGAGACAACGATTAGGCTGTCGCCGGCCAACACCGCGCAAGAAGTGCTCACGTCTTATATGCCAAAGACGCGGCTTTACTGGCATAATACTAAACCTGTCGTCGGACAAGATTCACTGGTGAGATATCACATCTTAATCCTATTGTGATGATCCTACTATGAGTGTATGTAATGTTGTACTAATTAGCTAGTTTATGTTGGTGGCAGATTCCGTTCATAATTGGAATTGCCGAAATTAAGGGTCCCGAATTTCCTGGTTTGTCGTATGAATTTTACATGTATGTTGCTGACTTAGAGGCCGATAGGCGACAATGAAACGAGAGACGCGTCCTAGGCAGGAAATCAAGCATGCAGCCCGGCTAGCACTTTGATAAGCTGAAGCATTCTCTTTTCTTCGAGTATGTATTATGGGACATGTAGTGGTTCCTAGCTTAGTGTAATCTTGTAGTTCTACACTTCTACTAAGTATTTTGTATGGAGTTCTCTTTTCTTCGAGTATGTATTATGGGACTTGTTTAGATCGACTGGAGAATCTGCATGGTCTCGCTTTCCTTTTGAAACTTGGCCTTGCCGCATTGTTGTACATCCATTGAATTTCAATGTCGGCATTGCTGAATTTTTCAATTCTTTTGGTGATTTTCTGCCACTGTTGAATCGGTCACTTAAATTGCTGCTGAATATGTCACATGCTGAATATGAACCAGACGCGTGCTCATCGCCCTTGTACAATGTGCTGATCACTGCCTATTATCCGATAGTAGAGCTGGAGTTTTGGACCGGTGCAATCTGCAGTTCCTCCATGCCTGGGAGTTGTGCGGTGCCGGGCATCATCCTGAGGAGAAAGCATTCCTTTTTGTTGTTCCATGAACCATCTCATATTACCTAGGGCCTGCATTACTCAATGTGCATCAATCTTTGTGTGTTGGATGATGGATTTTGGATGCATAGTAGTACTAGTTCTTGTACTTTAGAGTATTTTGTACTATATACTGGTAGTACTAGTTTAGTTCAAGGGTAGGAGATGGTCTTTCTTTGCCTTTGTTCTGTCATTGCTATTACCAAAGTATTTTGTTGAACTAATAGTGATGTACTGTTACTTGTTTAGATCAAGTGCAGCAGATTGTCTTGCTTTTCTTTTGAAACCTAGTATTATCACAATTATCTAGATGAGTCTTGGATATTTTGGGTTGCATATGGGGGTCACACAAGCATTAGCGAAATGAGGTGGTATTCACACAGAAGCAGACTAGATCGTCAGTTTTTCTTGTTCCAATGATCAAGCCTGTTCGGGGAACACGACAAATAGATCATGCGCCAAGGTTTTTTGATATGGAACAAGAACTTATTATCTTTGTACTGCTATTGAGTTTCAAGCAGAAAAGCTACTGAATCTCTCAAATGCTCTATCGTTGCTATTACTAAAGCATTTTGTAGATATACTGCGTACTAGTACTTGTTTAAATCAAGGGCAGTAGATAGTTTTGCTTTTGTTTTGGAACATGGCCTTGTCACAATCTAGATGAGACTTGGGAATTTTGGGTTGCATACGGGGGTCACATAGGCATTAATGTGAGAAGAAGGTACTCAAAGCAGATTCGATCGTCAGTTTTGCTTGAGAAAATTGCACAAACCACCACATATTCCTGCCGTCGTTGCGCAAAACACCAACTTTACCTGTTTTTTTTGCATAGATCACCAACTATTGATGTAAAACATTGCACACAAGTCCAAATCCTAGACTAGGTTGATTAATTTAAATCTAATGACTGGGAACCACGAGACAGTGAGGATGTAGTGTCAACGTGTCATTATCTAGTGAGTTATTTTCAAACATTTCCAAAAAAATGAAAAAAATTCGGTAATTAAAATAACATAAACAACTCTAAACAATCTTTTGAAAATGTTGAAAGAATATTGTTTCAATAGCTGGAATTTTTATTTTTTTAAAGGATCAAAAAACACACTAGATAACACATGGACACCAGATCCTTATGTCGCGGGCCAGATTGCAATTAATCCACTTAATATCAGATTTGGACCTATGTGCAACCCATTACACCAATAGTTGGTGATTTGTGCAAAAAATATGAAAAGTTGGTGTTTTATGCAACGACGATAGCAAAAGGTGGTGGTTTGTGCAATTTTCTCGTTTTGCTTGCTCCAATGGTCGAGTGTGTCTGGTAAAAGGGCGAACTGATCGCGCGACAAGGTTTTTAGAGCTGAAATAAGAACTGGTTCTCTCTCTACTGCTATTGTATTTTAGTATATGTATTGCTGAATTGGTCACTTTTGAAATGCTGTTGAATTGGTCAACTGCTACTGAATATGAACTTCGAATCTGTTGATAATTTTTCTATCTTACTCTGTACTATTGAATTTTGACATGAATATCTGCTAAAAAGAATTATCGCTTTTCCCCTTCCTCTCTGAGGTCTTTGTTTTGAATCGGGCCAAGCACATCACAATGCAATTTTTATTAACTAGGAGAAGAAATCTAGTAGCTCATTTGGCCCCTCTTTAGCCCAGAACATTTTAATTCGATATTTTCGAGGTCAAGGGACTGTTGACCACAGCCTAGTGAAATTTGAGAAAGGAGCCCATGGAGCATAGCCGAGAACATATTAATTTAGCCTTTTAGGGGTTAGGGGACTGCTGAGCACAACTTAGTTGAGAAAGAAGCTATGGAGCATAGCCTATGGAGTATAACCCACGTAGAGCAGCCTATGTAGAATAGCTAAACTCTTTTTAATTCAACGTATGATATTTTTCTATAAATATCTTTTTTGTAGTGGGAACATACTCAGTTTAAGTTTATTTGATTTGAAGGTCTATTGTTCGAATCACCTATGTGTGTGTGTGTCTTCAGTTTACATTTTTTTCTTCTAGCAATATCACCTTACGGAGAGGCTGATATCACGGACCCACTAGCCTGCAATGTCTCTTGAGTATATTTTTGAGGGTGGTTTTGAAAAAAAATTAAATACTTGTGCAGAGAGGCTAGCATCGGGGACCCACCAGACAGAACATACAATGTTGCATCGGGGACCCACGAGCCAGAACATACCAGAGAGACTGACATAAGGGCCCTAGTAGTAATACCATACGTGGCTACCACGGTGAAAACAGCGGACGCGGCCGAAAAAAAGTCCATCATACACATGTTGCACTTACAGAGAAACTGATATGTCGGACCCAGCAAGCCCAAGCATAGCCTATCAGCCCAAAGCATATCCTAAAACCTTCTAATTCGTCCTTTGCGTGGTCTTGTGATCACCGACCATTGTCCATTCAATTTAGGAGTGATCCCATGGAATATAAGCCATGATGAATAGGGCATCTACCCCGAGTTAGCCCAGAATCTCTTTAATTCGGCTTTTATGAGCATTTTTTGTACTCTGAGGCTGACATCTGGGACCCAAAAAATAGTCCAACATACACACGTTTCTTTCAAATAGAGCCTGTCAGCTGGGACCCAGTATAGACACGTTTCTTGCATAGAGGTTGTTGACAACTTGGACCCAGCGAGTTGCCAAAGTCAAAATAGCGGACATGGCCCAAAAAACTCCATCATATGCATGTTTCATTTATAGAGAGGCTGATATGTGGGACCCAGCAGCGCGACCTTATACAGATGCTACATCGAGCAATGTTGCCAGTTCGAAACAAGGAGGGGCGAGCGAGAAAAAGTTCAACATGCACACGTTTCTTGTAATGAGAGGCTAAAATGAGGGACCCAGCAGCATGAGCAAATGGCGCCAGATTCGTCGAGCAATGCTATCTAGTTCAGAATAGGGCAGCGCTAGAGAAGAAAAAAATTCCATCATACCCATGATTTTCTAATGTGAGGCTAACACAGGGGACCCACCAGCTTGAATAAACGGCTGATGCAGCGAGCAACGCTATCAAGTTCAGAACACAAAGGCGTGACCGAGAGCAAAAAATCCATCATACACACGTTTCTTGTAATGAGTGGATGACATGTGGGGCCCAGGAGGTTGATTAAATGGTACATGCATCGAGCAGCGCTATCAACTTTGGAGCAGGGTAGCACGAGCGAAGGAAAAAATTCCATCATACACACGTTTCTTCTAATGAGAGGATTACATGTGGGTCCCAGCAGCCTGATTAAATTGTAGATGCATCGAGTAACGCTATCAACTTCAGAAAAGGGTAGCACGAGCGAAGGAAAAAAATTATCATACACATGATTCTTCTAATGAGAGGCTGGTATGTGGGACCCAGCAGCCTGACTAAATGGCAGACGCATCGAGCAACATTATAGAGTTCAAATCAGGGAGGCGCGACCGAAAAGTATGGTCCACTAGAGACACTGATGTCTGGGACCCACACGCCTCAAAATACTTCAGCGAGTCAACATCGCACAAGGAAACGAAAATCTTGCTTCTACCACGTGCCAGCCAAGCTTCCTCCACGTTTTTAGTGGTTTCGTCGTAGTAGAGGGCCACGAAACCGGAAAAAAAGTTTTCCATCGGCCACGATCGAGCCGAGAAATTCGTCGTGGAAGACGCGCCTTTTACGATGACCATCGGGACAAGTCATTGCAGAAGGAAACTTTTCTTGTAGTGGTCTATTTTAATTCTATATTTACCCTTATGTCCTTCATCCTAGTAAATTCTTACCATTTCTATTCACACACATTCCTCTTTACAATTGATAGAAGGGAGATATCACCAGGGTTGAGTATGCTCAGATCCATTCACCAAGGCTCTTTGCGAAGCAGTTGGGAGAGCTTTCTCAATCGCTGAACCTACTAATGTCGATGTTTAAGGGAACAAGGGTGAATTCCTATGTTCCTAGAGATTACATATGGGAGATCACAACCATTATTATTGGAGATACCACCATGCCATACCATGAGAACCTGAGATACACCAAGCGGTAGGTTACATGGGAGCATGGAGTGGACTCAACTATGCATGAGGCATTGTCACTCCTATGCCACCTTCACCAACACTAGCTGCCACCAAATTCCCCTTTCCATGTATTTGGGAAGCGAGATAGGATGGGAATTACCCTAGGAAACTGGAACAATATGCCACCCCTTGAGAGGCACGTGGAGGACCTAGAGATTCGAGCTTGGGAGCAGGGAGAAAAGGTGATGCAGCTAAAGGATGAAGTTGACTTTGTCAAAGTCACTGTGGTATTGTAGGAGCAGGAGATTGAAACTCTGCACACCGCTGTGAACACCATGGAACACGCTCTTATTAGAATGGACAAAACCGTAGTGGAGCTTAATGGGACCATAGAGGAAAGGGATCATACCATTGAGGAGCTAAATAGAGTTGTGGTGGAAAGGGAGCAAACAATTGTTGATAGAGATCAACTGAATCCTCCACCAAATGGTGACAACAATGATGGAAATGATGATGATGATGATGATGATGATGGGGAAACAATGACAACGATGGTGATGATGGAGACAATGATGATAGTGCAGATGAGGCAGTTGCCATTGCTGAAGAAAGCGAGGAGGAAGACCCCGAGGAGGTGGACTTCGAGGACTCGAGCAATGAGGATTTAGGAGAAATGTACACGCCACCACCATGGATTTCCCGCGGACTGAAGTGCAAGTGCATGAATGCAAGGACCTACTGCAACCTATTTATCAAGTAGTTAGAAGTTATCATCAAATAGTCTTCATCAGGAATTCATTAGTTTTATGTCATCAATCAATGTAAACCTTTGGTACTTTTAGTTTAATGTGTTAGAATGCACTACTATGTACTCTACAGTTCCAGGAATTTTCGTGAGATTTCATCAATTATATTTGGTAAAGTTTGGGTTGAAATTTATGATATTACTGCTACGGTCTTCTACTTGGCCTGTTGTACTGCGTGATTATACATATTTTACTGGTAACTGGGAAAAAACTGAAAAATTGGGATATGGTGTATAATTACCTTTACTATTTACAAGAATATCAGCTAAATTTTCTGACGAGTTTAAGTCAGGCAAAAAATATTGTTAACCGGGCAGTACTGTTCTGGCAGATTTCTTGTTTTGCTTATGTGTTGTTTTGCTATGCTTAATGTTATTGTCAACATTATTAAACTATTTTGTAGTTATGTACTGCTAAGTTAAACTCCTGGAACAATGATTGTATGTGTGTTTGCTTATGTGATGATTGTTTGCTATTGCTTGTGGATAAATTGTTGTTGCGTGAGCATGATACATGGGTAGGAAACTATTTCTTTAGATGTTTTCTTTCTAAACTTACATGTGCTGAACCGCAGATGCCTCCCTGTCGATTACCTGATGATATCGCCAAGCTCGTGGCCACCCAGACTCAGTTGGAACAGGTGATGATCCAGTTCATGGCTACCTAGAACAACAATAATAACCACAACAGAAACAATCAGCCCCAGGGACATGCTCTCACCAGGTTTCTGAGGCTGAGGCCAAGCAAGTTTTCTTCTACACCTAAGCCCATGATTGCTCTTGATTGGCTGTGCTCGGTGAACAAGGATCAGATGACTGTTAGATGCACCGATGCTGAGAAAGTGAGATTTCTGCTCACTTACTAGAGGGGCCAGCTTCTTTGTGGTGGGACGCTATCCAGATCATCCACCCACTGGACACTGTTACTTGGGCCATGTTCGAGGAAGGTTTCAAGACCAACCATGTCTCTTCAGGGGTCCTGAGCCTGAAGTGGAAGGAGTTCCGCAACCTGCGTTAAACCAATCGTATTGTGGTGGACTACATAGAGGAGTTCAATAATTTGGCTTGCTATGCTCTTGATGATGTTGACACGGATGCTAAGAGGAGAGAGAGGTTCCTGGATGGTCTCAGTGATGAGCTCTCGCTGCAGTTATCCGTGGTTTATTTCCCAACATTTCATGAACTGATGGACAAGGCTAGAATTATGGAAGGGAAACAACAGCAAGTGGAAATACGCAAAAGGAAGCATAACAGCCACTCCTCAGGATCGCACCATAGTGCTCATACCTCTTATGATGGACACTCTGGATACTCTAGGCATGGAGGGGATAACCGCGACCACCGTGGAGGTAGTGGACATCTCAACCATGGAGGTAATGGACATCGCCATGATGGTCACTGGGGTAACAATCACCACTGTGGAGGAAATGACCACCACCATAATGGTCACAGGAGCTACAGCAGCAACTTTGGGAGGAACAGTGGACACAACTATGTGAGAAAGAAGGACCTCAGCAATGTGGAGTGTTACAAGTGCAAGAAGCCAGGCCACTATGCGAGTACCTATCTAGAGAAGATCACAGGAGTAGGACCCAAGATCGGCCCCAACCAAAAGGCGAATGTGAACCATGTGGACATGGAGGAAGTCCGTGATGAGCCAGACCTCATGATTGGTGAGTTCCCAATCAATTCCATATTGCACTCGTCCTATTTGATACTAGTGCATCACATTCATTTATATCAAGGTATTTGATGGATAGACATAAGTTGCCCACTAAGTCACTTAAAGGGACCATTAGAGTGATCTCACCTACATGAGAAATGTTAGCTAGTATGGGATGTCGTGATCTGACCTTAGGAATTAGAGCACATAGCTTCCCAGCACACTTGGTTGTTTTGGAGTCACAAGGATTAGATGTAATACTAGGCATGGATTGGTTGTCCGAGCATGATGGCCATATAGATTGTGCACAATGAGCCATTTCACTCAGAACTCCACAGGGTATAAAGATTAAGTTCAAATCATCAGCATGTCGGTGCTATGGTGAACTCTCTTGAGGTGGTTAGCATGGAAACCGTACCCATAGTTAGAGAATACCCTGATGTGTTTCTGGAGGAGCTACCAAGAATGCCACCGGACCATGATGTGGAGTTTCTCATTGACTTAATGCCGACAACTGGACTAATAGCTAAGAGGCTGTACAAGATGGATGTGGATGAACTGAAGGATTTGAAGAAGCAACTTAAAGAGAAATTGGACAAAGGATTTATTCAATCTAGTTCTTCATCTTGGGGTGCACCTATTCTGTTCGTGGAGAAGAAAGACAGTAGTAAGAGACTGGTGGTTAACTATCGCTCGCTTAATGAAGTTACCATCAAGAATAAATATCCTCTACCCAATATAAATGATTTGTTTGATCAGTTGAAGGGAGCAAAGGTGTTTTCCAAGATTGATCTAAGATCAGGGTATTTCCAATTGAATATCCATGAGCAAGACATACCGAAGACCGCCTTCACCGCTAGGTATGGTTTATATGAATATATGGTTATGTATTTTGGCCTAACAAATGCTCCGGCATACTTTATGACCATGATGAACAAGGTATTCATGGAGTAATTGGATAAATTCATAGTAGTCTTCATTAATGATATATTGGTAAATTCGAAGGATGATAATGAGCATGAGAAGCATTTGCGCTTAATTATGGAGAAGTTGAGAGAGCATAAGCTATATGCTAAATTCAACAAGTGTGAGTTCTCATTAAACACCATTTGTTTTCTTGGACACATAGTGTCGGGTGAAGGAGTTGCACTTGATCCAAGCAAGGTATCGTCAGTTATGGAATGGGAGTCTCCCAAAAATGTGGGGGATATTGAGAGTTTCTTAGGACTTGCTGGATATTATAGGAGGTTCGTAGAGAATTTCTCCAAGGTCGCAAAGCCAATGACTGAGTTACTAAAGAAGGAGAAGAAGTTTGAATGGAAAGAGGATTGCAAAGCTAGTATTTAGGAACTGAAGCAACGCCTAGTGACCGTGCATATTTTGTGTTTGCCTCATATTCAGAAAGATTTCCAAGTGTACGGTGATGCCTCTCATCAAGGACTTGGTAGTGTGTTGTGCAAGATGGAAGAGTGGTATCCTATGTCACACACCAATGTAAACACTATGAGAGGAACTATCCTACGCATGATTTGGAATTAGCATTAGTTGTGCATGCACTCAAGGTGTGTGATGGCTCAAAATATGTAGAGCTCGTTGGGAACCCCAAGAGGAAGGTATGATTAGCATAGTAGCAAGTTTTCCCTCAATTATAAAACAAAGGTTATCGAACCAATAGGAGTAAGGAAACAACTCCAAGGTGTTGCTAACAACTTGGAATCCTGCACAACACAACCACAGAACTTTGCCCCAACTTACAGTGAGGTTGTTAATCTCACTGGTTTTGCTGAAAACAAAGGATTAAACGTATAGTGTGGAAGATAGTAATTGCTTGCATAAAGTAAACAGTAAATGGTAAACAGTAGATGGTATATAAATGGTAAAGGAATGGACTAGGGTCCACAGTTCACTAAAGGTGTTTCTCCTTAAGATAAATAGCATGTTGGGTGAACAAATTACAATGGGGAAATTGACATATTGAGAAAGCATAACAATGCATATACTAGACATCTTGACTCCTACGAAATTTGATTGGGCATTACAACATAATACATAGACCATAATCCAGCTGCATCTATGACTAATAATCCACCTTCAGGTTATCATCCGAACCCCTTCCAGTATTAAGTTGCAAGCAACAGATAATTGCATTAAGCAAAGTGTGTAAAATAAACAATACAATTTCCCCATGGACAAAGGATTGTTGTTTTCTCCCTAGTAGCAACAGCACATCTACAACCTTAGAGATTTCTGTCACTTCCCCAGATTACTAGAGGCATGGACCCACTATCGACCATAAATACTCCCTCTTGGAGTTGCAAGCATCTACTTGGCCAAGATACTTACTAACAACAGAGAGCATGCAAGATCACAAATAACATAGCAATAATAGAGTCAATAATCAATATGACATAGTATCTCAATATCCATTGGATCCCCGCGAACACAACATATAGGATTACAAATAGATGATCTTGATCATGAACGGAGCTCACAAGATCTAAACATGATAGCACAAAGGAGGAGAACCAACCATCTAGCTACTGTATGGACCCATAGTCCAAGGGTGAACTACTCACGCATCACTCCGGAGGCTGGCATGGTGATGAAGAAGGCCTCCAGGATGATCTCTCCCCTCTGGCAGGGTGCCAGGAAGAGCTTTGGATCCCCCGATCTAGGGATGAAGATGGCGGCTACAGACTCTTTCGTGGATTTTTGATCGGGTCCTTAGGGTTTTCGTTCCGAGGTACTTTTATAGGCGAAGGGGCAAGGTCGGTGGAGGCCCGAGGGGCCCACACCACTTGGTGGCGCCCCCTGGCCACACCGCCACAGGGTGTGGTCACCTTGTGGCCCCCCTTCGACTGCCCTTCGGACTCCATGTTCCTTCTGGTAAAATATTGACTTTGGCTTTTGTCCCGTCCAATTTTGAGAATATTTTGTTACTAGCTTTTCTGAAACCAAAAACAGCAGAAAACAGGCAACTGGCACTTTGGCATCTTGTTAATAGGTTAGTCCCAGAAAACATATAGAAATACTCCAAAGTGTTGGCAAAACATAAGAAAGTTGATATAAACAAGCATGGAGAATCAAAAATTATAGATACGTTTATGACGTATCAAGCATCCCCAAGCTTAACTCCTGCTCGTCCTCGAGTAGGCAAGTGATAAAAAGAATAATTTTTGAGGTGACATCCACCATCACAATCTTGATCAAGGTATTCGTAAAGCATTGATAGCTGGGATCAAAGTACTCTAAACATAAGCATGAAAGATACAGTTCTAACAATAAGACATAGCAACTATGTTGTAACATGAAAAGGTACAAACAAAAGATCATGAATAACAATGCATTGAAAGAAGTTTGTTTGTTTCACATATAGAAAACATAATAAGTGTGGTATTCAGCTTGTCCCTCATGGTATAGCAAAACATAAATGCATAGGACACCTTCAAAGTTCATAAGGGTGACTAGATACAAATAATTTAAGAGCAAGAAATATCAAAGTTATGAATCAATCAACAAGTTTTGGGACAATGCACATTAAACTAAGAATGACCACTATGCTCTCTCAATTGGTGCATAAAGATAGAAGATGGAGACTCAACATAAAAGTAAAAAAGAAAGGCCCTTCATAAAGGGAAGCAGGGATTTCAAGTTTCATAAAGAGCTTCCAAAAATTATGGTATTTATTACCTTTCCGCTCTCATTTCCCCTATCATAAGCATCTTGAGGTGATTAAGGTTAAAGTGACACAAATATGAGGATATGCTTGACAAGTTATAAGTTGAAAATCTCATGCCCCTTGCTTACGAGTACCGAACCTCATGCTACTCAACTTTAGTCACAAGTAAGTTGTTGTCATTGTAAGTACATGTGTATCATAGAGAACCGCTAATGGGTACCCCTTGCCCCATGACATAGGAGTTATCCCATATCAGAATGACAAGGCAACAGACAATGAGCATCCCAGCGATCTTTTTATTTGCTATTTGCATAGGTTTTTATTGAGGATGCTTCACAGAATGCTCACTATGGTTATGCTGCAAGTTTCCACCATGATTAGGCATGGCTTAGGCTAGCCACCTAGGCGTTTCTCTAACACACATACAAACTCCATGAGCTTACAAGATTCCCTTTTATTTCACACCACCGGGATCCATAAGCAAAAGAACATGATATCAACTGAATAATAAGTGCAATGTGGAAAGCGTTCCCCATGATAGCATGGTTCTACTAATTCACAACTTATAAACTGCAAGCATATAAGCAGCATAGATGGACACAATGATTCAAGTTTATTAAGTTCAAGAAAGTAAAGTGTGCCATCAAGTTTGTGAGAGCTTTAATCACTAATTTTCACATAGCAAGTTTAATTTGGAAGGTAGATAAAAACATGAATATACTTAGAATGGTGTAACAAACCATGCATAGGAATTTATAGTGGACTCTTTGGAATAACTTGGTTTTCTTGGAGGTTGGATGCATGAGTGGAACTGATACTTGGTATAGGTGGAGGCTAGCAAAAGACTGGGAGCGACCAACTAAGAGAGCAATAATGACCATAATCATGTAAAGCGACAAAATATTATTAATTAAAGCATAAAGTGATATTACAAGTCAAAAAACTAAATGATCATAGAGGCTAAGGTGACTGGTTCATAGTCTTAACATGGTGTAAGCATGTGCCAAGTCAACCCAAATAAAACATCAAAGGAGAATACCACAATATTATGCTTTTGTATGCTAAAACAACGCATGATCCTTTCAAGGCACATTAAGCAATATCAATTGTTTGGAACAAGTCATGCTACAACAATAGTTACTAAGAATAAGGTCAGAGCAACATCAAACATGGCATGATAGAGTCTAGGCCATAGTCAAAACAAGCTCCTTTTGTACCACTTATAAGCATGAAACTTCCTACTCTTTTCCAACACCAATCAAATTATTTGAAACAATATATGAATGTGGGGGTCCAACCAATTTATTTAATCAAACCAAGCAAAAGAAAACTAAAAACAAAAACAAAGACGCTCCAAAAACAATATAATTGTGCATGAAACAATAAAAATGAAGTGTTTTGGAACAAAACCTGAGATTTTTATTGATGAAGAAGGGGATGCCTTGGGCATCCCCAAGCTTTGACGCTTGTACTTCTTGAATATTTCTTGGGGTGACACGGGTGGCATCCCCAAGCTTGAGCTTTTGTCCTTACTTCATCTCATCATATTTGTCACATCCCAAAATTTTCCAAATTTTGAAATGTGAAAAATCAAACAAACAAAGGAAATAAAGGATGAAATTTAGGGGGAAAAGAAACTTTTTGTTCCTCTATTGGAACCTTAATTAAACAAAAAGAATTTTGAATGAGGAAGTGACAAACAAATTATCCAAATATAAAATTCAATCATCCATGACATGTATCTTGTCAACCCCTGAAGAAAAAGGATAGACCCGAAACCTAAACACTAATAAGAGAAATCACCATCAAGTTCACAAGACTATGGCTTTGTCCCATATAAAAATTGAGCAAGAGCATTCCTAAATGATCTATAAGGAAAAATAACAAAATTACAAAACCATAGGAATTGGTTTCACACTATTTGGAGTCATAGATAAAAAAGATATGGTTTATTTAAGAAGAAAGGAAAATAAATAAGAAATAAGAAAATTCCAAGGCCAAGATAAGCCATATCTAAAATCCATGTCTAAATGGAACAAAAGTATATTTAAATAACATATTTGGTAAAGCATTATTTTATAAAACTTTGTAAATTGGTTTGACCCTTTTTGGAGTTTTAAATAAAAAGATATGAAGTAAAGTAACTAAGAAAAAAAAGAACCATATAGGCCAAAGTAAATATTTATAAATGATATTGTTTGAATTGGATAATAAATAAGATAGGTAATATCCTAAAATAATCTTGTTGATTTGACAAATTTTTGGAAATTTGAATGGATCCATTTAGAGCTCTAAAACAAAAGTTATAAAAGAAACCTGAAAAAAAAAGAAAAAGAAAAATATTAAAGAAAAAATGCAGCAGCAACCCAACCCAAGGCCCATCTAACCCTGACCCACTTGTCTATTTTTTTTCTCTTCTCTTCCTTTTATTTTTCTCTTTGGGCCGAATGTTCCTGGCCCATCTAGGTCGATCGAGCGCTCGCTCTTCTTCCTCATAGAGTCGTGTTCATGGTTGTACTCCTTCCTCTCCTCCCCCCATCAAATCTAATGACCGTTTCTCTTCGACTTCAAAACGAAAAACGTTTATAATCAAGTGGAGGTTCTATTCAGGCCATTAGTTTCTCACTTTAGTGCTTTAATCTCTCATATCAAACCGGTGCTCCGAATGCCAATCGGTGGCATACGTATCCCGATCTCCCTCCTCCTACCATAACAACATGAACCGAAGAGAGCACCATCTTCCTCTCCTTCTGCTCCATCATTTTGGTTCTCAAAATTTCTCGAGAGGAGGTCTGTAGAAGTCATACCGATGATGCCAAGATCATCCAAAAACCGGAATTCATCGTCAGATCTTGTCGTCCACGGTGAGAAACTTGTCAATTCCTCGAACCAGAATACTCTCCTAATCTTTGCCTACCTCCAGGACATGGTGGGACGACATTTTGTTTCCGTTGGTCGAGCCACCCGACGCCACCATGGCTCCAGCTGTGGATTGGCGCTGTCTTCGAAGACCAGCAAGCTCTCCGTCATGTCCATGAGTACCGCCTCGACGTCATCTACGCCGTCCACGTCTTCTTCAACTCCGGATACGTTCCTAGCGACGAGAACGACAACGCCAAGCTCGTGCCTGCTATTCCGGCGATCTTTCCGGCGAGCTTTTCCGGTAGGCTAACCTGGTCCGTTTGATCTTCATCTAAGGGCTATTGGTAGATCACTTACCGAAGGGGTACAGGCCAATAGAAATCTGCCACTTGTCTTATCATTTTCTATTTTCGGATTTTTAGGACATATGAACATAGAAACTTGCAAAAATCATATCTTTGGTTCTGTTTGTCCAAATTTAGCAAATAATATGTCTATGGATTCACAAAAATGAGTAGAACACAATAGAGCAACAATTTGGTACTGTTGTGATGGGTAAAACCACGTTTTATACAGAACCATTTGTGGGGTACTTTGGCTATAAAACATGTTCAAAAAAAATTTGAGTGAAACCTTTTGCAAATGGTTGTGCACTGAACCCTCTGACCATAAACATAAACACAAAAAATTAAACTTATAATTTTATGGTAGTAGAAAATATGACATTGAATAAGCCTTATCCTAGTAAAAGTAAAATACTTTAAATAACCAAATTGCACTAAAATGTTCCAATTGGAATTTCAATTATATAAAAGGACCAGTAGGTGTTTGTAGTGTTCAGAACCTTGTTGTAACAACTTGTTCAATAAAATATTTTGTTGTATACTTGCATGTATTTCGTTGTATTCGTGTGTTGTTTTGTGATGCTAGTTTTAAGAGTGCTTTTTGCTCTATTGTATTGTTGTAGACTTTGAGGAGTGTAATCTTTGCAAGATCAAGGAGAGTACCTAAGTATTCCACTATCAAGGCAAGTGGCACTATCATCAAGTCCTACTGTTTTCATAATACTTAGTGGATTTTTGTAGTATATGCATGATAGACTATATTATTATGCTATGCTATATCTCCTATGTAGAATAGGGAATGGTAGTTTCTACTTGGTAGGTGAAACATCGTAAGATTAGAAATGCTTAGCCCTGCTATGGTTTTTGGGGTGGAATATCATATTATGATTATATGGAGTATTAGAAAATATATGTTTTCTATAATAAAACAAGTACTTAATGAAACACCTGGGTGGAAATGGGACTTTCTTGGATTATGTTGAGTGGTTACTCAGGGGCCATATCTATGGTCGGCTGGTGTATCGCACTTGTGGACAGCTACCCAGGAACAAAGAGATTGGAGACGTTCTTGTCGCGAAGCTTCCAGTGCAGCCACATGGCATATGGGCTCTGACTTGACCAACTAAGTTGTGAGAACTCAGCCAGACGGACAGAGGGTGGTAGTGATGATAGGATGGAACGCGTCCGAGGTGGTCTGAGGGATTGCTTCTAAAAAGTCTCATCTCGATGCATGTCGAGTCTTGTGGGGAAAGTGCACCACCTCTCGAGAGGGTAAAACTAAGTACTTAGTTGTGTCCCCGATTATGGACAATTTCTGAGCATCAAGACAATGAAGCAGAATCAAGAATCTCATCATTCTAAATTCCTAAGTTAAAACTTGATGGGTGAACAAGGGCTGTTGGTTCATTGATTTCTATCAATGGAACCTAGGTCCACTGATTTCTATCAGTGGTACCACTATGTTGTGATTGGACATATTACATGGAGGGTATCCAGTGTAACTTAGTTGAGAATAAGTGTTGCAAACTATTTATAAAAAGATAGGGAAAAAACTTTCTTGCTGCAAACTAGCCAAAGCTCTACCTGGCCAGATATGCATATAGTAATAGGTTACACTTTATATCCACATACTAGTGACACTTGCCAATACAATTCAAAATGTATTGACCCTTGTGGCTGTAACTTATCATGTTGCAGGATTATTTGATGATAGTGAAGTTTGATGAGTAGGGATTACGAGTCTGCACCCAACATGTTTGTCTGTGGCACATGAAGATGAAGGACTCCATGCCTTATAGTTATATCTGCTGCTTTGTAATAAGATAGTCATATGAGCTATGTAAGTTGTAATGAACTATTTTTATTCCTGGATATGCGATGTAATATGACCTTTGTTTCTTGATATTACATCTTAAACTATGGGTGCTAGCTATTCGATCCAGGGACTAGCACTATAAACACAGGGATCTGCACCTTAACGGGTTCGGGTCTTGACAGATGGTATCAGAGCATTGTGTTGCTTGTAGGTTCGTAACCCTAGGATTTGGATAACCCCTTAGAATAATAGGAGTTGTATTTGTTCTAAGTTATTTACAAATAATCTTGTAAATCCTTTCCTTAGTTTCTATATCTCTCCTTTTTCAACTTGATGACAAAGGACTTCAACACCATCAGCGCAAAGGACTTCAACTTTATCTCAAAGGACCTTAAACTTCATCATTGCAAAGGGCCTCAACTTCATCATCACTAAGGAGTCCATCTTCAGCATCACTAAGGATTTTAGCTTCAACATCACCAAGGACTTCAACATCACAAAGGACTTCAGCTTCAGCATAGATAAGGACTTTGGCTTTAGCATCATCAAGGACTTCATATTCAGCATGGCTAAGGACTCAAGTCTCAACACTTCAAAGGACTTTCGCTTCAGGATCAATGAGGACTTCAAGACCACCTACTTTGGATTTGGACTTCTCGACATTGTCAAGATACTAGATCAACATATCTCCATCACCAAAAGAAGCCGGGAGAAGAAGTTTTAGAAGAAAGATTTATTCTTTAGAAATTCTAGGACTTAGAAATTTTATATAGGATCCTGTTGATGATAGGAGCAATCAACAACTTAGGAAATGATGAGCTACACGCCTAACTCAAGGAGTAGGACAAGGCATTCTAGGATCAAGAAGAAAAGTCAAGATCAATGGAGGAGAAGTTCAAGGATCATACAAGGATTTCAAGAAAGAAGAGAAGTTCAAGTTTTGTAGAAAATAAGATGAGAGAGAAATCATGTAGCGTCCCCAACCTTTAATAAGATTGAGTCCCCTGTGTTTACAATGCTAGTCCCTGGATCAATAGCTAGCATCCACAGTTTAGATGTAATATCAAGAAACAAAGGTCATATACAACTTTATAACCAGGAATAAAATAATTTTATTACATCAAACATAGCTCATTGGCTATTTACATTACATTGCAGCGGAATAACTATAGTCATGGGTCCTTCATCTTCAAAGTGCCACAGGCAGATGTTGGTTGTAGACTTTGTAATCCTAATCAATCAATCTTCACTAAATCAATCAAACCTGCAACATCATAAGTTACAGCCACAAGGGTCAATACTTTTGAATTGTATTGGCAAGTGATACCTTAGTATATTTTAAGTGGACTATAATACTATATGCATTTGGCTGGTGGAGCTTAGGCTTGCTTTGCTCAAAATAGATTTTTCCCTAACTTTTGAAAATACTAAGTTTTTGCTTGGCACAAAACACCCAAGGCATCTATCAATCAAAGACTCCAGATCCACTCAGGGCATCTACCAATCAATGACTGAAGATCCTTTTAACCCTTGTTCACCCACAAGTTTTATTTAGAAATTGGAATGATGAGATTCTTGAAGTTTCCATGTCTTGATGCTCAAATTGTCCTTTACCAGGGACATGGCTAAGTACTTAGGTTTTACACTCTGTAGAGGTGGTGCACTTTCCCCACAAGCCTTGGTTTCCCAAGACATGATCCTTCAGTAGCCTTTCCTTAGTCAAATGGACGCGTTCCAACCTATCAACCCATCTACCACCCACTGTCCAAGAGACTAAGTTCTAGCATCCTAAGATCATGGCAGAGCCCATAATGCCAAGTGGTTGCACTTGAAGCTTCTCAACATTTGACATCTCAAATCTCTTTGTTTCCTGGGTGGCCATCCACAAGTGAGATACACAAGGTTCACCAGTCCCCTGGCCTTGTGTAACCACTCAACATATCCCATTCTTTCCATTCCACCCAGGTGATTCATTAACTTAGTTGTTTTGTTAAATAAAAACAAGTCCTTAGACTTAGAATATTTTTCCATAGTGTGAATATATAAACCACCCTTGTTTTCTAGTAGCTAGGCTAAGCATGGTAGTAATAGGAATCTTGACTTAGGAAATTTTCACTAAGGCTTCACCTAATAGGTTTTCCCATAGCATAGTTTATACTTAGCAAAAAACCATGCAAGTCCTATACTTGGAAAAATAATACTAATGCATATATAAAATATAGGAATGGAATATTCATGATGATATCACTTGCCTTTTTGGTAGAGGGTATAGGTTCACTCCTTGTCCTTGCAACACTCACTCTCTTCAAGTCACTACAATTCAATCAAGCAAGGCACAAACTTAATCTACCAATCAAGCAAAACTACACACATAAAATAACAAAGTCAAACAAACAATTTTTCACACACAAAGTAATGGGATCTAAGTCATGCATAAGCATGCAAAGGTTGGTTCTATTGTAAGGATGGTCTTCATTAGGCTTCTAACTTTGTAAGTTCCAAATTGGTCATTTACCAAAATGGCAAAGTCATTTGCAAAGAGGGTCTCTATTAGATTCCTAAACTTTGTAAGATCCAAATTGGTCATTTACCAAAGTGGCAAAGTTCAAGTAATGCATGCAAGCATGCCAAGCTTTGATTTGTTTGAAAAAGGGGTTCCTAATGGGTCATAGACATTTGGGCACACCTATTGGTCATTTTGTGAAGTGGCTAAGTCATTTGCAAAAGGTTTCACTATAAAACCATTTGCAAAACAAAGTGTCATTCTATGTGGTG